>JAJOZX010000834.1:627500-1107699 GCA_023014485.1 Bathynomus jamesi | reverse complement strand
CTAGTGAAATGTTTATATTTAGTATTTGATGCCATAATATTTTTAAGAAAAATTCACAATCACAAAATATCCTGTAACATCAAAACATTATATAATTAATATATATAATATTTTATAAGTATATATAATATATTACATAAATATATAATATATTATATAAATAAACTAAAATTATATAATACATTATAACAAGCATTTTATAATAAAATCAATATTATCTCTATATAAATCACTTTAAAATAAAGTTTTATAATATTCCGATCATATTAAAAAACTCTCCGATCAACTGAGCGACTAGGCCTACTACCTAAGAAGACAAGTGTTAACACACTGTTCTAATGACTCACAGAAAGAAATTCCTTCACACCAAAACCCTCCCCCACAACCCTCCCCCACAACATTCAGTGTAGTCTCAACATGACTCAGTTACTCTAAATTGTGTTAACTTCAGCTCTCTTGTGGCAGCTGAAGATATTAAGCATATGAAAAGGCATTTTTACAAAACGAATTCCTATCATTGAAGAATCTTAATCAAACTATTAGATAATTCTAAGATAAAATTTTATAATAGTTTGACAAACCTAAAATAGAAGCATTTTTTTCCTTTTTACACAAAATTGTGTTAACTTTAGCCCCCTGGTGGCAGCTGAAAATTTTAAACAAATGAACTCATATTTTGGCAGGCATATTCGGTCCACTAAATGCAACTTTTAATCACTATTAGAACTTCATACTAGAAAAAAAGTATTTTTCGCTCCACCCTAATATATATATTATATATATAACTTATAATATAGTCATAAATTGTCAAGTCATTATTCAAATTGTTTCATTTTGAGCGAGTGCATAAAAATGTCTTAGAGCAAAGATAATTGGCAAGTTTATTCTTGTAGGGGAATAGAATAAGGGCAGATGTGACCGAATTTAAAATTCCAAAAAACGCTGTTGTGCACCACCCTAATATATATAGGGCGTCCCAACAAAATGTATACACACTTTAACAGCTGATAGCTCAATTGATGTTTCTTTCTTTCCAAGTTAAACCCATTAGAATTAATAATGGCAGTCAGACTAAGCTTTGAACAAAGGAAATTCATTCTAAAATGCTACTGGAAGTGTGAAAACGCAGTTGAAGTGCAAAGACAGTTTAGGGAGTTTCAAACAGATCCACCAACGCGACTTACCATCACTCGAATTAGAGATAAGTTTGAAGCCGATGGAACTGTTCAGAATGTCCACAAGAAGCGTTCCGGAAGACCACGGACATCGACAAGCCCCACAAAGCAAGAAAGAGTACTGGAAACGTATCACCAAAGTCCAAGAAAATCTGTGCGGCAAGCGAGTCGTGAGGTAGGAATTTCAGAATCGTCTGTCCAACGCATTTTGAAGCGCTGTCAATGGAAAAGTTACATTCCAAGATTAGTCCATGCTATTAATGAAGATGATCCGGACCGAAGAGTGGAGTATTGCGAGTGGTACTTGGCACGATGTGGATGTGGATTGGACGAAGGGGTTTCGTAGAATACCCTCCGCGTTCACCAGACCTCACACCACTAGACTTTTTTATGGGGATACTTAAAAGACAAAGTCTACGCTATAAAACCTGCAACAGTCGCTGAATTGAGAGCAGCCATTGAACGAGAATGCACACAAATACCAAACGAAATGTTTCGTGATGTTTGCGATTCCATTGCTTCGCGTTATCAGCAGTGCCTGGACCAGAACGGACGTCAGTTTGAAAACAGGCGTTGACAAAACAATTAAATAATGTCTGTAGATTCTATTACATTTTGAAAATGAAATGTATTTTAATAAACACTGCCTTTATAATTATTTAAAGTGTGTATACATTTTTTTGGGACGCCCTGTATATTACAGTTTGCGAAACTTACATTATATAACCAACAAACTCTTATGAATTAGCCAAAAATAATTTAAAAGCCGGAGCATGCGAAAGTTACAAGACAAGATATGATACACACAAGTTTTTTCGTGGAAAGGCTAGTAAACGTTTGACCCCAAATTTTAACCTCTGTTCTTACACATTTATTACTGAGTAGAATTTCGCTCTCCGATTAATTTGAAAGTTGGAATATATATATATATATATATATATATATATATATATATATATATATATATATATATATATATATGTGTGTGTGTGTGTGTGTGTTGTGTGTGTGTACAGTATATACTTGTCCTATATTCGGGTGGATCCGACTGAGTGATTCGCCAAATCCTGAGATATAATTATTTTCGGTCCAAATAACACACTTATATATTAGGGCGGGTCGTACTCAGGTGACAACATGAATCTGAAGGAAATCCTACCATCAGGGGTGTCTAAATTATGTTTCTACATGGGGAATTCAAATATGAGCTTCTTTTTTGGATAGGATAACTCTAACCTACATCATTTTCTATTTCTAAATTGCCAATTTTACCCTTTTGAACCCCTTTATAATATATTAAAAGATATAAGGTAAATCATTTATATTGACAAGGCCAAATCAACTTTACATATATTTATTAATAGGTGAACTGCATGTATATCACTGGATATAATTACAAAGATCATTCTCCTGACATCTTGAACTTTGCCACGTTGCACAAATCCTGCTTTGACTCAGACTTGGACATCAGCTTCCTGCTGGTCTCCTGAGCCCTGATCCCTCCATCCCTCTTTTCCTGTGAGAAGTACTTAGCAGAAGCCTCAGTCACCATTTTAACAACCCTCTCAATGCTTTGTGTGTGGCAAGGCCAGTTGCGCACCTCCATGGGGGTGTTGATGAAGTTTTTCACCTCTGAGGTGCTGAGAGAGCAGGTGAGAGGTGGCTCTGACACACCTTCTGACCAGCTGATCAAGTCACCGATGCTGGAAGCATCACAATTGATGTCAGGTGTCCTTCTGCTCCTAACAGAGGAGTCCCCCAGCTGAGTGTCCGGGTCCCCTTCTCCCCTGATGGCCAGGATTCTCTCCACCCCTTCAATCCTCTCCTTCTGAGCCTCAGAGCAGAGTAGTGTTTGGAGGATGACTTCACTGTGGGCATACCAAGCAGATCTTCTCAAAGTTGGCATCACAATATCCAGCACCTCCTTTCTCTGGGACTTGAGGCAGTCCCGCTGAAAGAGGATGTGCCTAGGCCCTTCGATCCAGGTGTGCTTCACCTTCACGTTGAACCAACATGGGTAATACACTCCAATGATGAATTCCACAATGAATTGCAGAATCTTCAGGTTCTTTCCTTTAAGTCCGTGCTTTGACACCCAGAGCGTGAGAAGTCTGTTCGCTGTGGTGAGCCAGCGGCTGTGGTTTACTGGTCCTATCTCTAACAGAGCCAGCCCTGCAGGAAGTACTCCATCCCTGACTGCACAGACAATTTTATAGCCATAGTTTTGATCAGTTGAGAGATCTTGAATGACCTTTTCAGGAAGCTTGATCAGTGGAGGGCCAACAGAGATTCGGGTGAAGTTTGGATTGATATCAAAGTCTGTAGCAGAATCAAGGTGCTTTCCTATTGGCCCGGATAATTTTTTGTCTGACAGGTAGGGCCATCAAGGTCAACAATGAGATGGCGCAGGGGAAGTTCAACAGTGTGCAGGTTGCACACCAACCAGACCAGCTTTCTCCCCAGGTGCAACTCCAGCTTCCGCATTACTCCAGCTTTCACACCAGTGTTGACATTTGTTGAGTCTCCTCCAATGGCCAACAAGGTCTCATCATAACCCCTCTCTTTCAGCCAGGCAAACAGGACCATAGCAATCTTCTCCGCATGTGACTCCTCTTTAGTTGCTTTCTCTGGGGTAAAGTGGAACAGATAGTAGCTGCCAGGCTCACTAACAACACTATAGTGTTCTTCCTTGATCTTTGCGGGAAAAGATTGGTCACTGCCCTCAGCTTCCATCATCAAATTGGTCAGGTCAATCCGCCCATCAAAGAGGATGCAATCACTGTATCACTATAATATGCTTAGAAATAGCTTTTTCTAAAATATAACACAATAATACTCACATGTGAACAGTAACAAAAAAAATATCAGTAGATAATCACTAAATCTATCCCCTCACTGCAAGCCGAGGTGGTAAAATAGCTTCATAAATCATGAGTCACTTCAAATATTTCACAAAACGTTTTAGAATGTTCTGAAACGTTACATTCTAGCCTCTGAGAAAGGTGGCTCAGAAAATGGCCTTATGCGCGCCAGAAAACCGTCAAAATATTTCATATACCAAACTGTATGATAATTACAATTAAGTGGAATGGCACACCTTTTTATTTGAGTATTTAAATATTATTATTATTATATGAATTACATTATATGTGTTTATATGAATTAGTTAGAACAATGCTCTATGAGAGATAACGTGAGCAGCCATGATAGAAAACGTGAGAAGACATATTCTGGGGTAACTACAATAGTAAAATAATCAACAATTTAATAATAATCAACTGCAAAATGATGTAGGTTAGGGTTATCAGAATTAAATATTTTCTTCAGAATTGTGTTCTATACACCAAAATATGTCATTTGAACACCCCTCTCCATTGATTTAAAAAAAATGCATAGTATGACCCGCCCTATTATATATACGCCTCAAAATAAGTTTAACTGAACTAATGTATTTATTAAACGTGTCTAATGAGGACGGCGGCCAGACTGACCTTCGTGAACTGAAAGGTATTGTAAAATAGGATCACCACAGTAGAGGTGGTATCATCTCCATTTTAACTAAGATAATACACAAATTGAGGAAATTTCCTCTAACCACTAAGTAGGATTAGTACATAAGGTGATAGCAGACATCATTATTGAAAGTATGACACCACCTAGAATATTATTTACCAGTGGAAAATAAAAGACAGCATGAAACACTGAAGTACTTAATCTAATCTACACCATGCATATATTTTAATGAATTTATTTTTTATTATATACAGGAAGTCATTATTTCTTTGATGAATGCCCAAGTCATCGTGCTGAGAGGCTTACTTTTAAAAAATAATTATTTACATTGTAACTTGAGTTGAACCCGTGGGTGTTGACCACTGTGGTACAAGGTAAAAGCTAGCACAACCCTCGGCTGTTAAAATATGTGCCAAAATTTATTAGCTTTTAATTTGTCGTAGTACGTGGTCAACGTGCATAATGCAAAATCGTGCAGGAAGCAAACATGTCCTAAATGTTTATGAATTCAACGAAGGTTTTTTCCGAGCTTTTCAAGGGACTGATAATAAGCTTCTTTGCGACTAGACCCTTTTTTTTACGCAGGAAATAGTGGCTAAGAGCGAATGCCTGCAAAAAGTCTGCGTTTGAAAGATGGGAGGTCATAGACAGAGGCAAAATGGATTGAAGAAGTTGACCGGTTGAGTAGACGAGAGATTGAAAATACCGATGTGCATCAATTTCCAAATTTTAAAAGACTGTAGCTTAATAGGCCTTTATTCTTATCTTTCACCAATTATAAATTGAAATTTTCAGGTATTGTACTATTCATCCTGCATTTTCCTTCCTATTATCCAATAGAAAAACCTTTTACATAGAAAAAAGTAGCTATATGCTGTAGTTTAATAACGTAGAAGTTATTAAGTCTTTTGGGCACAATACGTGATTTTAAAAAAGCACGTCTAATTAAATTACTGTTTGTAATTGGAGAAAGACAGTAATAATGCCTATTAATTTGAAATAGTGTCCAAGTGACCATGTAATCCATCTCCACATAAGCTATACAGTATCTAGATAATATATGTAAAAAAAATCTATATATGGGCTTTAACTGCAATATATTGAGACATCACATTGTTATGCAATTTTGAAGTAGCCTACCCAAATTTAAGATACATTATTTTTGAAAATAATAAACTGTCGTGTTTTCTCTTCACATTAAATAAGAATTCTCCAATAAGAGCTATATAGAAACTTGCTCGCTCTAGAGAATTATTGTGCTTTACTTGTTTGGGATCTTTTCCGTTCTACCCCAGCAACAATTCCTAGTGTAGTTTTACTTGCTGAATTCAATAATATATATATTTTATTTTGGAGAAAGTATTCGTGCTTTAATTAGTTATGGTTATAATTATTAATTTTTTTTCTCTCTTTTGTAGATATTGTTATGGATGATAAATGGAATTTCATAAACATAGTTAAGGAAATAACGTTCTACCCCAGCCTTCTTTAGTTAACCTTATAAGGATAACTAACGAAAACATCACGACCTAACCTAACCAATCGTCAACGGCGTACAGTTGATTTAGCTAAACAAAGGAACAAGAGACATTGGGGAACATCTAGAAATATGACAGATTCTTATTTATGTGAATTTCTGTGGAAGAGAAGACAAAAAGGAAAGGACATTTTTATTGAAATCTTAAATGCAATCTCTACTTTTAAATAAAATAAACGGACTATAACTCTTTTGTTATTAATTTCTCCAAAATAAGATATATATTATTGAATTCAGCAAGTAAAACTACAGTAGAAAATAATATATAATTTCATTTTTTGTTGCTGGGGTAGAACAGAAAAGAGCCCTTGTTTGAGTCTTAAAACTAGTCTTAAGTTGTTCTTGGGACTGAGTTTTGGTATGTCTGAGCTATTAACTTTGGATAAAACTTTGCTTGTTTGTAGATTGGCAGTACTGTAGGAAATTCAGACCTTAGTTCATGTTGGATGTTGGATGTTGGATAATGTTGGATAAATATCTACAGTCTTACGTTAGGAAAGGTAGGCCAAAGCTGAAACATGGCTGTTGTTAACAGCCCGTAAACCCAAGGCCTAATCTTGTACATGTTAGAATCGCTGAAAGGATAACACCAAAATAATACAACTCTACTACGTATGCTGATAGGCCTAACCGTTTAACTGCAATATATTTTCATAGTTTAGGCTAAAACTTTTTATTTTCTCAAGTTGTGTATTAGGCACAGGATATTTAGCTCCTTGGGGGACATAAGTTACAAATTTTGTAGCTAAGTACCTATTACATATATATATATATATATATATATATATATATATTTTGCGCTCAAACATCGAAATCGCTGTGAGCGAAAAAAACAGCCACAACGCGTTGTAGATGCACCTAAGTGACCACACACCGATGATAGATATTTTTTCGCTTCATGGCCGTTCTCAAACAACCACAACGCGTTGTGGACGATTCGGATATGACCACAACGCATTGTGGACGATTTGAAAATTATTGAAAGCCCGGATAGGTTAATTGAATGCCCGGTTAGGTCAACTGTACTCCCTTGACGATTGGTTAGGTTAGGTCTGATATTTTCGTTAAAACTAACGAAAATATCACGGCTTAACCTAACCAATCGTTAAGGGCGTAAAATTAACCTGACCGGGCATTCAGTTAACCTAACCGGGCACTCAGTTGACCTAACCAGGCACTCAGTTGAACTAACTGGGCATTCAATTAACCTAACCAGTTGGTTAATTTTTACATTTACGTCTCATTCTAAAGTTGCTTAAAATTAATCGAGACCTACGGGAAAATTATTGATAATCATTTTTTAAAGGACTTTATCTTTTTTCTAACATATCTACTTAACTCTGCTTTTTAATCGGTGAATACGTCGATAAATATACGTCGTGTTTATATCATTTCAATATACATCGTGTTTAAATAGAGTTTGATGAAAGACATCGATGTGTGGTCGTTTCAAATCGTCTACAACGCGTTGTGGTCATATCCGAATCGTCTATAACGCGATCCGGTTTTTGAGAACGGCCATGAAGCGAAAAAATATCTAACATCGGTATGTGGTCACTTAGGTGCATCCACAACGCGTTGTGGCTGTTTTTTTCGCTCACTGAGCTATTTCGATGTTTGGGCGTAACATATTATATATATATATATATATATATATTGTAAAAATGTGTCTAAACGTAGAACTGTTTTAATAAGAGAGTATCCTGGTCGGTGTTAAGGGGAAGGTGTAAACTAATCCAACCTCTTTGGTATAGGCAATATGGAGTAGGCCTCTCCAACTTTATAAGTGGAGCTGTATGTGGAAAATTCACAGATGTTTCAAACCATCTTAATCAGATCTACCTTCTTCTCAAAGACGGAGAGTATGGAAATGTGTCTGCATGGGTTGTTGTTGTTGGTTAGCCGATCAGCCCACCCTGATCGAGCAAGTCGGCGGCACGCAGGTAACCGATCGCCCTCTCCAGAATGGATTAGAGGTTCAACGTACTAGTAATGTGTTGTGTTCTATGTTGTGCTAGAGCGGTAAAGTCTGTCATAATGTGTTCAATTGTTTGTGGCGTGTCCTGGCAGAGGTGGCAGGTGTCGTCTGTGGAGTTGTCTAGTCTGTGTTTATATGTCTGTAAGTTGGGGGTGATGTCCACATCGGAATCGTGCTAAGTTAACTCGATCCGATCTGCTCAGGCTGGTCTGTGACCTGTCAATGGGTGGCAGTTTCGCACCTAGGACCGCATTCGGACCGAGTCGTCAGTGCTCTCTGGGTTAGGTGTGTGTGTGTATGTGTTTTCTGTACTGTGTGATGTCTGTAGGGTGTGGTATGGAATGGAGTATTTGGTTATAATGTCTCTCTGGTGTTACCTTAATGGTGCGAGGTGTTGGTGCATGATTGTACATGTAGTGGCAAGGGTGTTGTGGGTTAGTTGTCACTGCTGAATTGTGTTCCCCTCATGTCTAAATGTTCCCTAACTTTCAGTATTTTTGTTTCTGTGTGCAGGTGTTCTATGGGGTTGTTTGAGGTTATCCGATAATGATACGAAGTGCGTTGTTTTGTATTGTCTGTAAGGTGTTTATGTGTGTGTTTGAGATAATGGGTGCCCAGCATGAGCTAGCATAGACCATAACTGAGCGAATGTATTGTTTGTATATGAGTGATGTTGTTTCCTGCTGGTGTCCAAAGTTTGTGCCTGTTAGTACCCTAAGTGCGTTAATTCTTGACGTACATTTGTTTTTAATGTCCTGAATCTGGTTTGCTAAAGATAATGATGTGTTGTATGTGACCCCAAGTATTTTGGTCCTATGAGTGTGTGGAATGTTGGTGTTGTTTAATGTAAGCTGTGGCTTTATCTGGTGTTCTTTTGTATTGCTTGTAAGCAGGGTGATGGTTGTTTTTGCGGTCGCTACTTTGAGTCTATTGTGTGTGAGCCATTCTTGTATACTGTTTATGTATGTGTGTAGGTTATTTGTAGCGGTGTCGATGTTCTTGTGGTTGGATGTTAGAGTGATGTCATCTGCATATGATGATAACGTAAGCTTGTTAGCTATGGGTGTTGGAATGTCTTGCATGTACAAGTTAAACAGTGTTGGTGAGAGAACAGAGCCTTGAGGGACCCCCGTTCGGAAAAAGCTTGTTTTTGGATGACTTGCCATTAACGTCTGCATGGGTTGGTTAATAATAATGACGAATTAGGAGATTATTAAGAAAAGATAGACCATAAATAAAAAATTCCGGTCCTAATTTTCCTACACCCTTTTGAAATCATAAAACTCATAATCCTATAAATTCTTAAACTAACCAAGCCCCGAACGTTGAATTCGAATCTATCTGAAAAGAAATCCTACAATTATGTGTGTGTGTGTGATTCTACGCGCGCGCTCGCACACACACACACACACACACACACACACACACACACACACACATTATATATATATATATATATTAGAGTGTGTCAATTTTGGGGATGAAATGTCTAAATTGAAAATCATGTGATTTGGTAGCAATTTAATGTAATCATTTGGCATACAAAATAATAACCTTGCTTCAAAAACAACAAAAAATTACTACCTAAATCAATTTTAATTAAAAAATTCCATTTTTCCGTAAATTCGTAACAAAATAACAAATGTGCGCAAACATCTTATCAACATTTAAAGTGGCAATAAGCTATCATTCAGAGTCTTTATTTGAAAGTAACCAATGCAGTCATGTCCTTTTTGCTGCGGTTCCTTGACATCAGCATTCGGCTTGTTACTTGCGCTTTGATGTAGCCTTCTCGCCTCTCGTGACTGTAAACTTGACTAGCTGCTTCTGTGACCATTTTCACACATCTCTCCACAGTCTGAATGTGAGAAGGCCACTTTGGCACTTGCATTGGGGCCTCTTTAAGTTGTGTTAAATCTTTGTTTGTTATACATGTTGTCAGTGGTGGCTCCAAAACTTCCGAACTCAAGTTAACTAATTCTGACAATTTCGTGGCATTGACGTTTATCGGAGGTACTTTCCTTGTCTGAACAGAGCAGTCTCCCAGCTGGTCATCATCTAGTGATGTTCCTCTAAGCTTTAGAATGATTTCCACAGCCTCAGTTCGCTCTTTGGTACATTGGCTGCAGAGTATTGCTTGCAAAACTGCCTCTGGCCTAGCATACCAAGCGTACCTTCTCACCACAGGTTACACGATGTCCACCACTACTTTCCTTTGGGTTCTCAGTAGCTGTAATTGAAATAAGATGTGGTTGGGCCCCTCCATCCACATTGGATTAAGTTTTACATTGAACCAGTGAAGAAGATAAAACCCAATAATAAATTCAACAATCAACACCAAATTCTGTAGCATTTTGCCCCTTCAGTACATGTTTGGAAACCCAAATCCTGCAGAAACGAATCGCTGTAGTTAACCAACGACTGTGACTTACGGGTCCAATCTCCAAGAGAGCCAGATTTTGAGGCAACTCTCCTGATCTGATTGCTTGAACAATACGATAAGCGTAAGATTGATCCGTGCTGAGGTCTTTCATAACTTCTTCAGACAACACTGGAAGGGGAGGGCCTACTTCGACCTTTGGAAATTTTGTATTTATTTCTAATTCCGTTGCTTCATCTAGCATGTTGCCAAGGGGGCCTGACCACCTGTTGTTGCTCTTTGTAGGACCATCAACTTCCTGGATGAGACGACGAAGAGGTTGTTCCCCTGTGTGCAAATCACATACAATCCAAACAAGCCTTCTTCCAAGTTTTTTCTCTAAATGCGGCATAACACCTCCCTGCCATCCAGTGTTCACCGCAGTTGAGTCTCCACCAACGGCCTGCAGTGAAATGTCAAGTCTTCTTTCTTGAAGCCAACATATATTTGATCAGCAATTGCCTCTGCATGTTTCTTGCATTCTACTTCTGCTTCAGGAACAAAGTGAAACAAATAGCGGCCACCAGGTTCGGAACACACAGAGTAGTGTTCTTCTTTGATGAAACCGGGAAACTTTCTGTCCATTCTCTCTACCTCTAGGAGAACTTTTGTGTCATCTCTTCTTCCATCAAACAAAAGGCAAGAGAGACCTTCCTCCTACAAATCTTTTCATGCTGATCAGATATTTCCTTCATTATTTTTTCTTGTGCTCTTCTTATCTTATTATGATCTATCACTAAGGATGTATCCTCTCGGCTGATGAGGCCTGCATCTATCCAAGCGGCAGTGGAAATCTCTGCAGTCTCTCGTAGCCCCGTATGGTGGCGAATACTGGCATGGGCAATGTTTGAGATGTCTTTAGTGTTGTATTTCATTCTCTTCGGCGAAGGTTCAGATGGCATTTTGGAGCTATCATCTGATGTTGCTTCTTTCTGTTCATCTGAAGAGCTTTCAAAGAAGTGAGAAACCTCTTGATAGAGCTCTTCATCTCTTTGGGTGGCTTCTTCACTTCTTTTTTTTCCTTTCTTCCCTCTCTCGGATTTTCTCTTTTTCTTAGCAATAACAATCTCTTGTTTGGTTTCTGAATAATCTGCCGAACCAATCTGCATACTTCCTTGCCCTCCTGCCTTTGTTCTCTGCGCCTTTATGAAAGCCAGCTCCAAAACAGGGATCTTCTTCTCACGAGGACAGCGACAATCAATGTGATGGGTCACTCACCAGCTTGTCCACTGGGTAGTTCCTCCTGTCATCTGTTCTGAAACGTTACATTCTAGCCTCTGAGAAAGGTGGCTCAGAAAATGGCCTTATGCGCGCCAGAAAACCGTCAAAATATTTCATATACCAAACTGTATGATAATTACAATTAAGTGGAATGGCACACCTTTTTATTTGAGTATTTAAATATTATTATTATTATATGAATTACATTATATGTGTTTATATGAATTAGTTAGAACAATGCTCTATGAGAGATAACGTGAGCAGCCATGATAGAAAACGTGAGAAGACATATTCTGGGGTAACTACAATAGTAAAATAATCAACAATTTAATAATAATCAACTGCAAAATGATGTAGGTTAGGGTTATCAGAATTAAATATTTTCTTCAGAATTGTGTTCTATACACCAAAATATGTCATTTGAACACCCCTCTCCATTGATTTAAAAAAAATGCATAGTATGACCCGCCCTAATCTTGCACACTATTTGAGGGTGTATGAATTTTACCCTGGCACCCGTTGCCATTGGTACCTCCTTGGTATGGGCCGCAAGGCCTTTTGAGGTACTACATTTCCTTGTAACTCCTTGTAACTCCTTGTAGCTCTCTCTCTCTCTCTCTCTCTCTCTCTCTCTCTCCAATTTACATAAAATAAAAAATGATTCTTAGTGATTCATGTTGTTAAAAGTAAAGAAAATGTGTGTTTACATGGGAATGAAAGGCTAAATGTAGTTGCTACTCAACTATACATCGTTTAAAGAGGAGTCTCTCAATTCAAGAAAGATATCAAAATTACACATGACAAAAAAATTTACTGAACTTCGTAGACCAGATCCATGACATCGATCAATTTTAGCCTTTCTTAAGTGCGGAAATTAACTAAATTTAATATATATAAACACTAACCTAAAATAAAAAGTAAATTATACCCACCTTAGCCTAAATGAACGCACTATCTTCCACAAAAATCATACAATATCTTGTTTCGAAAGTATACAATACCCCTTTCGGAATTAAAACCGACGCAGTAATAGACTATAACAACTATTTAAGAGGGGTGAGTTGCACTATCCTTATCTAACCTAACCAAAATTAACCTAACCTAACTCATAATATTCGTCCTTCACCAGTAGTGAAGGAAACCGAGAAGACCCAGTACGATGGACAAGGGTTGAAAATTAAACATCAAAATTGCACACCTCAAAGGGCATACACCTGACATAATGATCAAAGATGAAAGAGATGCCATAAAAACTTTAAAAAGGCCTTTTCCTAACGCTTCTCTTCAGTTAAATTAAAATATAGGTTAAGGTATTCATTTCAACTTGACACAAAAGATGAGAGTAGGTCTAAAAGTTTTTGGACTGCGTAAGTCCCCATTTTTTAAGCCTATTAAAAATTAAAACCATGCAAGTATAGATTAATTCAAGCTGTAAGTTTTGTAAGTTTATATTATATTTCTCATAATACAACGGAATATAACCCAGTTACTTTAAGTTTAGAAGTTTAGGCCAAGGTTTAGATAGCCTGCGCGTACGTCTGTATTTTGGTGTTATTACCTTATTTGAATACATTTTTTCCTATTAATTAATTGTTTCTTACAATTTAAATATCCGTGTATAAATTACCAATATTAACACACCCTAGTTTAATTGTAAGTTGCATCTCCAGTTACTTTAGAATGTCCTCAAGGAGTAAGTTGGTAACAGTAACGTATGCTTGAAACATGGAGGTAAATCGATCGGATAGCTCTCTTGTAGGAAACTATGGTGTTATAGTATTATTATTAGTCTGTTTTCTCAGCCAACCACAAAGGGTCACACACACACACACACACACACGAATTACACTAAATTATAAGTGACTAGAGCTTTCATGAATAATGAGAGCATGAAGTGAGAGATGAAAAAGGATAATATGGAAGCCAACACCATCTTCAGTTCTGGAGCCAATTCCAGAACGCTCAAGAAAAGAATGAAAATAAGGCCTAATAGTAAGCTAACTAATGAGGTTAGGAGAAATGACATTCACAGGTATATAATTCAGGATCATTAACATTAAACTATCACATCAACAAGATACCACACTGAAAAAATATATAAAGGTAGCACTGAATGGATTAAATGCTATCATAAAAGTTGGTGATGCGAAGGAAGGTTAGTATTATTTTGGGAGGAAAGATTAAAGGATAAGAAGTGACAAATTCCAGTTATACCTTCTGCAATATTCATTCAAAGGAAACCGGTCTCTCTCAAAAACTGGGCACTCGATAAAAAATGTTGTAATGCCACAGGGACTTGGCAGGAGGTACAAAAGGTTCTACGACTGTTAGAAAAATAATGTTGATGAGTAAAGTAACAGGTTCCCAGTCTCCCCGTCGCTAATACAACTTCCTCATGTGACAGTCCCTTCGGGGTTGGATGTCCATCAGCTACTTTAACTAGGGTTCCATCTCTTATATTAAATTTTCGCTCCCAGTGACTCTGCCACAGTGAGTAAAGGGTCTTCCTTATTTTGGTTCTAATTTGTGAAAAAGTTACTAAAGTCTCATACTCTGTGCCATAGATATGCACCTTTCTTGCAATCTCATCAGCATATTCGTTTCCCACAATCCCTTTATGACCAGGAATCCAAATAAAATGAACCTCTGTTGGATCCAAGGCGGGGGGTCTTGGGGTGCGGCAGCCTCCCCTAGGAATATGGAATTGAGCATTTCCAGGGCAAATACTGAATATTTTCAGGGCAAATTTTTCCGCGCCTCCCCAGTAAAGTGCCATCCCATACACCTCTGGACAGAGGTATTAGATATAGTTGAGAGAGAAGATACTGAATCACTGCAGATGATGATTTTATTAGTATTGGGGTGAACTAAATATACAGGAAAGCCTTGTAAATGGCAAAAAGTTCAGCATCAAATATGGGTGTGCTATTAGACAGAACAAAAGAAAAGTCCTTTTCTGCAATGCAAAAACCTGCCTCGGCTGAACCTGTGGGATCCACTGGTGTTATAGTTTTAGTGTTTTGGTAGGTAAGGGACTGTTTGGGGTTTCGGAAACTCAGAAGAGTTTTGATTGTGCAGACGAAGAAAGAAACTTGTAGTTAGCCTATTAAACTCTCATGTTCTAACATTCTAAATTCACTGGTAAAAACAGTGAACTTTTAGCAAAATATAAGGCCTTATAAGCTCTGCGCATGTGCGGATGGACCCCGCATGCGCAGAACTACCTCACCTCCTACCCGCCACACCCTATTTCGCGCTTCTTGATTCTCTGTTTTCGTGCCGAGCTTGGTTGAGATTGGCCTAAGGACCTATGAATAAGTAGGGAACAAACAGACAGATTTTTGTGATTTAATACACATTAGACTATGTTAGTAATTAGGACGTATGCACTCTTTTGTCTCTGCGTCTGGCATCTGGAATTTAATGAAAGTTCTCGCGTTAATTTCCGTCGAAATTTTAACTTTAGTTTGGTAAATCTTTAGGAGCGCTCCATTTTTCAATATTAAACATACACTCATAAAACATATACCATTTGAAAGCTCACATTTTTCTGAGTCTAAAAATGTAGTAATCCAAAAGTATCAATAGCAAATAAAAAGTAACTAGGTTTAAATATAAAACCCTATACCGATCAATTTGTGATGCGTGATCTTTACGTACCCCCGAGACATAAATTATACAAATGATAATGTAATAACATATTCATGTTAGGTTAGGTTAGCGTAACAATTACCAAAATACCATCTTACAACACAGACTGAAGATTTATAACTTAGCCAACCTTTATAATGTAGTTAATGACGTCAAGCGTCAAACAATTAATTAAATCTAGTTACTTTTTATTTGCTATTGATACTTTTGGATAACTACATTTTTAGACTCAGAAAAATGTGAGCTTTCAAATGGTATATGTTTTGTGAGTGTATGTTTAATATTGAAAAATGGAGTTTTCGTTTTGCATGCCGAGCTCGAGTAATTTCGATTAAAAAACTCGCTGCACCGGGCGTGAGTAATTTGAGTTAAAACTTTAGCCTGACACATGGGGCATGAATGTATTATGAAAAAATGCGATGCCGTTGCAAAATTCGAGCAGATTGTGCAGGCTGGACTCTCAGTTTCAGGTGCCGCGATGGCTGAGCCGACAACGTTAAGTGCCGGGACTCGACTCCAGGTCCCCATTAGCTCATTCCATCCAAGGAATACTCTAACTTAGACCATAAAGTTTTTAACTGAGTTAAAGAATGATATTAAAATGACTTCCGTCTGCGACTGTAAAGTTTGCAAGAAGGAAGTTAGGTTTAGGGATTTCATAAGGCTGTGGCATGCGAGAGTTGTGATGATTGGTATCACTTAGTCTGCATTAAAATCACAGAACAAGTGTACAGTGGGTATGAAGGTGAGTTACCAAATATTTTGTGGTTTTGCAGTAAGTGTTTACGGAGGTTAAAGACATGCTTAAGTATGTCTTTAAAGTTTAACCTCTCTAAACACTTACTGCAAAACCACAAAATATTTGGTAACTCTGCTTCATACCCAGGTTTAAAAAAGTTGGTAAATATTTACTATTACACCGGTCTCCGGTGGAAAGTTTGAAAAGCTGGTTTTCAATGTTTTAGTTGGGTTAGTTGTCCCTATGAGTAATAGTGTAGCTAATAAGGTTAATGCAGGGTTTCTCAACGGGGGCGAAAATGAAATTCTTGGGGGCGAAAGTGGGCGAAAATTTGACTGAAGGGGGGCGAAAATTTATTTAGGCAACGATTAAAATTAAATTATTTTTGAATTGCTCATCAATGGTTTTGAAACACCACTATTCGGAGTATGTATTGTGCCGGCGATGACGGTAAAGGGAATTGACCAATGAGAAGTGCAGTGGGGCAGGGTCGTCATTCAAAGCATTCTATAGCGGCTTAGTGACGGTTACGCATACGGTGCGTCAGTTCTTACCTAATTAGAAGCGTGGGCGGGTGTTTTTTTTTGTGCTATTATCTATTATCATTGATTTTTCTTTTAGTGCTTTAGCGCTTCTTAATTTTCGCGTTTGTCCCTTGTTTCGAGTACGGAGACAATGACCTCGTTGTCACGTTTCTAGTCACTCAATTTAATCACTCAATTAGTGCTTCTTAAGAATAAAATAGAGTTTCGAATGTTCGCTTTCTTATCTGATAAAAATTCATAAATAAGGAGTGCTAACACATGTATAAATGTGATTTTCCTTTGAAAACGTTGCAAGGTTTAAGGCGGAGGATGCCAGTTTGGCCTACTTCTCGGGAATGGGGCTACTTGAACTTAAAATAGGCTTGCGCTACTAAAATGATAACGTGATTATTATTTTTAGTGCGCTTTTAGTGCTTTTTAGCTGCCAAACTAGTGCCTTTTAAATTATTTAATTAAAAAAGTAGCCTGATGATTCACATGATTGTGATGAAATGACATCTTGTATAACTAGCATCATAGCAAAATTAAAAGTACAATTATTAGGCCTATTACACCTAGTTTGCTAGTCTGAGTTGGAGATTGAGTCAGAAGGACAAAAAATTGAGTAGTTGAGGTTGGAGGTTTTGTGTACTAACTCCACAGCCTTGCTTATGACACATCTAAACCCTTTTGTTCAAATTTCAGATATTTTTTAAATACTTTATCGTTCTCAATTCATTTTTTTTTTGTGTGTAGGGGGGCAATTTGAAAATAGAGTGGTAAAAAATTTTTTCAAGGGGGCGATGGTTAAAAAAAGGTTGAGAACCACTGGTTTAGGCTAAAACTTTTTATTTTCTCAAGTTGTGTATTAGGCACAGGATATTTAGCTCCTTGGGGGACATAAGTTACAAATTTTGTAGCTAAGTACCTATTATATATATATATATATATATATATGTTACGCTCAAACATCCAAATCGCTGTGAGCGAAAAAAACAGCCACAACGCGTTGTCGATGCACCTAAGTGACCACACACCGATGATAGATATTTTTTCGCTTCATGGCCGTTCTCAAACAACCACAACGCGTTGTGGACGATTCGGATATGACCACAACGCATTGTGGACGATTTGAAAATTATTGAAAGCCCGGATAGGTTAATTGAATGCCCGGTTAGGTCAACTGTACGCCCTTGACGATTGGTTAGGTTAGGTCGTGATATTTTCGTTAAAACTAACGAAAATATCACGGCTTAACCTAACCAATCGTCAAGGGCGTACAATTAACCTGACCGGGCATTCAGTTAACCTAACCGGGCACTCAGTTGACCTAACCAGGCACTCAGTTGAACTAACTGGGCATTCAATTAACCTAACCAGTTGGTTAATTTTTACATTTACGTCTCATTCTAAAGTTGCTTAAAATTAATCGAGACCTACGGGAAAATTATTGATAATCATTTTTTAAAGGACTTTATCTTTTTTCTAACGTATCTACTTAACTCTGCTTTTTAATCGGTGAATACATCGATAAATATACGTCGTGTTTATATCATTTCAATATACATCGTGTTTAAAAAGAGTTTGATGAAAGACATCGGTGTGTGGTCGTTTCAAATCGTCTACAACGCGTTGTGGTCATATCCGAATCGTTTATAACACGATGCGGTTTTTTGAGAACGGCCATGAAGCGAAAAAATATCTAACATCGGTATGTGGTCACTTAGGTGCATCCACAACGCGTTGTGGCTGTTTTTTTCGCTCACTGAGCTATTTCGACGTTTGGGCGTAACATATATATATATATATATATATATATATATATATATATATATATATATATTGTAAAAATGTGTCTAAACGTAGAACTGTTTTAATAAGAGAGTATCCAGGTCGGTGTTAAGGGGAAGGTGTAAACTAATCCAACCTCTTTGGTATAGGCAATATGGAGTAGGCCTCTCCAACTTTATAAGTGGAGCTGTATGTGGAAAATTCACAGATGTTTCAAACCATCTTAATCAGATCTACCTTCTTCTCAAAGACAAGGAGTATGGAAATGTGTCTGCATGGGTTGTTGTTGGTTAGCCGATCAGCCCACCCTGATCGAGCAAGTCGGCGGCACGCAGGTAACCGATCGCCCTCTCCAGAATGGATTAGAGGTTCAACGTACTATTAATGTGTTGTGTTCTATGTTGTGCTAGAGCGGTACAGTCTGTCATAATGTGTTCAATTGTTTGTGGCGTGTCCTGGCAGAGGTGGCAGGTGTCGTCTGTGGAGTTGTCTAGTCTGTGTTTATATGTCTGTAAGTTGGGGGTGATGTCCACATCGGAATCGTGCTAAGTTAACTCGATCCGATCTGCTCAGGCTGGTCTGTGACCTGTCAATGGGTGGCAGTTTCGCACCTACGACCGCATTCGGACCGAGTCGTCAGTGCTTTCTGGGTTAGGTGTGTGTGTGTATGTGTTTTCTGTACTGTGTGATGTCTGTAGGGTGTGGTATGGAATGGAGTATTTGGTTATAATGTCTCTGGTGTTACCTTAATTGTGCGAGGTGCATGATTGTACATGTAGTGGCAAGGGTGTTGTGGGTTAGTTGTCACTGCTGCCATGAATTGTGTTCCCCTCATGTCTAAATGTTCCCTAACTTTCAGTATTTTTGTTTCTGTGTGCAGGTGTTCTATTGGTGTTGTTTGAGGTTATCCGATAATGATACGAAGTGCGTTGTTTTGTATTGTCTGTAAGGTGTTTATGTGTGTGTTTGAGATAATGGGTGCCCAGCATGGGCTAGCATAGACCATAACTGAGTGAATATATTGTTTGTATATGAGTGATGTTGTTTCCTGCTGGTGTCCAAAGTTTGTTCCTGTTAGTACCCTAAGCGTGTTAAGTCTTGACGTACATTTGTTTTTAATGTCCTGAATCTGGTTTGCTGAAGATAATGATTTGTTGTATGTGACCCCAAGTATTTGGTTCTATGAGTATGTCGAATGTTGGTGTTGTTTAATGTAAGCTGTGGCTTTATCTGGTGTTCTTTTGTATTGCTTGAAAGCAAGGTGATGGTTGTTTTTGCGGGCGCTACTTTGAGTCTATTGTGTGTGAGCCAGTCTTGTACACTGTTTATGTATGTGTGTAGGTTATTTGTAGCGGTGTCGATGTTCTTGTGGCTGGATGTTAGTGTGATGTCATCTGCATATGATGATAACGTAAGCTTGTTAGCTATAGGTGTTGGAATGTCATACATGTACAAGTTAAACAGTGTTGGTGAGAGAACAGAGCCTTGAGGGACCCCGTTCGGAAAAAGCTTGTTTTTGGATGACTTGCCATTAACGTCTGCATGGGTTGGTTAATAATTATGACGAATTAGGAGATTATTAAGAAAAAATAGACCCTAGCACGATACATAAATAATAAATTCCGGTCCTAATTTTCCTACACCTTTTTGAAATCATAAAACTCATAATCCTATAAATTCTTAAACCAAACAAGCCCCGAACATTGAATTCGAATCTATCTGAAAAGAAATCCTACAGTTATGTGTGTGTGTGTGTGTGATTCTACGCGCGCGCGCGCGCACACACACACGCACGCACATTATATATATATATATATTAGGGTGTCCCAATTTTTTTTCTTAACAAGACCTGACCACTCGTGTCATGCCCGGATGTGGTTTGGGCTGAAGCATTGGCTATGTGATTTTCAACTCGATCAGATGATATTTAGAGGTCCCGACGTTTGATGACATTTTTTTGGTTTTCAGAATTGATCATTATGGCGTTGACAAGATCAAATATCAAGTTGTGGCTTCTTGAGAGGTCTCCGATAGCAGAGCTGGCTAAATCACGATTACCAAGTAATATGGACGTGTTGCTCCTTTTCTTCTACCATCACCGCGACCAAAAGAAGACAGATTCCAACAGTGTCAAGGCTGTAATATCGGCTGTATTAGAAATCTGGGCTAGAGCCAACTCGAATCTAGCAACAACCTCCGTTCATGCCTCGACTAAACTGAAAGCTTTGGTTCAGAGGTATCGAAATTTGCATAAAAACAAGAACAAGACTTTAATGACTTACAATATGCAGCGGGATGTATTCTTGGCTGATTTGGAGGATATTTTTGATGTCGCCCGCTCAGACGTTCTGGATCGGGGAGATATCCCTCTTGAAGACAAGGAATTCCTCATTTCCCAAAGGGCAGATCGACATACGAGTTACATGGGAGGTGAAGATAGAAAATATAATGCAGCCACAATGAAAAGACAGGAAAGGGAAAGAGCTCTTGAGCGGGCACACCGGCGTCAAACGGAGGAGGCTCTAGCTGTAGGAGTCACAGAGGAGGCTACCGACAGCAGTTCTAGCACATCGTCAGCTGACAGTGGAAACGAAGCCGTCACTTGTGGACTTAAACCTTCGAAAGCTCCCAAACATGACAGACTAAAAGAAAGTCTGAGTGATCTTGACCTGGCAGCAACTTGGGATCGCGAGGGCCTTTCTGTTCGACAGGCAACATCAGCGTTTGCTGCGACTGCAAAATCCCTAGCTCTCGGTCCTGACAGTGTTCCATCAAAGAGCACGGTTCACCGCTTCCGACAAAAGGCCCGTACAATGATAGGGACCAATGTTATTGGCCACCTCGAGCAGCTTCCACCTCGACTGCAGATCCACTGGGACACAAAGATACTCACTGACATCGAACAGGAGGGTAAGTCAGTCGATCGGATTGCTGTTGTGGTGACGGGATGGTGTGGAAGAGCTATTAGGAGCACCGAAAATAATAGACGGCACAGGACAGCAAATGGCAAGCGCAGTCCATCAAGCGCTCACCCTAGTCGGAATTGAGGACAAGATCATAGGCATGGTGTTTGACACGACGGCATCAAACACAGGGATAGTTCAAGGTGCGTGTGCGCGTTTGGAAGCGGCATTGGGAAGATCTCTCTTATGGTTTGCTTGCCGTCATCACGTTCACGAAGTGACTCTCAAGGATGTCTTCGTCGTGTGCCTAGGAACACCACCAAGTCCTCAAATCCCACTTTTCAGGAGATTCAAGGAGGCCTGGCCATCAATGAACCACTGTCAGTTGGATGCATTTGACAAGGACGAGGTGGCTAAAGCCTTCATAAATGACAATGCTTGCCTTTCACAAATGCGACTTGAGGTAATAGACTATCTCCGCGATGCCCTAAGAAGTGGTAATCATCCTCGAGAGGATTATGAAGAACTTCTTCGACTGAGCCTCTTGTACCTCGGAGACGACGTAGGACGTTACAAGCTTCGGCCTCCAGGGGCTTATCATCAGGCCAGATGGATGACCAAAGCTATTTACTGCCTGAAAATAGCATTACTGCAGTCCCAGTTCTCCGAACTTCGTCTCCAAGAACTGCAAGGGGTTCGCCGTATGGCTCTCTTCGTGAGCCTTGTATACGTGCGTCACTGGCACGAGGCTCCCATCGCCATCAAATCTCCCAAAAATGACGTTAGGCTGTGCAATCTTCTTGTAGGTTACCCTGACAAGGACGTTGGAAACACAGCTTACCGGGCTGTGCTCCGTCATCTGTGGTATATCTCGGAGGACTTAATCTGTCTTGCACTGTTTGATGACATCTGTCTTGCACTGTTTGATGACAGAGTTGACGACAATGAAAAGCGTAACATGACGGCTAACCTGAAAAAGCGCCCTGGGAAAGGACTCAAACGGGTCCAAGGCAATGGACTGCAAGTGGATGGCCGTTTAAGTCCGTGGGTGACGAGTCGATCCACCACACTCTTCCAGTTTCTCCAAGTTGAGCCCACGTTCCTCACCAAAGACCCTGAAACATGGCCTACTGACGAAAACTACCGTCTGGCAAAGAGCCGAGCTGCAGAACTGATGGTGGTCAATGATGCAGCAGAGCGAGGCATCGCCCTCATTGAGAAATACACAAGCAAACCTCTGTGCCGTGATGAAGAAGACCTCCAGTTCCTCCTTCGAACTGCCCACTCACACCGACGGAATGTGAGCCGGAAGGGAACAAAAACGGATCTCATGAAACACGTGTTTAGTTAAAATGCATAAATGTGATGCTTTGAAATTGTTGTTTGTGTGTTAAGATTAAAATACATGTTTATTTTGTATAATCATCTTTGTGATGGAACTTTTGAGAGAAATATTTCAGTTAATTTGCCTTTCAGTTAAGAGGAGAAATAAAGTGTTCAAAGTTCGGGACCTTTAAATTTCCTTCGATCTCTCTGAACTTTTACAGGAAGACTTCTAATGGGAAACATCAAAAGAGCGCAGCACGAGCAGATTTGTATCCGAAAATAAATTTGGCCCCCTATGAGTTTGGGATACCCTATATATATATATATATATATATATATATATATATATATATATATATATATATATTAGGGTGTGTCAATTTTGGGGGTGAAATGACTAAATTGAAAATCATGTGATTTGGTAGCAATTTAATGTAATCATTTGGCATACAAAATAATATCCTTGCTTCAAAAACAATAAAAAATAACTCCAACCTACTTCAATTTTAATTAAAAAAATTCAATTTTTCTGTAAATTCGTAACAAAATAACAAATGTGCGCAAACATCTTATCAACATTTAAAGTGGCAATAAGCTATCATTCAGAGTCTTTATTTGAAAGTAACCAATGCAGTCATGTCCTTTTTGCTGCGGTTCCTTGACATCAGCATTCGGCTTGTTACTTGCGCTTTGATGTAGCCTTCTCGCCTCTCGTGACTGTAAACTTGACTAGCTGCTTCTGTGACCATTTTCACACATCTCTCCACACTCTGAGTGTGAGAAGCCACTTTGGCACTTGCATTGGGGCCTCTTTAAGTTGTGTTAAATCTTTGTTTGTTATACATGTTGTCAGTGGTGGCTCCAAAACTTCCGAACTCAAGTTAACTAATTCTAACAATTTCGTGGCATTGACGTTTATCGGAGGTACTTTCATTGTCTGAACAGGGCAGTCTCCCAGATGGTCATCATCTAGTGATGTTCCTCTAAGCTTTAGAATGATTTCCACAGCCTCAGTTCGCTCTTTGGTACATTGGCTGCAGAGTATTGCTTGCAAAACTGCCTCTGGCCTAGCATACCAAGCGGACCTTCTCACCACCAGTGATGGGCATCGATACATGAAAATCGCTAAAGCGATACCGATACATCGATACATGAAGAACGTCTTAGGCGATACCGATACGCCGATACTTTCTAGATGTCTTAAGCGATACCGATACATGCATCGCCGATACATGTATCGCCGGTACATTTTTATAATTATTCATTTAGTATGTAGGTATTAGATATTATTGTTTATACTAGTAATTTGTACGCACTGTAAGTAAAGTCAACGACATTTTAATGAGTTTTATAGATGTAAATAAAAACAATTGCTTTATTTAATGAAAGTATGTTTTAATTTTGTAGGATATATGAATGACTGAAAATATTACACTAACAATTAAAAGTAATTACTATTACCCTTCAAAAATACCAGCTGGCTAAACATCTGGTCAGACAATCTATTCCTTTTTGGAGCGTGAATGTGACCAGCCAAACTAAACAACCGTTCTACAGGAGCAGAGGCTGGTAGTGGTGTGTTATACTTCAGGAAGACCGTAGAATTCCTGGGTACTGCCTCAGAGATTGGAGAGAATGACTTCCGTCACCCAGATACTGTAAAACTTCCATCTCAGTGGAATCTTGGGTTGCAGAGACATTAGTGGAAGCAGACACATAATAGAAGAAATCATCTGCACTTCCGTTAGATGCAGCATCACTTAGTTGTTGCTGGGGGGTCTGCTCGCTGAGGCTCTTAACAGCATTAACCAACATTTCTTGAACCCTCTTCTTGACAATGTTAGTATTAAATTTGCCTTTTATTGTCATCCACTTTAACTTGAACAGAGGATTTGAAGACGATGCCAGTATTGATGCTTTACTTTACACTCATGCGACGCATCAAGGCACAGAAACTTTTCAAACCGCTAAGTGAACCCTACTGTGACTGCATTGAGAAGTGGCTGACAATGACGCAATGCCTCCGAATTCAAACGCTCTAGCTTCTTCTCTACAGCTAACACTGTTTCTATATTATGGTTAATTAATCTCAATAACACAAGTACAAACGTGTTTAAACGTTGCGCCGTACTGTGTGACGTGACCAGTAGAGTAGTACTGTCATTAAATAAATATTTACTAATATTATTATTTATGTATATTCATAAATATAACTCAGTAGTGTCATATTATAACATCTATTTACATATTTAAAAATTCTTATTAATGTATCGATGTATCGAAGTATCGATATTTTTCGATACATTTAAGAAAATTGACCTTAGCGATACCAATAAATCGATACTTTTGTCAAGTAGCTAAAGCGATACCGATACCGATACAAAAGTATCGATCGATACGTATCGGCGATACATGTATCTAGATACTGCCCATCACTGCTCACCACAGGTAACACGATGTCCACCACTACTTTTCTTTGGGTTCTCGGTAGCTGTAAGTGAAATAAGATGTGGTTGGGCCCCTCCATCCACATTCGATTAAGTTTTACATTGAACCAGTGAGGAAGATAAAACCCAATAATAAATTCAACAATGAACATCAAATTCTGTAGCATTTTGCCCTTCAGTGCATGTTTGGAAACCCAAATCCTGCAGAAACGAATCGCTGTAGTTAACCAACGACTGTGACTTACGGGTCCAATCTCCAAGAGAGCCAGATTTTGAGGCAACTCTCCTGATCTGATTGCTTGAACAATACGATAAGCGTAAGATTGATCCGTGCTGAGGTCTTTCATAACTTCTTCAGACAACACTGGAAGGGGAGGGCCTACTTCGACCTTTGGAAATTTTGTATTTATTTCTAATTCCGTTGCTTCATCTAGCATGTTGCCAAGGGGGCCTGACCACTTGTTGTTGCTCTTTGTAGGACCATCAAGTTCCTGGATGAGACGACGAAGAGGTAGTTCCCCTGTGTGCAAATCCAAACAAGCCTTCTTCCAAGTTTTTTCTCTAAATGCGGCAAAACACCGCCCTGCCATCCAGTGTTCACCGCAGTTTAGTCTCCACCAACGGCCTGCAGTGAACTGTCAAGTCTTCTTTCTTGAAGCCAACATATTATTTGATCAGCAATTGCCTCTGCATGTTTCTTGCCTTCTACTTCTGCTTCAGGAACAACGTGAAACAAATAGCGGCCACCAGGTTCGGAACACACAGAGTAGTGTTCTTCTTTGATGAGACCGGGAAACTTTCTGTCCATTCCCTCTACCTCTAGGAGAACTTTTGTGTCATCTCTTCTTCCATCAAACAAAAGGCAAGAGAGACCTTCCTCCTTCAAATCTTTTTCATGCTGATCAGATATTTCCTTCATTATTTTTTCGTGTGCTCTTCTTATCTTATTATGATCTATCACTAAGGATGTATCCTCTCGGCTGATGAGGGCTGCATCTATCCAAGCGGCAGTGGCAATCTCTGCAGTCTCTCGTAGCCCCGTATGGTGGCGAATACTGGCAAGGGCAATGTTTGAGATGTCTTTAGTGTTGTATTTCATTCTCTTCGGCGAAGGTTCAGATGGCATTTTAGAGCTATCATCTGATGTTGCTTCTTTCTGTTCATCTGAAGAGCTTTCAAAGAAGTGAGAAACCTCTTGATAGAGCTCTTCATCTCTTTGGGTGGCTTCTTCACTCTTCTTTTTTTTTCCTTTCTTCCCTCTCTCGGATTTTCTTTTTTCTTAGCAATAACTATCTGTTTTTTGGTTTCTGAATAATCTGCCGAACCAATCTGCATACCTCCTTGCCCTCCTGCCTTTGTTCTCTGCGCCTTTATGAAAGCCAGCTCCAAAACAGGGATCTTCTTCTCACGAGGACAGCGACAATCAATGTGAGGGTGAGGTTCTCTTCTGCATGAGGGAGAACAATTGGCTTCAGAACACAACTCTATGGGACACTGGCAGTTAAAAATGTTAAGAAGAGTATCAAGTGTGTGCAGAAATTTATTTTTCTTTGCTAGTTTTCCTTTACCAAGTGATGTCTCAACTGCTTTGTGCCACAGCTTTGTTAATTTTAGCTCAATAGTTCTATACTGATTGAGTACAGGTTGTTTGAATAACACATTAGCTTTTTTCCACTGATGCAGAAGAGGGGGAATCATGTCCCTCATGAGCTCTTTCTCTGTGTAGTTCCTTCTATCCTTTGTATTTTGTTCACGAAGGAGTAACCCTAGTCTCAGCATGTCTCGCACTGTTGGTAGTTCTGATACGGGAAGCTCCTTGCCTGTACCGACTAACAGGCTCAAGTGGCATGACGACTGACCTCTTGTCTTCAATTTTGGCATCTTAGGAATATCTGAAAAGAAAGAAAAACATTTAAGTATTTTATATCAATTACTATGTTTCAAAGTTTAGTCATTCGATGTTCTAAAATTCAATAATAAATATTTCATGGGATTACAACATAATTAGACAGAAGAATATGATAATAATAAATAATTGTAATAATCAATAATCCATACTTACAGTTAAACTGTAGTATTTGTCTAGTAGAATAACTATGAAGTAGGTACAAGAGCAATAACAGCAAACCACTGTCTATGACATCTAAGAGGCAACTGAGGACTGAGAGTGAGGGACAGTTCTATTCATGTTGTGACTTGTACATTGTACAACAACTATATGACCTTGAAAATACTCCATATGCGACCAGTGGGATAATTCTGTGACAGATGAATAGTTAATCAATTTATGTCCTATTATTTAGTAAAAGAGTCAATTTCTGAAACTTTAAGGTAAAATTGATGTAGGTAAGGGTTATTTTATTTCATTTTGGTTGGCCAATTTCAAGTTTTGACATGAAAAGACACTATATTTTCACTACCAAAATTGATTTGAAAAAAGTTGACGAAATTGACAAACCCTAATATATACTATAAGTGATTTAGGGATGATAAAGTTCAGTTACTCTTTTTACAGAGAGAGAGAGAGAGAGAGAGAGAGAGAAGGGGGGAGAGAGAGTGTTACTTGAGAAACAAATTTGATGGCTGTATTTGTGTACATTGCCACGGATAAATTCATGAAGAAAGGGCCTCAGGTCAGGGCTGAGAAACGCGGTTAGATAACCATCTTACCGCATCAATGCATTACGGTCTGGAAGTAAACTGAATAATAAATTATGGTGCAGAAATTTGGCTTTTTTACAAAAGGTTTGTTAAAGCAAAAACAATAATAATAGTAATATAAGTTTATTTAGGATTATATGAAAATCATTGATTCAACGGATCTCTCCTAAAAGTTTCTGACTTTCAGAGAATTGTATCGTTTGCAGGGGTATGGTCGAGTAAATCGTAATGTACCTCTTTACTTTGTCGGTATATTAATATTCTGGTATAATCAGCAAACAATGATTGTAAGATCGGATGGGGTTAATTCAGATTCTCTGTGACCACTGGAGTCAGGCAGGGAGGAATATTAGTCCCTACTTATTCAGTGTTTATAAGGATAATCTAAATGTTGTGATGAACACCTTTAAAATAGGCTGCTATATTGGTACAATGATTGTTAATCATCTGTTGTATGCATATGATCTAGTTCTTATTTCTCCATCTGTAAAAGGCCTCAGCACACTTTTGAAGGTGTGTGAAAAGTATGGGTAGGATAACGACATAAAATACAATCCTGCTAAAAGTCATGTTATGATTATGAAGACCAAGGCCTACACATATATAAAATTTCCTGAATTTCAATTGAGTGGTATGGTGCTGTCAGAAGTGACCTAGACTTAGTATATTGGCCACATACTAACTGATAGTCTTTCAGATGACTGTGTTATTCTAAGACAATGTTCATGGAATGCTCAGGCCCAGTGCTCGGGACAATGCTCAGGGAAATGGTTGGGTTAGAATATATAAATGTAGTACAATATACGAATTTTCTCAGTTTGACTATTTCCTTTTGTATAACACATCCTAGCTGTACTCCCTAAAATTAGTTAGCTAGTTACCAGATATATATATATATACCTTAAATGTCCAGACGTAGCTAGCCCTTTTAATGTGTAAGCACTGAGGTGTGAAGCACGGAGCTGTGGAAAAATGTGGGAGTGGTCTGTCCCCACCCCTCACTGCTGAAAGAGAAAATTAAATACAGATTCCTGTAAATAGTCTCAAGTGCATTAAAATTTAGGAATTTATGGTAGATGTCAATAGTTACCCAATCAACTGAGATGAAAAATCCACTTTTATTCAAAGCAGAGGATAGAAACAATATTGGGAAATTTCCGGCAGAAACGTCACACTTAGGGTATAGAATTACATAGTTCACGCTGATGATTCAATTTATAAACTCTCATTCATGAAAACATCCAACATTTTCTGGAAATAATCTTAACAACTATTATTTATTATCATATCACCAAGTTAAATTGCTATACTCCATGTTTAAAACATCGCTTTCAACACTTCAGTTGATGGATGTTGACAAAGTTCCTCATTTCTACCATATCTCAAGAAGTGAAATTTTTCGCTGTTAAATGTAATGTTGTCTTCTAACCATTTGTATATTTTGCTTGTGACCCTCTGCAAGGACTCCACGACATTTGTATCGCGGATTTTTTTTCCAAACTTTGTATGGTCTGCATACGATGCTGGTATACTAATGCTGTTTACACCGCTGGCTTTGTCTCTTAGCATGATAATGAAAACGAGTGAGGCCAGTACTGTACTTTGTCGTACTGCCAGACACATGGAGTGCCACGTTTCTGTAGAAGTGCAAAGAGAGTATTGCCAAACCGATATATTTACTATGGAGGAAATCACTCGAACAGAACAAATTCCACTCCCCTTAAAGAATGCGAACATTGCCCCCCTATTTAAAGATGGTAACAGAGCAATGCCCAAAAATTATCGGCCAGTGACTATCACCTCACACCTTATAAAGTGTTTTCAACGTATAATTAGAGGAAAAACTACCTATTACCTACAAGAAAAAGACACAACCCAAATCAGCATGGCTTTACAGCTAGAATATCATGCCTATCATAGTTACTAGACCACTAGGAGAAAATATTAGAAACATTGTGTCGAGGACAAAACATAGATGTAATATATACATACTTTGCTAAAGCCTTCGATAAATGCGACCATGGAATCATAGCACACAAGCTTAAGAATACAGATATTACTGAAAAGTTAGGAAGGCGAATATTTAATTTCTTGTCGCAAAGAACTCTAAGAGTGGTGGTAAACGGAGTTAAACCGGAAGTCGTTAGCGCTGTCCCATAAGGAGCAGTATTAGCTCCCTTGCTGTTCATAATAATGATCGCAGATATTCATGCAGATATTAAGGACAGTATTGTATCATGCTTTGCAGATGACACAAAGATATGAAAGGAAATATTGAACGAAGGTGACATAAGAAAATTACAAAACGACATTGAAATATTATTCCAGTGGGCAGAAGACAACAATATGAAGTTGAACGAAGAAAATTCCAACTTCTAAGATATGGTAATAACAAGGAGCTACAGAAAAAAGGGTACAAAACTATGCAAGCCAAACAGATAACGCCAAATCCACAAGTCAGGGGCATTGGAGTAATAATGTCGTCGGATGCAGAATTCAAGGAGCAATATAACATCAAAATTACAACGGCTAGAAAAATAATGGGGATCATCTGGAAGAGCTTCCGCAGCAGAAAAACAAACTTCATGCTCAAATTGTGGAAGAGTCTAGTCCTGCCAATAATTGATTATAGCTCAGTACTCACAAACCCATACAGAAAACGAAACATTGCGAACATTGAAGCTATACAAAGGACTTCTCTCGAAAGAAGGCGAGAGCGGTACACAATAATATGCATATGGAAAATACTTGAGGGCTCTGCCCCTAACCTTAGAAATGAAATGGAAACAAACTGGAATGAGAGAAGAGGCAGATTTTGCACGGTCCCAGCTGCGCTGGGACAAGGGTCTATGAAAACGAGAAGGGAAAATACCCTAAGAATACGAGGCCCAAAGCTTTTCAATGTCCTATCAAAAGAAGTGAGGAATCTCCAGCACACCGACCTGAATTACTTCAAGAACCAGCTGGACAGATTCCTGTACAAAGTCCTTGAACAGCCATGCGTGGCTGGCTACGAATTCACCAAATCCCGCAAATGAGGCGGGATGTTGCAGGGGGGTCACGCAGGTCGATCCTAAACCGTCGTTCAAACTCGCCTAAAGTAACCTAAAGTAGGTAAGTTAGTATATGTATGTATGTATCATATATGTATGCTCCAGGACCACGAGCAAGCAAAAATGCTAATGGCTCTCACAAACGAGTTTATGCTAACACAGGAGATAAGAGAAAATACCAGGAAAAATAACTGCCTAGATCTGGTATTCACAAATAACACGAACTTGATTGCAGATATAAAAATAACTCCAACTATTATCTCAGACCACAATATAATCGAGTTATCAAAAAAAATGGCAATAACTTTAAAAGAAATACATACCTACGGAATGAAGAAGCAAATTTGAGGTTTTTAACTTAAACGACAAGACCATAAATAGGAAAGAAATCAGATCACACATGGCCGAGATAGAGTGGAGAACAGTTTTCGAGAATAAAACAACTGAGGAAATGCTAACAACCTTGGAAGAAATGACGCTGAGAATTTTAGAAAAATATGCTCCGAAATCACAGCTAAAAGGAAAGAGGAACTAGCTAGAGAGGCAAAAGGGAAGAATATTCCGCAAAAGAAAGAGAGTAGCGACGAAGTTAGCTAATTCCTGAGAAAACAATGCCAGGAAAGTACTGTAATACAAGAAAAACTGGGGAGAATCGATTGGAAAGTACAAACTGATAAAGGGCCATAAAGAGTGGGAAGAGGAAAAGGCGGTAGAAGCAGTAAAGGAAAATCAAAATACTTCTACAGCTACGCGAAAAGGAAAAAAAAACGCGCGCTGCTATCGGGCCCTTAAGGAAAAGAAATAATGAACTAACAGACGACCTAAAAAAAATATCTGAAACATTGAGAGCCCAGTATGAATCGGTCTTCAGTACCCCAAAAAGTGACAAAGCGATACCTGACAGAAATGCATTCTTCAAAGAGAAATTGCAAGGAGAATGTATAACAGACTTTGATTTTACCCGAAAGATGTAGCGAGAGCTACAGAACAAATGAAATCACATTCAGCTGCAGGTGCGGACAAATGGAATGCACTATTAATTAAAAACTGTAAAAATGAAATAGCTACACCCTTATACTAAATATGGAGAAGATCCCTAGAAACTGGGGAAGTACCGAGCATCTTGAAAAGAGCAAATATCGTCACTATATATATAAAAGCGTGGATAGATCTCAAGCAAAGAACTATGGACCACTGTCCTCAACGTCCCACCTAAGCAAAATATTTGAAAGAATAGTCAGAGAGAAAATCTATGACTTCTTGGAGACATTGGAAAGATTTAACGAAAATCAACACGGATTCCGATCAGGAAGATCATGCCTATCACAACTTATAGAACATTATAACAATGTCCTAGATGCACTTGAAGGCAATGAAAAATATGATGTCATATACACGGATTTTGCTAAAGCTTTCGACAAATGCGATCATGGTATAATAGAACATAAATGAAACATATGGGAATACCAGGCAAAATGGGAAAATGGATCTACAACTTCCTCAGAAAACGACTACAGATGGTCAAAATTCAAGGTGTACTGTATCATCATCAGAATCGGAAGTACGCAGCTCAGTACCACAAGATACAGTACTGGCCACACTCCTGTTCATTATCATGCTAACAGACATAGACAGTGGAGTAAACAGCAACAGAAGAGTAACATCCTTTGCGGACGATAAAGATCAGCAGAAAAATTAGCGATGCAAACGAAGTAGAGGCCTTGCGGAGGGACACAAACAAAATATACAAATGGTCAGAAGACAACAATATAACATTTAACACCGAGAAATTTCAACTCTTGAGATATGGTAGAAATGAAGAACTTTAAAAGACTGCATATTATGCTCCAGATAGACAAGAAATACAGAGAAGCACGAAAGTCGACTTGAGGCTAATAATGACCGATGATGCCATATTCAAAACCAAAATCAGATAGCAATAAATAAAGCAAAAAGAGTCGCGGGACAGGTACTAAGAACGTTCAAAAGGAGGGAAAAGACAGTAATGATTCCCCTGCTGAGAACACTGATCATACCAAAACTTCAATACTGCTCAGGTTTGACGTCCCCATAGAAAAAGGAAGAAATTAATGAACTAGAAGAAACGCAGAGACAATTCACAGCCAAGATTGATGACTGCAAAGAACTCAACTACTGGGAAAGACTACGTAAACTAAATCTGTACTCCCTGGAAAGAAGAAGAGAGAGGTATATTATAATCTTCGAATGGAAAATTATTGAAAAACTGGTACCAAACCTCAAACTAAGCCCAATTATCATCCAGAGAACGCTGGAAAATAGGAAGGGCAGACTGTGTCGTGTTCCCAAATTAAAGGCCCGACAAGGGACCTCCTCAACTCTGAAGGAAAAACTTGGTTGTCAGGGGGCCAAGAATTTTCAATCAGCTTCCAAAGGACCTCAGAAACATTACAGGGGTCAAAGTTGAAGTCTTCAAGAGAAGACTAGATGCCTGGATCACGACGGTACCAGATGAGCCGGGTGTACCTGGCTATGTACGGTGGAGAGCGCAAGAGAGCAACTCGCTCCTCCAACAAGCCAGGACTAGAGACGGGGACACCAGCTTGACCTTCGAAGAAAGACCGATGCACGGAATCCAAACAAGGTTAACAAGGTTGTGTATATATATATATATATATATATATATAACACACACACTAAGGTTACTAAGGTGGAGTGAAAATCTTGAACTTCGTCAGAATGAACAATTCGGGCGGAAGCTAACCAAAGGTGCGTATGTATATATATATATATATATATATATGTATATATATATATATATATATATATACACACATTTAACTGCAATGACCACGCAGTATATTAATGTATAGAAAGGACGTAAGTATAGAGGAGCGTTCTGCACACGAGGAAGAGAAATAACGAACAATGAAAAATGAGGTAACCGCCCGGGAATCGAACCCGGGATCTTCCGATTGCAGGTCAGATATGCTATCCACTACACCACGGACCGCGATCAGTCAAAAGTCGTAATTCTCCTACATAGGGCAGAAACCAATTCCCTGAGAGGGCACCCTCGCAAGTCGTGAATATGTACATTTAACTGCAATGACCACGCAGTATATTAATGTATAGAAACGACGTAAGTATAGAGGAGCGTTCTGCACACGAGGAAGAGAAATAACGAACAAATGAAATATATATATATATATATATATATATATATATATATATATATATATATAAACCTTTGGTTAGCTCCGGCCGAATTGTTCATTCTGACGAAGGTCAAGCTTTTCACTCCACCTTAGACCTACAGTTTAACGTGGAGTCCGAACCACGCCCCATCAGCAGCCTAGCGTCTTAACCACTAAGCCGCCTAGGGTATCCATTTATCTACCAACCACTTTCTTTTTATTATGTGGAACGATGAACAGCTGGGTTTTGCTGCGCGCCGGCTGCCGTCGGGTCTCGAACCCGGGGCCGATGGATTCGTAGTCAGCGACGCTAACCACTACACCACCGAGGTGTATATATATATATATATATATATATATATACTGTGTGTATATATATATATATATATATATATATATATACTTACTTTTGTTGAGTTTGAACTACGGTTCAGGATCGACCTGTGGTCGACCCCTCTGCAGCACCCCGCCTCATTTGCGGGATTTGGTGAAAGGGGAATTGCGGTCTGATCTCCTCCTGCCCTCGTAGGTCAGGTACTTTGCACAGGAATCTGTCCAGCTGATTCTTGAAGTTATTCAGGTCGGTGTGCTGGAGATTCCTCACTTCTTTTGGAAGGACATTGAAAAGCTTTGGGCTCCTTATTCTAAGGGTATTTTCCATCCTCGTTTTCATGGCCCCTTGTCCCACCGCAGCTGGAACCGCACAAAATCTGCCTCTTCTCTCATTCCAGTTTGTTTCTATTTCATTTCTAAGGTTAGGGACCGAGCCCTCAAGTATTTTCCATATGTATATTATTGTGTACCGCTCGCGCCTTCTTTCGAGAGAGTAGAGTTCCAGGGATTGTAGTCGAGACCAGTAGTCTTCACCTTTCGTTTCCTCTATCTTAGACGTAAAAGTCCTTTGTATAGCTTCAATGCTCGCAATGTCTCTTTTTCTGTGTGGGCTTGTGCGTACTGAGCAATACTCAATTATTGGTAGGACCAGACTCTTCCATAATTTGAGCATGTTGTTTGCTCTTCTGCTGCGGAAGCTCCTATAGATGATTCCCATTATTTTTCTAGCCTTTCTGATTTTGATTTTATAGTGCTCTCTGAATTCTGCATCCGACGACATTATTACTCCAAGATCCCTGACTTGTGGATTTGGTGTTATCTGTATGGCTTGCATAGTTCTGCCCACTGGAATAATATTTCAATGTCGTTTTGTAATTTTCTTATGTCATCTTCGTTCAGTATGTCCTTACATAGCTTTGTGTCATCTGCGAAGCATGAGACAATACTGTTCTTAATATCTACATCAATATCTGCGATCATTATTATGGACAGCAAGGGAGCAAATACTGTTCCTTGTGGGTCAGAGCTCACGACTTCCGAAACTTTCGATTTAACTCCGTTTATCACCACTCTTTGCGTTCTTTGCGTCAAGAAAATAAATATCCACCTTCCTAGCTTTCCAGTAATTCCTGTATTCTTAAGTTTGTGTGCTATGATTCCATGGTCACATTTATCGAAGGCTTTAGCAAAGTACGTATATATATATATATATATATATATATTACATCTATGTTTTGTCCTCGACACAATGTTTCTAATATTTTCTCCTGGTGGTCTAGAAGCTGTGATAGGCATGATCTTCCAACCCTTTTGAAATCTGACCAATTTCAGGGATATTTTGAGGTCATATGCACTGGATATTAGGATATATTCCAAGGTTGAAGATGCAGTATTTCCAGTGTCATTAGATATATGACATCCAGTACGATCAATAAAAATAGCTAACAACTGGAATGATTAACTAAAAAAAGTTAACAACTGGTACGCCGTGGTAACTGCTTCATCAGATCTTTATAGGCAAGCATTGCCTCAGTCGAAGCTAAAAGAAATGAAACAGTTTATGATTCTTATATTTCTTCTACGGGTGGGAATTAAAATTTCATGACGTTAGAGATTTGTAAGTTCGGATTTATTTGAAATAGTGAGGGAACGCCGTTCCGTCTACCAAAAAAAAGTAAGGGAACGCCGTTCCCACAGCACTACACAATGTGTATATATATATATATATATATATACTGTATATATATATATATATATATATAAGGAGTTTGTATGTGCCATTCCAACAGAAGGCAGGAAGTGTCTGAACCCTGTTTCTCCCATCACTGTCCTCTTCATCTGGCCTTTTTACATGTCAGGTCTACCCTGTGAGCAGCCCAGCATACTCTCAAATACGCGCTTCTCACTATATTCCTTACTACACACGCATGCATCTTACACACTACACAGTCTTTTCAAAAAAGGTGTAATTTCAGTAGTCTCGGTGATTCGCGATTGCCCCCTCCTACATTTTCTCAGTAATTGTTTTCAGACTAGTAGCTAAGTTTAACTTTCTTTTAATGACTATTAGTTGCTACTAATCTTCTTCTTATTATTATTATTATTATCATTGTTATATATATATATATTAGGGTGTTCATAAATTAAAAGTTTGGAAAAATTTTAATCCACATGGATCCCCTTGTTCCATTTGCTGAGGAGACTGATAAACCGAAGCATTAATTCAATAGTTTAAAGTTTACGGGTCCCCAGTTTGATGCTCTGGCAGATCATAAACGGAAAAAATTAAACAAAAATCTGTCAATGAATTTTTATTCAACAAACGAGTACCATTTCACTACACATTTTCACAAAGATACAAAAAACATAACCACTTCTTGCGAATCATTTGTCCATGAGATCCTTCTTGGTTTTATTCGGGTATTTCGCCCTATGCTGCATCACAGTTTTGAGCAAATACTGCTTCTGCTCTTCGTTCTTCGTCAGAGAACAGTTGAACTCTTTGGTGAGCGCGATGGCTCTTTCGGCCCGATCGTTGACGACAGAGATTTTGTTAACAGTTGCCGCTGCTTGCTTGAAGCCCTCTACTTCAGTCCACTCGGCAACTGGCTTTTTCAAGAATTCTGTGTCCAAGTCGAATGCATGGAAGAAAGCCATCGTCTTTCCTGTCACGAACTCCGCCAGGTGTTTCGAGGCAAGATTCCTGACGTTCTTCCCTTGGAGTCGCTTGAGTTCCTTTTTCGATGCGGGCTTACCCAAACTGACGACCATTTGAGCCTTTTCTTCATCTGCCACATCTGCGTCGAAGAACGCCATGGCAATAAGAGTCTCAGAGATGTACCATAGGTGTCGAGACATGGCTTCTTGCGCAGCGTTAACACACGAATATCCCGACATGGCAAAGGCTTCCGCGTCACGCAGAAATTCCAGATCAACTGCGGCAGCCTTGCTTGAGGTTGCAGCACGAGTCCAACCTCGGATGTAGACGAGGGACACGAAGAGACCTACGGCTGTCAGAGCTTCCAACTCGTGACTCGACATCTTGAACTGCTTCTTCAGTAGAATTACTTTCAAGGAGTAGATGGCTATCGCCATCCATCGAGCGTGATGGTAAGCGCCAGGGGCTCTGAGAGGGAAATCCACCACTTTTGCTTCTCCCAGGAAGATGAGAACCAACTGTAGCAGTTCCTTGTAGTCATCGCGCTGATGCGACGTGCTCACCATCCCTCTCACCAGCAGGACTGACTTCTCCCTCAGTTCCCTCATAGAATCATTGACTTGAGCAAAATCGTACGGCCGCACGTCCAACCGGTCGATGAACTTCCATTGTGCCTGAAACCTCCTGAAAACGGGTATATCGGGGCCACTTGAAGGGCCGTATGCACGCTTGAAGACGGAGCTGAGGATGACTTCATAGATGTGATGCCGACAGGGGAAGTACATGAGTTCTCTGCCAAGACCTTTCTCAATCAGGACGCAGGCCCCGATATGAATCCCGGTGTTCGACGCTGTCGTGTCGAAAGACAGTCCCCGCACGCGCTCTTCCATCCTGTGTTCCTTGACCAAATCCAAGCAAACTCGCGCTATCTTCTCGCCGGTTCCGGACGTCACCATAGGAACGCCGAGCAACTTCTCCTTGCCGTCGCCAGAGACGAGGACGGCGATCCGGTCAACGCTCTCCTTCCATTGCTCATTGTCAGGTAGGAGCTTACCGTCCCAATGCAAGACAAGAGGCTGACCAGGACAAACTTCGTCGGATTGATAACTTTCAGCAGCCACCTTCCTGAGAGCCTTGCGTGTGCGGTACATGGTACTGGCAGAAATGGACAGTTCATCCAAGTCAAAACCTAGTGATTTAGCCGCTGCAGCGTACGACATAGCTGAATCGCGGTACGAAATATTCAGCCGATCGTAGGTAGTCGTCACATCCTGTGAGATCAGATTCCTGCGTCGCTTCTTGGTATTTCCCTTGGAGGAGGATGGAAAAACTTCCACGGTTGGGTCAACGACATCTGAGTCAGTCTCTGACGAAGTTGAAATCACTAAAGCCCCCGTATCTTCTGCAGCTCCTTGTTCCTTCCTGGCCTTCTCCTGTTGTTCCTTAATCTTGTCCAGCCTCTTCCTTTTCCTAATCTCCTTATAGTGAAGCTTCATGTCAACAGGGCCCATGCTGCAGGAATTTGGATCTTCACGCTGCATGTCGAGAAAGTGGATGTCCTCCTGATTCTTCATCATTTCCTTAGCCTGTGAATGAGCAATGTCCATGATCTCCTTCGCTATTGCCTCCTTGAACATCGCCTCCTTCACTCGGAAGGACTCTGCTTTATGTGACTTGTGCTTCACAAGCCGGTCGTATTCCTTGAGAAGGGATTCCATCTTCCTCAAGGCCGAATCTCGAAGCATCATGGGGATTCTCGCTCTCTCCCAAAATATGAGACAGGCATCCAGGCACAGGTTCAGGCATTTAGTACGTCCAAATTTTTGCTCCTTTTGGTGGTAAAAGTACTTTTTGAGTACTTGCAACAGAGTTGGAAGGCCACTTGATGTGATGTTCGCATCCGTCTGGCCAATAAGAAACACTTCTGTTTTCGCTCTGGTAGACACCTGGAAAAGAAAACAAACTAAATAATTCCACAGAAATAATTTCACATCGTAATTAATTTCATTAATTAAATAAAGAAAAGCAGTAACTGGGACTCGAACCAGTGTCATAGCCGTTTGGCGGCATCGCTCAAGTCGGCGTACACAGCACGCTATCCACTACACCATCTAGGGAGTGGATAGCGTGCTGTGTACGCCGACTTGAGCGATGCCGCCAAACGGCTATGACACTGGCTCGAGTCCCAGTTACTGCTTTTCTTTATTTATAAAACTGATACGTGTACACTACGTTCTCTTTGACAATTCAATAATTAAATAAATTTCAATACCGCAGTAAAATTACATTAATTAGTATCATAAATAATTACCAGCTTAGTTGTCCAATATGCAACAGACTAATTAATTTCATGTAATATTAATAATAAATATCACTACCACAGTAAAATGACAGAAATTAAATAATAATAAATTTCAATACCACAGTAAAATGAGATAATGGGCATCAAATGGGCATAGTTGATGTTGAGTATGGAAATGTCCAGAGTCCTGAACATAGGTAATCCTTGTTTGGTAAATTTAACACATTGTGCTTTGTCAAGACCATAGTTCTGGTACGATCTAAGGTCACAATGACTGAAAGGGCAGTGAAGCACGCTGATATTGACATGAAATCAGCTTAAGACCTAATACTTTTTGTCTAAATATATGCAATTTTCAAACTCCTCTAAAGTGTATAATTATAGTCAGTCGTGAGATGGAATAAGCCTTCAAACTACTTTTGGATATATATATATATATATATATATATATTATATATATATATATATATATATATATATATATGACACACACATGAAAGTAATATATATATATATATATATATATATATATATATATATATATATATATACATGACCATAAGGAACTTTCGTTTCTGCACAAGTGAAGCTAAAGACACTCTTTCGTGCTTTCTGCAGTAATATATACGGTCAGCAACTCTGGGTGAATTATAAAAAAGGTTCTGGCAGAACCCTAAATTTGATGTACAACAGGTCTTTTAGACTCTTACATAAATTACCCCCGAGATGCTCAGCTTCGCAAATGTTTGCTACCCGCAATGTTCCGAGCTTCCCGGAGGTAACAAGACGTGCTCAACACAGTCTAATGCAAAGAATTAAAAAGTCAACCAACCCGATCATCCAAGCTATCCATGAGTCCTGCCATTTATCCTCTAAGCTATGGACTTCTTGGTACGAAAACGTCTGTCTGTAGCTCCACTTAACTTCGACAGTGCAGTATTATTTCTAATCAATTGTATATATTTCTATCCTTAGTGTATGAACTGTCATTGTATTAATAACACTGGTATGCATCAATTTTGCTGTCAAGGGTTTTGTAAGTGATTCTTATAAAGTTTTTCCTGCTGATTTCCAATCTGCAATCCGTTTTTCTCAATCAGCTCAGGTTATCCGGCTATGGCCTCATAAGTAAAATAGAATTTTTCGTGATTTTGTCAAAGCGGAATTGGAACAGTAACATCTATCATCACTTGTTTCACTTGTATAATATCTTTTTTTACTTTTCAGGCATATAGATAAAATATTTCATAATGAATAGAGCGTGTAAAAATGATCCCAATAGATTCTGCTACATATGTGGGACGGTTACCATGCCAAATAACCAGTCCCAAATCACTAAATTTGTGAAGACAATGTATAGAGCATACTTTGGAATTAAGCTAGGGGACCAGGACAAAAATTTCGCCCCTCATATGTGCTGCAAGACGTGCATTGAAAATTTGAGAAGATGAAGCAAAGGCAGAGCGAAATCTTTGCCTTTTGGAATTCCCATGATTTGGAGAGAAGGAAAGGATCACGTGACAGATTGCTATTTCTGCATGACAAACCTCCAAGGTGGGCTTATAAATTTATTTTTCTTAAATATTTTGAAATCCTCGTATGAAACTTGACATAATATTCACCATAATGTAATATTCACCATATATAGCATAATATTCACCATAATGGTAATCATACATTTACATATGCATATTGTTATAGAAAATACATTTACACATACATATTGTTATACAAGTTACATTTACATATACAATGATTGTATATTTTTTCTTTCTTTTTCATTCATATTGTCCCCGAAGGGACAATATGAATGAAAAAGAAAGAAAATATACAGACTCCATCGACCTATTTCATATCTTACAGACCGCAGCCTTCCCTCACGAGCCGCCACTGTCTGAATGCTTCTTCTATTTCATATGCAAGTTTTATATCCATGTTTATGTGTTTCTATTTTCAGGAGTTAACAAGAAGAATAAACACATTGTTGTATACCCTGACATTCCTTCTGCTATGAGACCTGTACCCCATGGTCCTGGAATTCCAATACCCGACCCACCTCAAACCCTGGACTTCGATGATTCTGATGATGAATCAATGACCAATGCCAATGACCAGTCCCAGTCGTATATACCTCAAAATACCGCTTCAAATGAGCCGAGGCCTCTCAACCAGGCCAAACTTAATGATCTTACCAGGGATTTAGGACTTTCCAAATTAGCTGCCGAGATCTTGGGCTCACGACTTCGAGAAGACAACTTGCTGGCTCCGGGAACAACATTCTCCTGGTATAGGAAACGAGAGGTAGAATTCCGCAAGTTTTTTGCAGTGCACGAAAATACCTCTTCCTTAGTGTACTGCTGCAATGTTGAGGGTCTAATCGAATCCTTGGGCCTGCCATATAACGCATCAGAATGGAGGCTATTTATAGACTCGTCTAAATGAAGTTTGAAAGCAGTACTTCTCAACATTGGGAATAGGGTTGCATCAGTCCCTGTAGCACATTCCGTACAACTTACTGATAGCTACGATAACATGAAAATTTTACTGGATGCTCTCGTATACGACCAACATAACTGGAGGATCTGTGGAGATTTGAAGGTAATACTAATATCATAAGTAAACTATTGCTATTGACTATGTTGTTTTTCCAAAGGTTATTTGAGAGCGTATAAGAACACTTAACTTCCCCACAGAAGTGATACAGTCCAATGCATAGATTTTTTTATCTGATAAAACAAATTCTCTAAATTCTTTAAATATTTTCATTTTTTTTCAGATTGTGGCATTTGTATTGGGAATGCAAGGGGGATACACGAAATACCCATGTTTCCTCTGCAAATGGGATAGCCGAGCGGATGAGAAGCACTATGCACAGCGTGAATGGGCATCCAGAGAGAATTTTGAACCTGGGTTCGCATAATGTCGTTTCAGTGCCCCTTGTACCAACAACAAAAACTTTGCTCCCACCACTTCATATTAAGCTGGGCTTGATGAAAAATTTCATCAAATCAATGAATAAGGAGGGTTCAGCATTCCGATATCTCGAGAGTAAATTTCCTCATATATCTGATGCTAAACTAAATGCTGGGGTTTTTGATGGTCCTCAAATTCGAACTTTGATCAAGGATACTCAGTTCGAAAACGCAATGACTCCAACTGAGAAGAATGTCTGGCAGGCATTCAAATCAGTTGTCACTGATTTTCTTGGCAAGCGTAGAAGTCCAGAATACGAGTCCTTTGTCGAAAACGTGATGGAAGCTTTCAAAGCTCATGGGTCGCGCATGTCCATAAAAATGCACTTTTTGTGGTCCCACTTGGACTATTTTCCTGAAAATTGCGGGGATTATAGTGAGGAACAGGGTGAACGATTTCACCAAGATATCAAAATAATGGAAGAGAGGTACCAGGGAAACTGGGATATCAATATGCTGGCGGACTATTGCTGGTGTTTGAAGCGAGACGTGCCCGAAGAAAAACACAGACGGAAAGCCAAAAAAACTTCATTCCTTCCTCAATAAACTTTTTTCCATATTCATTGTATGAATAAAAGTATTTATTCACACAGTTTTCATTTTTCACGAGTGTTCTTATAATATTACTCGTATCTACAGTGTTTAAGCTAAAAAAATCAATAAATTTGGGGATAAAATTGGACTTATAATAAATGGCCAATAGAGAAAAAACCTGACCTGATTGAGGAAAACCAATGTCATTTTCGAATTCAGCATGGTCGAATTATATAATATGAGTTGAAAAAACCCTCACAGCAGACAAAAGAATTTCATATGCATCCCAGTGTAATATTTGTCATGTGGACTATAGTCTGCCAATAAACCTTTTCATTTTCATTTTCATATATATTAATATAATCTTGTTTCATGTTTCATGATTATGCTAAGAAACCAGTCTGTGTGGGGGGGGGGTTATGTTGCTCAACATAATACTTAAATAATATTGAAAAATCGTTGTGATACCCATTACAATAAGGAAAGCAATAAGAGAGAACTTTATAAATTGTTTCGTAATATATACGATGCATGCAGGAAGGAGGGGCCAATCGCGAGTCTTCTGGACTACTGAAATTACACCTTTTTGAAAAGACTGTGTAGTGTGTAAGATGCATGCGTGTGTAGTAAGGAATATAGTGAAAAAGCGCGTGTTTGAGAGTGTGCTGGACTGCTCACAGGGTAGACGAGACATGTAAAAGGCCAGCTGAGGATGACAGTGATGTGAGAAACAGGGTTCGGACACTTCCTGTCTTCTGTTGGAAAGCCACATACAAACTCCTTATATTTATATATATATAATATATATATATTATATATATATATATATATATATATATAATGAGATCGATGTACAGTTCCCTCGAAAGATCTGTTAAATAATTTTAAATTATATGTTAAGGCTCACTTACGTCATTGCAGAATCTAAGATCGCATGATGATACTTTTACGTTTTCAATACAGTTGAAAAAGCGTATGTTGCATACTATACGTACATATATTAGGATTGAAAGTATTTTTGTGGCCATTTGTACAGAAAATAATGCTTTTTATACGAGATCTGATATCATAAAGCATTAATTATAACATTTTAAACGTTGTGTAACGGTACGCTTCAATTTGTAAAGACATGTTTTGTACAGCTAGTAACAAAAACAATAAGCATGAACATTCTGTGTGATTGATGTAAATACTGAGACTTGTCTGGCATGAAAGAAAAGTGAAAACAAATACGTTTATTATGAGAGTTATGAGGAATTGTGAACAGTCGATAAATAAGAGAAATGCTAATTAAAGTAATGTGAATGGACGCTATGACTGCAACTAGAAAGGTTCTTCATGAAAAATCTCTCAAGTTTCAGTACCTATCTCCCACTGAATCTATTTAAAAATGACAATCCACACAAACTCGACATCCCGTTTTCTTTAATTGCATCTACTGAGAAAGTTTTTTACCCGAACCTATTTATTTGGATGTTATATATATATATATATATATATTATATATATATATATATATATATTTATAACAATGATAATAATAATAATAATAAGAAGAAGATTAGTAGCAACTAATAGTCATTAAAAGAAAGTTAAACTTAGCTACTAGTCTGAAAACAATTACTGAGAAAATGTAGGAGGGGGCAATCGCGAATCACCGAGACTACTGAAATTACACCTTTTTGAAAAGACTGTGTAGTGTGTAAGATGCATGCGTGTGTAGTAAGGAATATAGTGAGAAGCGCGTATTTGAGAGTATGCTGGGCTGCTCACAGGGTAGACGTGACATGTAAAAAGGCCAGATGAAGAGGACAGTGATGGGAGAAACAGGGTTCAGACACTTCCTGCCTTCTGTTGGAATGGCACATACAAACTCCTTATATATATATATATATATATTATATATATATATACACATTGTTTAGTGCTGTGGGAACGGCGTTCCCTTACTTTTTTTTGGTAGACGGAACGGCGTTCCCTCACTATTTCAAATAAATCCGAACTTACAAATCTCTAACGTCATGAAATTTTAATTCCCACCCCTAGAAGAAATATAAGAATCATTAACTGTCTCATTTCTTTTAGCTTCGACTGAGGCAATGCTAGCCTATAAAGATCTGATGAAGCAGTCACCACGGCGTACCAGTTGTTAACTTTTTTTAGTTAATCATTCCAGTTGTTAGCTATTTTTATTGATCGTACTGGATGTCATATATCTAATGACACTGGAAATACTGCATCTTCAACCTTGGAATATATCCTAATATCCAGTGCATATGACCTCAAAATATCCCTGAAATTGGTCAGATTTCAAAAGATTTCCCGAGGGCTTACAGTGCCCCCGGACCCCCAGCTATATGGGCTGGCCGCGCTCGCTATTGTCCCCCCTCCCGTATCTGAGTAACACTTTCAAAATGCGTTCCCTCACTTCTTTATTTAGCACTACACCACTGTATAATATATATATATATATACAGGGCGTCCCAAAAAAATGTATACACACTTTAAATAATTATAAAGGCAGTGTTTATTAAAATACATTTCATTTTCAAAATGTAATAGAATCTACAGACATTATTTAATTGTTTTGTCAACGCCTGTTTTCAAACTGACGTCCGTTCTGGTCCAGGCACTGCTGATAACGCGAAGCAATGGAATCGCAAACATCACGAAACATTTCGTTTGGTATTTGTGTGTATTCTCGTTCAATGGCTGCTCTCAATTCAGCGACTGTTGCAGGTTTTAGCGTAGACTTTGTCTTTTAAGTATCCCCATAAAAAAAGTCTAGTGGTGTGAGGTCTGGTGAACGCGGAGGGTATTCTACGAAACCCCTTCGTCCAATCCACATCCACATCGTGCCAAGTACTACTCGCAATACTCCACTCTTCGGTCCGGATCATCTTCATTAATAGCATGGACTAATCTTGGAATGTAACTTTTCCATTGACAGCGCTTCAAAATGCGTTGGACAGACGATTCTGAAATTCCTACCTCACGACTCGCTTGCCGCACAGATTTTCTTGGACTTTGGTGATACGTTTCCAGTATTCTTTCTTGCTTTGTGGGGCTTGTCGATGTCCGTGGTCTTCCGGAACGCTTCTTGTGGACATTCTGAACAGTTCCATCGGCTTCAAACTTCTCTAATTCGAGTGATGGTAAGTCGCGTTGGTGGATCTGTTTGAAACTCCCTCCTAAACTGTCTTTGCACTTCAACTGCGTTTTCACACTTCCAGTAGCATTTAAGAATGAATTTCCTTTGTTCAAAGCTTAGTCTGACTGCCATTATTAATTCTAATGGGTTTAACTTGGAAAGAAAGAAACATCAATTGAGCTATCAGCTGTTAAAGTGTGTATACACATTTTGTTGGGACGCCCTGTATATATATATATATATATATATATATTTAAATTGAACTCGTGTAAATATGTATGGCGGTTATTATGAGTCAGAAGTTATAATGAGATCGATGTACAGTTCCCTCGAATGATCTGTTAAATAATTTTAAATTAAATGTTAAGGCTCACGTCATTGCGGAAACTAAGATCGCATGATGATACTTTTACGTTTTTAATACAGGTGAAAAGGCGTATGTTGCATACTATACGTACATATATTAGGATTGAAAGTATTTTTGTGGCCATTTGTACAGAAAATAATGCTTTTTATACGAGATCTGATATCATAAAGCATTAATTATAACATTTTAAACGTTGTGTAACGGTAGGCTTCAGTCTGTAAATACATGATTGGTACAGCTAATGACAAAAACAATAAGCATGAACATTCTGTGTGATTGATGTAAACAGTGGCCTGACTGGTGTGAAAAAAATACGTTTATTATGAGAATTATGAGGAATTGTGAACAGCCGTTAAATTAGAGAAATGATAATTAAAGTAATGTGAATAGTCCTAACTATAACTACAAGTAGAAAGGTTCTTAATGAAAAATCTCTCAACTTTCAGTACCTATTTCCCGTTGCATCTATTTAAAAATGACAACCCACACAAATTCGACATCCCGTTTTCTTTAATTGCATCTAATAAGAAATTTTTTTACCCGAACCTACTTATTTGGATGTTATATATATATATATATATATATATATATGTGATAATAATAATAATAATAATAGCAAGATTAGTATCAACTAATAGTCTTTAGAAGAAAGTTAAACTTAACAACTAACCTGAAAACAATTACTGAGAGAAATATATAGCAAGATTGGGGTATAGTTGCCAGATGCTTTTATTACGAAGGGAATTGAAATCAATATATTTAATTTAAATACTCTTAACACGTGTACATAGATATATGTAATAATAACAATAAATCAATATTAGTAATAATATTTAAGTGGATGTTTAGAGGAGGAAAACAACTTTGGTGATTTAGTTTAAAGCATCGTTACGCAACTTGATGTTCTTTTTAACACATGTAATTTTATAACGAAATTTGATGAACGGTAAAATTATTAGTTCATATACCAGAAGATAGCATGTGAAAGTGAATGTAATGGTATATAGCGATGTAAATAACAGAAAACTACATATTTAAAAGTAAATAAACAAATATGCGTGTACTATATGTATATATTGTATTTGAAGGTCATCTCGTTTGAAAATAAGCCAGTTTCCCTTAAAAAAGAGAGAAATTAATTTATTTAAATTAAAAATAATAAATATTCATTTTATTTTTCATAATACAGATCTTAAACAAAGAACTTGTATTCGGTTTAAAATATGATCACTCTGATTTTCATTTATGTATTGTTCGCAATTTGTTACCATTTGAAAATTCGATGTGCTGATGCACACTCGTTAGGCCTATTAAAACCTTTCAGGTATTCGTTTCCATTTCTACTGTCTTCTAACTTGCCTGAACAGGAAGTACTCGAATGTATGTATGTTTTTGCATGTTTGTTCTTGTTTGTCTCATAAAAGGACTTTTTCAAGAAGGAAGGCGAGGCTCAATCCTTTCTTAAATTGTTTTGAAGGAAGGTGAAGACGAATCATTTTTAAAATTTAATTTTTTAAATTTAATTTTTTAAATTTATTTTTAAATTTATTTTTAAATTTTTTTTTTTTTTTTTTTCCCCCCTTTTCCCCCCCCCTTTTTTTCCCCTCTTTTTTTTCCTTTTTTCCCCTTTTTTTTTTTTTTTTTTTTTTTGAAGGACCATGAAGGACCATGAAGGACACCTCATAAAGGAGGGACCGCCATGAAGGACGGTGGAGGACCGCCATGAAGGACGGTGAGGGGGGAAATTTTAAAATTGATCCAGTGCTCTCTGAATTCTGCATCCGACGACATTATTACTCCAAGATCCCTGACTTGTGGATTTGGTGTTATCTGTATGGCTTGCATAGTTTTGTACCCTTTTTTCTGTAGCGCTTTGTTTTTACTATATCTTAGAAGTTGGAATTTTTCTTCGTTGAACTTCATATTGATGTCTTCTGCCCACTGGAATAATATTTCAATGTCGTTTTGTAATTTTCTTATGTCATCTTCTTTCAATATTTCCTTACATAGCTTTGTGTCATCTACGAAGCATGAGACAATACTGTTCTTAATATCTACATCAATATCTGCGATCATTATTATGGACAGCAAGGGAGCAAATACTGTTCCTTGTGGGACAGAGCTCACGACTTCCGAAACTTTCGATTTAACTCCGTTTACCACCACTCTTTGCGTTCTTTGCGTCAAGAAAATAAATATCCACCTTCCTAGCTTTCCAGTAATTCCTGTATTCTTAAGTTTGTGTTCTATGATTCTATGGTCACATTTATCGAAGGCTTTAGCAAAGTACGTATATATATATATATATATATATATATATATATATAAATATATATATATATTACATCTGTGTTTTGTCCTCGACACAATGTTTCTAATATTTTCTCCTGGTGGTCTAGAAGCTGTGATAGGCATGATCTTCCAACCCTGAAGCCATGTTGATTTGGATTGTATGTCTTTTTCTTGTAGGTAGTAGGTAGCTTTGCCTCTAATTATACGTTCAAAACACTTTATAAGGTGTGAGGTGAGAGCCACTGGCCGATAATTTTTGGGCATTGCTCTGTTACCACCTTTAAATAGTGGGGCAATGTTCGCGTTCTTTAAGGGGAGTGGAATTTGTCCTGTGTCGAGTGATTTCCTCCATAGTAAGTATAGCGGTTTTGCAATACTCTCTTTGCATTTCTTCAGAAATGTGGCACTCCATGTGTCTGGCCCTGGCGCTGAATTTTTTCGCGTCTGTGATAAGGCCGTAATTACATCTTCAGTGAACTCGAAGTCCATTAATAGGTTTGTGCCGGAATTTGTTCTTGGTTGATCTGTATGTATGTCGAAAAATTCGTCTGGGTTTTCCACTTCCATCTCGGACTTAGTGGTGCTAAACACAGATTTAAATTGTTCCCTTAGCAGTTCACTTATTTCTTTCGCGGCCTCCCCGTCTATCAACGGTCCAATACTCTCCTTACACTGCATTTTCCTTTTCGCAAACGTGTAGAAGTATTTTGGGTTATTTTATATGTTTTCTGCTACCTTGTTTTTCTCCTCGTTTGTCTTATGTATGAATGTTTGCTTTAGGTCCATTTCTATTTCGTCAACTTTCCTTTCTAGTTTCAATCTCTTTATATCAGTTCTGTATCTGTGGAGATGTTTTACGGTTTGTCTTCGTTGCCTGAATAGTGTCCTGATTTTCCTCTCGAGCTTGGTACGTTTTCTTTCCTGTCTCTCTGCAATATGTTTCAGTATTATAGGTTTGGTTTCAGTCTCTGTTATACATAGTATTTCTTGTGGAGTATTTTCGTGAAGTAGGAATTCCAATATACCTCCTTTAAATCTTTATTTATGTTTTCCCAATTTACTTTCTTTCAATTTATGTTTAAGCCTTCAAATATTCCATCTGCCTCTCCCGGATGCGTTTTCGGACCTCTGTTATTTGTCCTCGTTGTTATTTGTCCAGATTAAATCCAAAACGTTCTCCTTTCTCGTGGCTTCACAAATTTCCTGAGTAAGGGTGTAATGTTCCATAATATCTAATAGCATTGTTGCTTGAGTTCTATCACCTTTAGTAATGTTGCTATGAAACTTCTCAACATATAACTTCGTCATTTTTCTTCCATTATATGAATGCGAAATTAAAATCTCCGAAAATTAGAATATTTATTGCTGGAGTTTCAAGTAATTTTAATATGTTTTCTATTTCATATGTATCGATTTGGAATTTACTTTTTGTGGTGGTTGGTAGTCTGTAGATGTTCATAATGGCTAGGTTCAGTTCTTTTACTTCAAATATAATAACTTCAACTGTGCTGTTTGATTTGTTTACCTTCCCTTTACATGTGTGTATTTTTCACGTAGATGCAACGCCCTCCCGTTGTAGCCCAGCCCGTCTCGGGCCTGGGTTGGTTCGAAGTCGACGGGGGGTTCTAGTTAGGTGGCAGCAACGGATGTGTGACTTGTAGTAGTTTTCTTCTATATTACTCTCCGAGTTCTTCTGTAGTGGCTCGGAGGACTCTGGTAGACTTACTAAAATTCTCTAAAGATTCCGGACTCTTCTTATAGCGTATCCGGAAAGTTTAATGACTAAGTTCTTCTGAAGAGAGCAAGGCTCGAAGGATAAGATAAAGACTATCTCTTACTGTAACCCAAATCAACATGGCTTCAGGGTTGGAAGATCATGCCTATCACAGCTTCTAGACCACCAGGAGAAAATATTAGAAACATTGTGTCGAGGACAAAACATAGATGTAATATATATATATATATATATACGTACTTTGCTAAAGCCTTCGATAAATGTGACCATGGAATCATCGCACACAAACTTAAGAATACAGGAATTACTGGAAAGCTAGGAAGGTGGATATTTATTTTCTTGACGCAAAGAACGCAAAGAACGCAAAGAGTGGTGGTAAACGGAGTTAAATCGAAAGTTTCGGAAGTCGTGAGCTCTGTCCCACTAGGAACAGTATTTGCTCCCTTGCTGTCCATAATAATGATCGCAGATATTGATGTAGATAAGAACAGTATTGTCTCATGCTTCGCATATGACACAAAGCTATGTAAGGACATATTGAACGAAGATGACATAAGAAAATTACAAAACGACATTGAAATATTATTCCAGTGGGCAGAACTATGCAAGCCATACAGATAACACCAAATCCACAAGTCAGGGATCTTGGAGTAATAATGTCGTCGGATGCAGAATTCAGAGAGCACTATAAAATCAAAATCAGAAAGGCTAGAAAAATAATGGGAATCATCTATAGGAGCTTCCGCAGCAGAAGAGCAAACAATATGCTCAAATTATGGAAGAGTCTGGTCCTACCAATAATTGAGTATTGCTCAGTACGCACAAGCCCACACAGAAAAAGAGACATTGCGAGCATTGAAGCTATACAAAGGACTTTTACGTCTAAGATAGAGGAAACGGAAGGTGAAGACTACTGGTCTCGACTACAATCCCTGGAACTCTACTCTCTCGAAAGAAGGCGCGAGCGGTACACAATAATATACATATGGAAAATACTTGAGGGCTCGGTCCCTAACCTTAGAAATGAAATAGAAACAAACTGGAATGAGAGAAGAGGCAGATTTTGTGCGGTTCCAGCTGCGGTGGGACAAGGGGCCATGAAAACGAGGATGGAAAATACCCTTAGAATAAGGAGCCCAAAGCTTTTCAATGTCCTTCCAAAAGAAGTGAGGAATCTCCAGCACACCGACCTGAATAACTTCAAGAATCAGCTGGACAGATTCCTGTGCAAAGTACCTGACCTACGAGGGCAGGAGGAGATCAGACCGCAATTCCCCCTTTCACCAAATCCCGCAAATGAGGCGGGGTGCTGCAGAGGGGTCGACCACAGGTCGATCCTGAACCGTAGTTCAAACTCAACAAAAGTAAGTATATACATATATATATATAATATATATATACACCTCGGTGGTGTAGTGGTTAGCGTCGCTGACTACGAATCCATCGGCCCCGGGTTCGAGACCCGACGGCAGCCGGCGCGCAGCAAAACCCAGCTGTTCATCGTTCCACATAATAAAAAAGAAAGTGGTTGGTAGATAAATGGATACCCTAGGCGGCTTAGTGGTTAAGACGCTAGGCTGCTGATGGGCGTGGTTCGGACTCCACGTTAAACTGTAGGTCTAAGGTGGAGTGAAAAGCTTGACCTTCGTCAGAATGAACAATTCGGCCGGAAGCTAACCAAAGGTTTATATATATATATATATATATATATTATATATATATATATATATAGATATGTGTGTGTGTGTGTATGTATATATATATATATATATATATATATATACATATATATATATATTTGTATATTTCATTTGTTCGTTATTTCTCTTCCTCTGTCGTGTGCAGAACGCTCCTCTATACTTACGTCGTTTCTATACATTAATATACTGCGTGGTCATTGCAGTTAAATGTACATATTCACGATTGCGAGGGTGCCCTCTCAGGGAATTGGTTTCTGCCCTATGTAGGAGAATTACGACTTTGACTGATCGAGGCCCGTGGTGTAGTGGATAGCATATCTGACCGGCAATCGGAAGATCCCGGGTTCGATTCCCGGGCGGTTACCTCATTTTTCATTGTTCGTTATTTCTCTTCCTCGTGTGCAGAACGCTCCTCTATACTTACGTCCTTTCTATACATTAATATACTGCGTGGTCATTGCAGTTAAATGTGTGTATATATATATATATATATATATATATATATATATATATATATATACGCACCTTTGGTTAGCTTCCGCCCGAATTGTTCATTCTGACGAAGTTCAAGATTTTCACTCCACCTTAGTAACCTTAGTGTGTGTGTGTATATATATATATATATATATATATACACACAACCTTGTTAACCTTGTTTGGATTCCGTGCATCGGTCTTTCTTCGAAGGTCAAGCTGGTGTCCCCGTCTCTAGTCCTGGCTTGTTGGAGGAGCGAGTTGCTCTCTTGCGCTCTCCACCGTACATAGCCAGGTACACCCGGCTCATCTGGTACCGTCGTGATCCAGGCATCTAGTCTTCTCTTGAAGACTTCAACTTTGACCCCTGTAATGTTTCTGAGGTCCTTTGGAAGCTGATTGAAAATTCTTGGCCCCCTGACAACCAAGTTATTTTCCTTCAGAGTTGAGGAGGTCCCTTGTCGGGCCTTTAATTTGGGAACACGACACAGTCTGCCCTTCCTATTTTCCAGCGTTCTCTGGATGATAATTGGGCTTAGTTTGAGGTTTGGTACCAGTTTTTCAATAATTTTCCATACGAAGATTATAATATACCTCTCTCTTCTTCTTTCCAGGGAGTACAGATTTAGTTTATGTAGTCTTTCCCAGTAGTTGAGTTCTTTGCAGTCATCAATCTTGGCTGTGAATTGTCTCTGCGTTTCTTCTAGTTCATTAATTTCTTCCTTTTTCTATGGGGACGTCAAACCTGAGCAGTATTGAAGTTTTGGTATGATCAGTGTTCTCAGCAGGGGAATCATTACTGTCTTTTCCCTCCTTTTGAACGTTCTTAGTACCTGTCCCGCGACTCTTTTTGCTTTATTTATTGCTATCTGATTTTGTGTTTTGAATATGGCATCATCGGTCATTATTAGCCTCAAGTCGACCACTTTCGTGCTTCTCTGTATTTCTTGTCTATCTGGAGCATAATATGCAGTCTTTTAAAGTTCTTCATTTCTACCATATCTCAAGAGTTGAAATTTCTCGGTGTTAAATGTTATATTGTTGTCTTCTGACCATTTGTATATTTTGTTTGTGTCCCTCCGCAAGGCCTCTACTTCGTTTGCATCGCTAATTTTTCTGCTGATCTTTATCGTCCGCAAAGGATGTTACTCTTCTGTTGCTGTTTACTCCACTGTCTATGTCTGTTAGCATGATAATGAACAGGAGTGTGGCCAGTACTGTATCTTGTGGTACTGAGCTGCGTACTTCCGATTCTGATGATGATACAGTACACCTTGAATTTTGACCATCTGTAGTCGTTTTCTGAGGAAGTTGTAGATCCATTTTCCCATTTTGCCTGGTATTCCCATATGTTTCATTTATGTTCTATTATACCATGATCGCATTTGTCGAAAGCTTTAGCAAAATCCGTGTATATGACATCATATTTTTCATTGCCTTCAAGTGCATCTAGGACATTGTTATAATGTTCTATAAGTTGTGATAGGCATGATCTTCCTGATCGGAATCCGTGTTGATTTTCGTTAAATCTTTCCAATGTCTCCAAGAAGTCATAGATTTTCTCTCTGACTATTCTTTCAAATATTTTGCTTAGGTGGGACGTTGAGGACAGTGGTCCATAGTTCTTTGCTTGAGATCTATCCACGCTTTTATATATATAGTGACGATATTTGCTCTTTTCAAGATGCTCGGTACTTCCCCAGTTTCTAGGGATCTTCTCCATATTTAGTATAAGGGTGTAGCTATTTCATTTTTACAGTTTTTAATTAATAGTGCATTCCATTTGTCCGCACCTGCAGCTGAATGTGATTTCATTTGTTCTGTAGCTCTCGCTACATCTTTCGGGTAAAATCAAAGTCTGTTATACATTCTCCTTGCAATTTCTCTTTGAAGAATGCATTTCTGTCAGGTATCGCTTTGTCACTTTTTGGGGTACTGAAGACCGATTCATACTGGGCTCTCAATGTTTCAGATATTTTTTTTAGGTCGTCTGTTAGTTCATTATTTCTTTTCCTTAAGGGCCCGATAGCAGCGCGCGTTTTTGTTTTCCTTTTCGCGTAGCTGTAGAAGTATTTTGGATTTTCCTTTACTGCTTCTACCGCCTTTTCCTCTTCCCACTCTTTATGGCCCTTTATCAGTTTGTACTTTCCAATCGATTCTCCCCAGTTTTTCTTGTATTACAGTACTTTCCTGGCATTGTTTTCTCAGGAATTAGCTAACTTCGTCGCTACTCTCTTTCTTTTGCGGAATATTCTTCCCTTTTGCCTCTCTAGCTAGTTCCTCTTTCCTTTTAGCTGTGATTTCGGAGCATATTTTTCTAAAATTCTCAGCGTCATTTCTTCCAAGGTTGTTAGCATTTCCTCAGTTGTTTTATTCTCGAAAACTGTTCTCCACTCTATCTCGGCCATGTGTGATCTGATTTCTTTCCTATTTATGGTCTTGTCGTTTAAGTTAAAAACCTCAAATTTGCTTCTTCATTCCGTATGGGTATTGTCTTTTAAAGTTATTGCCATTTTTTTTGATAACTCGATTATATTGTGGTCTGAGATAATAGTTGGAGTTATTTTTATATCTGCAATCAAGTTCGTGTTATTTGTGAATACCAGATCTAGGCAGTTATTTTTCCTGGTATTTTCTCTTATCTCCTGTGTAGCATAAACTCGTTTGTGAGAGCCATTAGCATTTTTGCTTGCTCGTGGTCCTGGAGCATACATATATGATACATACATACATATACTAACTTACCTACTTTAGGTTACTTTAGGCGAGTTTGAACGACGGTTTAGGATCGACCTGCGTGACCCCCCTGCAACATCCCGCCTCATTTGCGGGATTTGGTGAATTCGTAGCCAGCCACGCATGGCTGTTCAAGGACTTTGTACAGGAATCTGTCCAGCTGGTTCTTGAAGTAATTCAGGTCGGTGTGCTGGAGATTCCTCACTTCTTTTGATAGGACATTGAAAAGCTTTGGGCCTCGTATTCTTAGGGTATTTTCCCTTCTCGTTTTCATAGACCCTTGTCCCAGCGCAGCTGGGACCGTGCAAAATCTGCCTCTTCTCTCATTCCAGTTTGTTTCCATTTCATTTCTAAGGTTAGGGGCAGAGCCCTCAAGTATTTTCCATATGCATATTATTGTGTACCGCTCTCGCCTTCTTTCGAGAGAAGTCCTTTGTATAGCTTCAATGTTCGCAATGTTTCGTTTTCTGTATGGGTTTGTGAGTACTGAGCTATAATCAATTATTGGCAGGACTAGACTCTTCCACAATTTGAGCATGAAGTTTGTTTTTCTGCTGCGGAAGCTCTTCCAGATGATCCCCATTATTTTTCTAGCCGTTGTAATTTTGATGTTATATTGCTCCTTGAATTCTGCATCCGACGACATTATTACTCCAATGCCCCTGACTTGTGGATTTGGCGTTATCTGTTTGGCTTGCATAGTTTTGTACCCTTTTTTCTGTAGCTCCTTGTTATTACCATATCTTAGAAGTTGGAATTTTCTTCGTTCAACTTCATATTGTTGTCTTCTGCCCACTGGAATAATATTTCAATGTCGTTTTGTAATTTTCTTATGTCACCTTCGTTCAATATTTCCTTTCATATCTTTGTGTCATCTGCAAAGCATGATACAATACTGTCCTTAATATCTGCATGAATATCTGCGATCATTATTATGAACAGCAAGGGAGCTAATACTGCTCCTTATGGGACAGCGCTAACGACTTCCGGTTTAACTCCGTTTACCACCACTCTTAGAGTTCTTTGCGACAAGAAATTAAATATTCGCCTTCCTAACTTTTCAGTAATATCTGTATTCTTAAGCTTGTGTGCTATGATTCCATGGTCGCATTTATCGAAGGCTTTAGCAAAGTATGTATATATTACATCTATGTTTTGTCCTCGACACAATGTTTCTAATATTTTCTCCTAGTGGTCTAGTAACTATGATAGGCATGATATTCTAGCTGTAAAGCCATGCTGATTTGGGTTGTGTCTTTTTCTTGTAGGTAATAGGTAGTTTTTCCTCTAATTATACGTTGAAAACACTTTATAAGGTGTGAGGTGATAGTCACTGGCCGATAATTTTTGGGCATTGCTCTGTTACCATCTTTAAATAGGGGGGCAATGTTCGCATTCTTTAAGGGGAGTGGAATTTGTTCTGTGTCGAGTGATTTCCTCCATAGTAAATATATCGGTTTGGCAATACTCTCTTTGCACTTCTACAGAAACGTGGCACTCCATGTGTCTGGCAGTACGACAAAGTACAGTACTGGCCTCACTCGTTTTCATTATCATGCTAAGAGACAAAGCCAGCGGTGTAAACAGCATTAGTATACCAGCATCGTATGCAGACCATACAAAGTTTGGAAAAAAAATCCGCGATACAAATGTCGTGGAGTCCTTGCAGAGGGTCACAAGCAAAATATACAAATGGTTAGAAGACAACATTACATTTAACAGCGAAAAATTTCACTTCTTGAGATATGGTAGAAATGAGGAACTTTGTCAACATCCATCAACTGAAGTGTTGAAAGCGATGTTTTAAACATGGAGTATAGCAATTTAACTTGGTGATATGATAATAAATAATAGTTGTTAAGATTATTTCCAGAAAATGTTGGATGTTTTCATGAATGAGAGTTTATAAATTGAATCATCAGCGTGAACTATGTAATTCTATACCCTAAGTGTGACGTTTCTGCCGGAAATTTCCCAATATTGTTTCTATCCTCTGCTTTGAATAAAAGTGGATTTTTCATCTCAGTTGATTGGGTAACTATTGACATCTACCATAAATTCCTAAATTTTAATGCACTTGAGACTATTTACAGGAATCTGTATTTAATTTTCTCTTTCAGCAGTGAGGGGTGGGGACAGACCACTCCCACATTTTTCCACAGCTCCGTGCTTCACACCTCAGTGCTTACACATTAAAAGGGCTAGCTACGTCTGGACATTTAAGGTATATATATATATATCTGGTAACTAGCTAACTAATTTTAGGGAGTACAGCTAGGATGTGTTATACAAAAGGAAATAGTCAAACTGAGAAAATTCGTATATTGTACTACATTTATATATTCTAACCCAACCATTTCCCTGAGCATTGTCCCGAGCACTGGGCCTGAGCATTCCATGAACATTGTCTTAGAATAACACAGTCATCTGAAAGACTATCAGTTAGTATGTGGCCAATATACTAAGTCTAGGTCACTTCTGACAGCACCATACCACTCAATTGAAATTCAGGAAATTTTATATATGTGTAGGCCTTGGTCTTCATAATCATAACATGACTTTTAGCAGGATTGTATTTTATGTCGTTATCCTACCCATACTTTTCACACACCTTCAAAAGTGTGCTGAGGCCTTTTACAGATGGAGAAATAAGAACTAGATCATATGCATACAACAGATGATTAACAATCATTGTACCAATATAGCAGCCTATTTTAAAGGTGTTCATCACAACATTTAGATTATCCTTATAAACACTGAATAAGTAGGGACTAATATTCCTCCCTGCCTGACTCCAGTGGTCACAGAGAATCTGAATTAACCCCATCCGATCTTACAATCATTGTTTGCTGATTATACCAGAATATTAATATACCGACAAAGTAAAGAGGTACATTACGATTTACTCGACCATACCCCTGCAAACGATACAATTCTCTGAAAGTCAGAAACTTTTAGGAGAGATCCGTTGAATCAATGATTTTCATATAATCCTAAATAAACTTATATTACTATTATTATTGTTTTTGCTTTAACAAACCTTTTGTAAAAAAGCCAAATTTCTGCACCATAATTTATTATTCAGTTTACTTCCAGACCGTAATGCATTGATGCGGTAAGATGGTTATCTAACCGCGTTTCTCAGCATCCTGAGGCCCTTTCTTCATGAATTTATCCGTGGCAATGTACACAAATACAGCCATCAAATTTGTTTCTCAAGTAACACTCTCTCTCCCCTTCTCTCTCTCTCTCTCTCTCTCTCTCTTGTAAAAAGAGTAACTGAACTTTATCATCACTAAATCACTTATAGTATATATATTAGGGTTTGTCAATTTCGTCAACTTTTTTCAAATCAATTTTGGTAGTGAAAATATAGTGTCTTTTCATGTCAAAACTTGAAATTGGCCAACCAAAATGAAATAAAATAACCCTTACCTACATCAATTTTACCTTAAAGTTTCAGAAATTGACTCTTTTACTAAATAATAGGACATAAATTGATTAACTATTCATCTGTCACAGAATTATCCCACTGGTCGCATATGGAGTATTTTCAAGGTCATATAGTTGTTGTACAATGTACAAGTCACAACATGAATAGAACTGTCCCTCACTCTCAGTCCTCAGTTGCCTCTTAGATGTCATAGACAGTGGTTTGCTGTTATTGCTCTTGTACCTACTTCATAGTTATTCTACTAGACAAATACTACAGTTTAACTGTAAGTATGGATTATTGATTATTACAATTATTTATTATTATCATATTCTTCTGTCTAATTATGTTGTAATCCCATGAAATATTTATTATTGAATTTTAGAACATCGAATGACTAAACTTTGAAACATAGTAATTGATATAAAATACTTAAATGTTTTTCTTTCTTTTCAGATATTCCTAAGATGCCAAAATTGAAGACAAGAGGTCAGTCGTCATGCCACTTGAGCCTGTTAGTCGGTACAGGCAAGGAGCTTCCCGTATCAGAACTACCAACAGTGCGAGACATGCTGAGACTAGGGTTACTCCTTCGTGAACAAAATACAAAGGATAGAAGGAACTACACAGAGAAAGAGCTCATGAGGGACATGATTCCCCCTCTTCTGCATCAGTGGAAAAAAGCTAATGTGTTATTCAAACAACCTGTACTCAATCAGTATAGAACTATTGAGCTAAAATTAACAAAGCTGTGGCACAAAGCAGTTGAGACATCACTTGGTAAAGGAAAACTAGCAAAGAAAAATAAATTTCTGCACACACTTGATACTCTTCTTAACATTTTTAACTGCCAGTGTCCCATAGAGTTGTGTTCTGAAGCCAATTGTTCTCCCTCATGCAGAAGAGAACCTCACCCTCACATTGATTGTCGCTGTCCTCGTGAGAAGAAGATCCCTGTTTTGGAGCTGGCTTTCATAAAGGCGCAGAGAACAAAGGCAGGAGGGCAAGGAGGTATGCAGATTGGTTCGGCAGATTATTCAGAAACCAAAAAACAGATAGTTATTGCTAAGAAAAAAGAAAATCCGAGAGAGGGAAGAAAGGAAAAAAAAAGAAGAGTGAAGAAGCCACCCAAAGAGATGAAGAGCTCTATCAAGAGGTTTCTCACTTCTTTGAAAGCTCTTCAGATGAACAGAAAGAAGCAACATCAGATGATAGCTCTAAAATGCCATCTGAACCTTCGCCGAAGAGAATGAAATACAACACTAAAGACATCTCAAACATTGCCCTTGCCAGTATTCGCCACCATACGGGGCTACGAGAGACTGCAGAGATTGCCACTGCCGCTTGGATAGATGCAGCCCTCATCAGCCGAGAGGATACATCCTTAGTGATAGATCATAATAAGATAAGAAGAGCACACGAAAAAATAATGAAGGAAATATCTGATCAGCATGAAAAAGATTTGAAGGAGGAAGGTCTCTCTTGCCTTTTGTTTGATGGAAGAAGAGATGACACAAAAGTTCTCCTAGAGGTAGAGGGAATGGACAGAAAGTTTCCCGGTCTCATCAAAGAAGAACACTACTCTGTGTGTTCCGAACCTGGTGGCCGCTATTTGTTTCACGTTGTTCCTGAAGCAGAAGTAGAAGGCAAGAAACATGCAGAGGCAATTGCTGATCAAATAATATGTTGGCTTCAAGAAAGAAGACTTGACAGTTCACTGCAGGCCGTTGGTGGAGACTAAACTGCGGTGAACACTGGATGGCAGGGCGGTGTTTTGCCGCATTTAGAGAAAAAACTTGGAAGAAGGCTTGTTTGGATTTGCACACAGGGGAACTACCTCTTCGTCGTCTCATCCAGGAACTTGATGGTCCTACAAAGAGCAACAACAAGTGGTCAGGCCCCCTTGGCAACATGCTAGATGAAGCAACGGAATTAGAAATAAATACAAAATTTCCAAAGGTCGAAGTAGGCCCTCCCCTTCCAGTGTTGTCTGAAGAAGTTATGAAAGACCTCAGCACGGATCAATCTTACGCTTATCGTATTGTTCAAGCAATCAGATCAGGAGAGTTGCCTCAAAATCTGGCTCTCTTGGAGATTGGACCCGTAAGTCACAGTCGTTGGTTAACTACAGCGATTCGTTTCTGCAGGATTTGGGTTTCCAAACATGCACTGAAGGGCAAAATGCTACAGAATTTGATGTTCATTGTTGAATTTATTATTGGGTTTTATCTTCCTCACTGGTTCAATGTAAAACTTAATCGAATGTGGATGGAGGGGCCCAACCACATCTTATTTCACTTACAGCTACCGAGAACCCAAAGAAAAGTAGTGGTGGACATCGTGTTACCTGTGGTGAGCAGTGATGGGCAGTATCTAGATACATGTATCGCCGATACGTATCGATCGATACTTTTGTATCGGTATCGGTATCGCTTTAGCTACTTGACAAAAGTATCGATTTATTGGTATCGCTAAGGTCAATTTTCTTAAATGTATCGAAAAATATCGATACTTCGATACATCGATACATTAATAAGAATTTTTAAATATGTAAATAGATGTTATAATATGACACTACTGAGTTATATTTATGAATATACATAAATAATAATATTAGTAAATATTTATTTAATGACAGTACTACTCTACTGGTCACGTCACACAGTACGGCGCAACGTTTAAACACGTTTGTACTTGTGTTATTGAGATTAATTAACCATAATATAGAAACAGTGTTAGCTGTAGAGAAGAAGCTAGAGCGTTTGAATTCGGAGGCATTGCGTCATTGTCAGCCACTTCTCAATGCAGTCACAGTAGGGTTCACTTAGCGGTTTGAAAAGTTTCTGTGCCTTGATGCGTCGCATGAGTGTAAAGTAAAGCATCAATACTGGCATCGTCTTCAAATCCTCTGTTCAAGTTAAAGTGGATGACAATAAAAGGCAAATTTAATACTAACATTGTCAAGAAGAGGGTTCAAGAAATGTTGGTTAATGCTGTTAAGAGCCTCAGCGAGCAGACCCCCCAGCAACAACTAAGTGATGCTGCATCTAACGGAAGTGCAGATGATTTCTTCTATTATGTGTCTGCTTCCACTAATGTCTCTGCAACCCAAGATTCCACTGAGATGGAAGTTTTACAGTATCTGGGTGACGGAAGTCATTCTCTCCAATCTCTGAGGCAGTACCCAGGAATTCTACGGTCTTCCTGAAGTATAACACACCACTACCAGCCTCTGCTCCTGTAGAACGGTTGTTTAGTTTGGCTGGTCACATTCACGCTCCAAAAAGGAATAGATTGTCTGACCAGATGTTTAGCCAGCTGGTATTTTTGAAGGGTAATAGTAATTACTTTTAATTGTTAGTGTAATATTTTCAGTCATTCATATATCCTACAAAATTAAAACATACTTTCATTAAATAAAGCAATTGTTTTTATTTACATCTATAAAACTCATTAAAATGTCGTTGACTTTACTTACAGTGCGTACAAATTACTAGTATAAACAATAATATCTAATACCTACATACTAAATGAATAATTATAAAAATGTACCGGCGATACATGTATCGGCGATGCATGTATCGGTATCGCTTAAGACATCTAGAAAGTATCGGCGTATCGGTATCGCCTAAGACGTTCTTCATGTATCGATGTATCGGTATCGCTTTAGCGATTTTCATGTATCGATGCCCATCACTGGTGGTGAGAAGGTCCGCTTGGTATGCTAGGCCAGAGGCAGTTTTGCAAGCAATACTCTGCAGCCAATGTACCAAAGAGCGAACTGAGGCTGTGGAAATCATTCTAAAGCTTAGAGGAACATCACTAGATGATGACCATCTGGGAGACTGCCCTGTTCAGACAATGAAAGTACCTCCGATAAACGTCAATGCCACGAAATTGTTAGAATTAGTTAACTTGAGTTCGGAAGTTTTGGAGCCACCACTGACAACATGTATAACAAACAAAGATTTAACACAACTTAAAGAGGCCCCAATGCAAGTGCCAAAGTGGCTTTCTCACACTCAGAGTGTGGAGAGATGTGTGAAAATGGTCACAGAAGCAGCTAGTCAAGTTTACAGTCACGAGAGGCGAGAAGGCTACATCAAAGCGCAAGTAACAAGCCGAATGCTGATGTCAAGGAACCGCAGCAAAAAGGACATGACTGCATTGGTTACTTTCAAATAAAGACTCTGAATGATAGCTTATTGCCACTTTAAATGTTGATAAGATGTTTGCGCACATTTGTTATTTTGTTACGAATTTACAGAAAAATTGAATTTTTTTAATTAAAATTGAAGTAGGTTGGAGTTATTTTTTATTGTTTTTGAAGCAAGGATATTATTTTGTATGCCAAATGATTACATTAAATTGCTACCAAATCACATGATTTTCAATTTAGTCATTTCACCCCCAAAATTGACACACCCTAATATATATATATATATATATATATATATATATATACTGTATATATATAAGGGTATCCCAAACTCATAGGGGGCCAAATTTATTTTCGGGATACAAATCTGCTCGTGCTGCGCTCTTTTGATGTTTCCCATTAGAAGTCTTCCTGTAAAAGTTCAGAGAGATCGAAGGAAATTTAAAGGTCCCGAACTTTGAACACTTTATTTCTCCTCTTAACTGAAAGGCAAATTAACTGAAATATTTCTCTCAAAAGTTCCATCACAAAGATGATTATACAAAATAAACATGTATTTTAATCTTAACACACAAACAACAATTTCAAAGCATCACATTTATGCATTTTAACTAAACACGTGTTTCATGAGATCCGTTTTTGTTCCCTTCCGGCTCACATTCCGTCGGTGTGAGTGGGCAGTTCGAAGGAGGAACTGGAGGTCTTCTTCATCACGGCACAGAGGTTTGCTTGTGTATTTCTCAATGAGGGCGATGCCTCGCTCTGCTGCATCATTGACCACCATCAGTTCTGCAGCTCGGCTCTTTGCCAGACGGTAGTTTTCGTCAGTAGGCCATGTTTCAGGGTCTTTGGTGAGGAACGTGGGCTCAACTTGGAGAAACTGGAAGAGTGTGGTGGATCGACTCGTCACCCACGGACTTAAACGGCCATCCACTTGCAGTCCATTGCCTTGGACCCGTTTGAGTCCTTTCCCAGGGCGCTTTTTCAGGTTAGCCGTCATGTTACGCTTTTCATTGTCGTCAACTCTGTCATCAAACAGTGCAAGACAGATGTCATCAAACAGTGCAAGACAGATTAAGTCCTCCGAGATATACCACAGATGACGGAGCACAGCCCGGTAAGCTGTGTTTCCAACGTCCTTGTCAGGGTAACCTACAAGAAGATTGCACAGCCTAACGTCATTTTTGGGAGATTTGATGGCGATGGGAGCCTCGTGCCAGTGACGCACGTATACAAGGCTCACGAAGAGAGCCATACGGCGAACCCCTTGCAGTTCTTGGAGACGAAGTTCGGAGAACTGGGACTGCAGTAATGCTATTTTCAGGCAGTAAATAGCTTTGGTCATCCATCTGGCCTGATGATAAGCCCCTGGAGGCCGAAGCTTGTAACGTCCTACGTCGTCTCCGAGGTACAAGAGGCTCAGTCGAAGAAGTTCTTCATAATCCTCTCGAGGATGATTACCACTTCTTAGGGCATCGCGGAGATAGTCTATTACCTCAAGTCGCATTTGTGAAAGGCAAGCATTGTCATTTATGAAGGCTTTAGCCACCTCGTCCTTGTCAAATGCATCCAACTGACAGTGGTTCATTGATGGCCAGGCCTCCTTGAATCTCCTGAAAAGTGGGATTTGAGGACTTGGTGGTGTTCCTAGGCACACGACGAAGACATCCTTGAGAGTCACTTCGTGAACGTGATGACGGCAAGCAAACCATAAGAGAGATCTTCCCAATGCCGCTTCCAAACGCGCACACGCACCTTGAACTATCCCTGTGTTTGATGCCGTCGTGTCAAACACCATGCCTATGATCTTGTCCTCAATTCCGACTAGGGTGAGCGCTTGATGGACTGCGCTTGCCATTTGCTGTCCTGTGCCGTCTATTATTTTCGGTGCTCCTAATAGCTCTTCCACACCATCCCGTCACCACAACAGCAATCCGATCGACTGACTTACCCTCCTGTTCGATGTCAGTGAGTATCTTTGTGTCCCAGTGGATCTGCAGTCGAGGTGGAAGCTGCTCGAGGTGGCCAATAACATTGGTCCCTATCATTGTACGGGCCTTTTGTCGGAAGCGGTGAACCGTGCTCTTTGATGGAACACTGTCAGGACCGAGAGCTAGGGATTTTGCAGTCGCAGCAAACGCTGATGTTGCCTGTCGAACAGAAAGGCCCTCGCGATCCCAAGTTGCTGCCAGGTCAAGATCACTCAGACTTTCTTTTAGTCTGTCATGTTTGGGAGCTTTCGAAGGTTTAAGTCCACAAGTGACGGCTTCGTTTCCACTGTCAGCTGACGATGTGCTAGAACTGCTGTCGGTAGCCTCCTCTGTGACTCCTACAGCTAGAGCCTCCTCCGTTTGACGCCGGTGTGCCCGCTCAAGAGCTCTTTCCCTTTCCTGTCTTTTCATTGTGGCTGCATTATATTTTCTATCTTCACCTCCCATGTAACTCGTATGTCGATCTGCCCTTTGGGAAATGAGGAATTCCTTGTCTTCAAGAGGGATATCTCCCCGATCCAGAACGTCTGAGCGGGCGACATCAAAAATATCCTCCAAATCAGCCAAGAATACATCCCGCTGCATATTGTAAGTCATTAAAGTCTTGTTCTTGTTTTTATGCAAATTTCGATACCTCTGAACCAAAGCTTTCAGTTTAGTCGAGGCATGAACGGAGGTTGTTGCTAGATTCGAGTTGGCTCTAGCCCAGATTTCTAATACAGCCGATATTACAGCCTTGACACTGTTGGAATCTGTCTTCTTTTGGTCGCGGTGATGGTAGAAGAAAAGGAGCAACACGTCCATATTACTTGGTAATCGTGATTTAGCCAGCTCTGCTATCGGAGACCTCTCAAGAAGCCACAACTTGATATTTGATCTTGTCAACGCCATAATGATCAATTCTGAAAACCAAAAAAATGTCATCAAACGTCGGGACCTCTAAATATCATCTGATCGAGTTGAAAATCACATAGCCAATGCTTCAGCCCAAACCACATCCGGGCATGACACGAGTGGTCAGGTCTTGTTAAGAAAAAAAATTGGGACACCCTAATATATATATATATATAATGTGCGTGCGTGTGTGTGTGCGCGCGCGCGCGCGTAGAATCACACACACACACACACATAACTGTAGGATTTCTTTTCAGATAGATTCGAATTCAATGTTCGGGGCTTGTTTGGTTTAAGAATTTATAGGATTATGAGTTTTATGATTTCAAAAAGGTGTAGGAAAATTAGGACCGGAATTTATTATTTATGTATCGTGCTAGGGTCTATTTTTTCTTAATAATCTCCTAATTCGTCATAATTATTAACCAACCCATGCAGACGTTAATGGCAAGTCATCCAAAAACAAGCTTTTTCCGAACGGGGTCCCTCAAGGCTCTGTTCTCTCACCAACACTGTTTAACTTGTACATGTATGACATTCCAACACCTATAGCTAACAAGCTTACGTTATCATCATATGCAGATGACATCACACTAACATCCAGCCACAAGAACATCGACACCGCTACAAATAACCTACACACATACATAAACAGTGTACAAGACTGGCTCACACACAATAGACTCAAAGTAGCGCCCGCAAAAACAACCATCACCTTGCTTTCAAGCAATACAAAAGAACACCAGATAAAGCCACAGCTTACATTAAACAACACCAACATTCGACATACTCATAGAACCAAATACTTGGGGTCACATACAACAAATCATTATCTTCAGCAAACCAGATTCAGGACATTAAAAACAAATGTACGTCAAGACTTAACACGCTTAGGGTACTAACAGGAACAAACTTTGGACACCAGCAGGAAACAACATCACTCATATACAAACAATATATTCACTCAGTTATGGTCTATGCTAGCCCATGCTGGGCACCCATTATCTCAAACACACACATAAACACCTTACAGACAATACAAAACAACGCACTTCGTATCATTATCGGATAACCTCAAACAACACCAATAGAACACCTGCACACAGAAACAAAAATACTGAAAGTTAGGGAACATTTAGACATGAGGGGAACACAATTCATGGCAGCAGTGACAACTAACCCACAACACCCTTGCCACTACATGTACAATCATGCACCTCGCACAATTAAGGTAACACCAGAGACATTATAACCAAATACTCCATTCCATACCACACCCTACAGACATCACACAGTACAGAAAACACATACACACACACACCTAACCCAGAAAGCACTGACGACTCGGTCCGAATGCGGTCGTAGGTGCGAAACTGCCACCCATTGACAGGTCACAGACCAGCCTGAGCAGATCGGATCGAGTTAACTTAGCACGATTCCGATGTGGACATCACCCCCAACTTACAGACATATAAACACAGACTAGACAACTCCACAGACGACACCTGCCACCTCTGCCAGGACACGCCACAAACAATTGAACACATTATGACAGACTGTACCGCTCTAGCACAACATAGAACACAACACATTAATAGTACGTTGAACCTCTAATCCATTCTGGAGAGGGCGATCGGTTACCTGCGTGCCGCCGACTTGCTCGATCAGGGTGGGCTGATCGGCTAACCAACAACAACCCATGCAGACACATTTCCATACTCCTTGTCTTTGAGAAGAAGGTAGATCTGATTAAGATGGTTTGAAACATCTGTGAATTTTCCACATACAGCTCCACTTATAAAGTTGGAGAGGCCTACTCCATATTGCCTATACCAAAGAGGTTGGATTAGTTTACACCTTCCCCTTAACACCGACCTGGATACTCTCTTATTAAAACAGTTCTACGTTTAGACACATTTTTACAATATATATATATATATATATATATATATATATATATATATATATATATATGTTACGCCCAAACGTCGAAATAGCTCAGTGAGCGAAAAAAACAGCCACAACGCGTTGTGGATGCACCTAAGTGACCACATACCGATGTTAGATATTTTTTCGCTTCATGGCCGTTCTCAAAAAACCGCATCGTGTTATAAACGATTCGGATATGACCACAACGCGTTGTAGACGATTTGAAACGACCACACACCGATGTCTTTCATCAAACTCTTTTTAAACACGATGTATATTGAAATGATATAAACACGACGTATATTTATCGATGTATTCACCGATTAAAAAGCAGAGTTAAGTAGATACGTTAGAAAAAAGATAAAGTCCTTTAAAAAATGATTATCAATAATTTTCCCGTAGGTCTCGATTAATTTTAAGCAACTTTAGAATGAGACGTAAATGTAAAAATTAACCAACTGGTTAGGTTAATTGAATGCCCAGTTAGTTCAACTGAGTGCCTGGTTAGGTCAACTGAGTGCCCGGTTAGGTTAACTGAATGCCCGGTCAGGTTAATTGTACGCCCTTGACGATTGGTTAGGTTAAGCCGTGATATTTTCGTTAGTTTTAACGAAAATATCACGACCTAACCTAACCAATCGTCAAGGGCGTACAGTTGACCTAACCGGGCATTCAATTAACCTATCCGGGCTTTCAATAATTTTCAAATCGTCCACAATGCGTTGTGGTCATATCCGAATCGTCCACAACGCGTTGTGGTTGTTTGAGAACGGCCATGAAGCGAAAAAATATCTATCATCGGTGTGTGGTCACTTAGGTGCATCGACAACGCGTTGTGGCTGTTTTTTTCGCTCACAGCGATTTGGATGTTTGAGCGTAACATATATATATATATATATATATATATAATAGGTACTTAGCTACAAAATTTGTAACTTATGTCCCCCAAGGAGCTAAATATCCTGTGCCTAATACACAACTTGAGAAAATAAAAAGTTTTAGCCTAAACCAGTGGTTCTCAACCTTTTTTTAACCATCGCCCCCTTGAAAATTTTTTTTACCACTCTATTTTCAAATTGCCCCCCTACACAAAAAAAAAAATGAATTGAGAACGATAAAGTATTTAAAAAATATCTGAAATTTGAACAAAAGGGTTTAGATGTGTCATAAGCAAGGCTGTGGAGTTAGTACACAAAACCTCCAACCTCAACTACTCAATTTTTTGTCCTTCTGACTCAATCTCCAACTCAGACTAGCAAACTAGGTGTAATAGGCCTAATAATTGTACTTTTAATTTTGCTATGATGCTAGTTATACAAGATGTCATTTCATCACAATCATGTGAATCATCAGGCTACTTTTTTAATTAAATAATTTAAAAGGCACTAGTTTGGCAGCTAAAAAGCACTAAAAGCGCACTAAAAATAATAATCACGTTATCATTTTAGTAGCGCAAGCCTATTTTAAGTTCAAGTAGCCCCATTCCCGAGAAGTAGGCCAAACTGGCATCCTCCGCCTTAAACCTTGCAACGTTTTCAAAGGAAAATCACATTTATACATGTGTTAGCACTCCTTATTTATGAATTTTTATCAGATAAGAAAGCGAACATTCGAAACTCTATTTTATTCTTAAGAAGCACTAATTGAGTGATTAAATTGAGTGACTAGAAACGTGACAACGAGGTCATTGTCTCCGTACTCGAAACAAGGGACAAACGCGAAAATTAAGAAGCGCTAAAGCACTAAAAGAAAAATCAATGATAATAGATAATAGCACAAAAAAAAACACCCGCCCACGCTTCTAATTAGGTAAGAACTGACGCACCGTATGCGTAACCGTCACTAAGCCGCTATAGAATGCTTTGAATGACGACCCTGCCCCACTGCACTTCTCATTGGTCAATTCCCTTTACCGTCATCGCCGGCACAATACATACTCCGAATAGTGGTGTTTCAAAACCATTGATGAGCAATTCAAAAAATTTAATTTTAATCGTTGCCTAAATAAATTTTCGCCCCCCTTCAGTCAAATTTTCGCCCACTTTCGCCCCCAAGAATTTCATTTTCGCCCCCGTTGAGAAACCCTGCATTAACCTTATTAGCTACTATTACTCATAGGGACAACTAACCCAACTAAACATTGAAAACCAGCTTTTCAAACTTTCCACCGGAGACCGGTGTAATAGTAAATATTTACCAACTTTTTTAAACCTGGGTATGAAGCAGAGTTACCAAATATTTTGTGGTTTTGCAGTAAGTGTTTAGAGAGGTTAAACTTTAAAGACATACTTAAGCATGTCTTTAACCTCCGTAAACACTTACTGCAAAACCACAAAATATTTGGTAACTCACCTTCATACCCACTGTACACTTGTTCTGTGATTTTAATGCAGACTAAGTGATACCAATCATCACAACTCTCGCATGCCACAGCCTTATGAAATCCCTAAACCTAACTTCCTTCTTGCAAACTTTACAGTCGCAGACGGAAGTCATTTTAATATCATTCTTTAACTCAGTTAAAAACTTTATGGTCTAAGTTAGAGTATTCCTTGGATGGAATGAGCTAATGGGGACCTGGAGTCGAGTCCCGGCACTTAACGTTGTCGGCTCAGCCATCGCGGCACTGAAACTGAGAGTCCAGCCTGCACAATCTGCTCGAATTTTGCAACGGCATCGCATTTTTTCATAATACATTCATGCCCCATGTGTCAGGCTAAAGTTTTAACTCAAATTACTCACGCCCGGTGCAGCGAGTTTTTTAATCGAAATTACTCGAGCTCGGCATGCAAAACGAAAACTCCATTTTTCAATATTAAACATACACTCACAAAACATATACCATTTGAAAGCTCACATTTTTCTGAGTCTAAAAATGTAGTTATCCAAAAGTATCAATAGCAAATAAAAAGTAACTAGATTTAATTAATTGTTTGACGCTTGACGTCATTAACTACATTATAAAGGTTGGCTAAGTTATAAATCTTCAGTCTGTGTTGTAAGATGGTATTTTTGGTAATTGTTACGCTAACCTAACCTAACATGAATATGTTATTACATTATCATTTGTATAATTTATGTCTCGGGGGTACGTAAAGATCACGCATCACAAATTGATCGGTATAGGGTTTTATATTTAAACCTAGTTACTTTTTATTTGCTATTGATACTTTTGGATTACTACATTTTTAGACTCAGAAAAATGTGAGCTTTCAAATGGTATATGTTTTATGAGTGTATGTTTAATATTGAAAAATGGAGCGCTCCTAAAGATTTACCAAACTAAAGTTAAAATTTCGACGGAAATTAACGCGAGAACTTTCATTAAATTCCAGATGCCAGACGCAGAGACAAAAGAGTGCATACGTCCTAATTACTAACATAGTCTAATGTGTATTAAATCACAAAAATCTGTCTGTTTGTTCCCTACTTATTCATAGGTCCTTAGGCCAATCTCAACCAAGCTCGGCACGAAAACAGAGAATCAAGAAGCGCGAAATAGGGTGTGGCGGGTAGGAGGTGAGGTAGTTCTGCGCATGCGGGGTCCATCCGCACATGCGCAGAGCTTATAAGGCCTTATATTTTGCTAAAAGTTCACTGTTTTTACCAGTGAATTTAGAATGTTAGAACATGAGAGTTTAATAGGCTAACTACAAGTTTCTTTCTTCGTCTGCACAATCAAAACTCTTCTGAGTTTCCGAAACCCCAAACAGTCCCTTACCTACCAAAACACTAAAACTATAACACCAGTGGATCCCACAGGTTCAGCCGAGGCAGGTTTTTGCATTGCAGAAAAGGACTTTTCTTTTGTTCTGTCTAATAGCACACCCATATTTGATGCTGAACTTTTTGCCATTTACAAGGCTTTCCTGTATATTTAGTTCACCCCAATACTAATAAAATCATCATCTGCAGTGATTCAGTATCTTCTCTCTCAACTATATCTAATACCTCTGTCCAGAGGTGTATGGGATGGCACTTTACTGGGGAGGCGCGGAAAAATTTGCCCTGAAAATATTCAGTATTTGCCCTGGAAATGCTCAATTCCATATTCCTAGGGGAGGCTGCCGCACCCCAAGACCCCCCGCCTTGGATCCAACAGAGGTTCATTTTATTTGGATTCCTGGTCATAAAGGGATTGTGGGAAACGAATATGCTGATGAGATTGCAAGAAAGGTGCATATCTATGGCACAGAGTATGAGACTTTAGTAACTTTTTCACAAATTAGAACCAAAATAAGGAAGACCCTTTACTCACTGTGGCAGAGTCACTGGGAGCGAAAATTTAATATAAGAGATGGAACCCTAGTTAAAGTAGCTGATGGACATCCAACCCCGAAGGGACTGTCACATGAGGAAGTTGTATTAGCGACGGGGAGACTGGGAACCTGTTACTTTACTCATCAACATTATTTTTCTAACAGTCGTAGAACCTTTTGTACCTCCTGCCAAGTCCCTGTGGCATTACAACATTTTTTATCGAGTGCCCAGTTTTTGAGAGAGACCGGTTTCCTTTGAATGAATATTGCAGAAGGTATAACTGGAATTTGTCACTTCTTATCCTTTAATCTTTCCTCCCAAAATAATACTAACCTTCCTTCGCATCACCAACTTTTATGATAGCATTTAATCCATTCAGTGCTACCTTTATATATTTTTTCAGTGTGGTATCTTGTTGATGTGATAGTTTAATGTTAATGATCCTGAATTATATACCTGTGAATGTCATTTCTCCTAACCTCATTAGTTAGCTTACTATTAGGCCTTATTTTCATTCTTTTCTTGAGCGTTCTGGAATTGGCTCCAGAACTGAAGATGGTGTTGGCTTCCATATTATCCTTTTTCATCTCTCACTTCATGCTCTCATTATTCATGAAAGCTCTAGTCACTTATAATTTAGTGTAATTCGTGTGTGTGTGTGTGTGTGTGTGACCCTTTGTGGTTGGCTGAGAAAACAGACTAATAATAATACTATAACACCATAGTTTCCTACAAGAGAGCTATCCGATCGATTTACCTCCATGTTTCAAGCATACGTTACTGTTACCAACTTACTCCTTGAGGACATTCTAAAGTAACTGGAGATGCAACTTACAATTAAACTAGGGTGTGTTAATATTGGTAATTTATACACGGATATTTAAATTGTAAGAAACAATTAATTAATAGGAAAAAATGTATTCAAATAAGGTAATAACACCAAAATACAGACGTACGCGCAGGCTATCTAAACCTTGGCCTAAACTTCTAAACTTAAAGTAACTGGGTTATATTCCGTTGTATTATGAGAAATATAAATATAAACTTACAAAACTTACAGCTTGAATTAATCTATACTTGCATGGTTTTAATTTTTAATAGGCTTAAAAAATGGGGACTTACGCAGTCCAAAAACTTTTAGACCTACTCTCATCTTTTGTGTCAAGTTGAAATGAATACCTTAACCTATATTTTAATTTAACTGAAGAGAAGCGTTAGGAAAAGGCCTTTTTAAAGTTTTTATGGCATCTCTTTCATCTTTGATCATTATGTCAGGTGTATGCCCTTTGAGGTGTGCAATTTTGATGTTTAATTTTCAACCCTTGTCCATCGTACTGGGTCTTCTCGGTTTCCTTCACTACTGGTGAAGGACGAATATTATGAGTTAGGTTAGGTTAATTTTGGTTAGGTTAGATAAGGATAGTGCAACTCACCCCTCTTAAATAGTTGTTATAGTCTATTACTGCGTCGGTTTTAATTCCGAAAGGGGTATTGTATACTTTCGAAACAAGATATTGTATGATTTTTGTGGAAGATAGTGCGTTCATTTAGGCTAAGGTGGGTATAATTTACTTTTTATTTTAGGTTAGTGTTTATATATATTAAATTTAGTTAATTTCCGCACTTAAGAAAGGCAAAATTGATCGATGTCATGGATCTGGTCTACGAAGTTCAGTAAATTTTTTTGTCATGTGTAATTTTGATATCTTTCTTGAATTGAGAGACTCCTCTTTAAACGATGTATAGTTGAGTAGCAACTACATTTAGCCTTTCATTCCCATATAAACACACATTTTCTTTACTTTTAACAACATGAATCACTAGAATCATTTTTTATTTTATGTAAATTGAGAGAGAGAGAGAGAGAGAGAGAGAGAGAGAGAGAGAGCTACAAGGAGTTACAAGGAGTTACAAGGAAATGTAGTACCTCAAAAGGCCTTGCGCCCATACCAAGGAGGTACCAATGGCAACGGGTGCCAGGGTAAAATTCATACACCCTCAAATAGTGTGCAAGATTAGGGCGGGTCATACTATGCATTTTTTTTAAATCAATGGAGAGGGGTGTTCAAATGACATATTTTGGTGTATAGAACACAATTCTGAAGAAAATATTTAATTCTGATAACCTAACCTACATCATTTTGCAGTTGATTATTATTAAATTGTTGATTATTTTACTATTGTAGTTACCCCAGAATATGTCTTCTCACGTTTTCTATCATGGCTGCTCACGTTATCTCTCATAGAGCATTGTTCTAACTAATTCATATAAACACATATAATGTAATTCATATAATAATAATAATATTTAAATACTCAAATAAAAAGGTGTGCCATTCCACTTAATTGTAATTATCATACAGTTTGGTATATGAAATATTTTGACGGTTTTCTGGCGCGCATAAGGCCATTTTCTGAGCCACCTTTCTCAGAGGCTAGAATGTAACGTTTCAGAACAGATGACAGGAGGAACTACCCAGTGGACAAGCTGGTGAGTGACCCATCACATTGATTGTCGCTGTCCTCGTGAGAAGAAGATCCCTGTTTTGGAGCTGGCTTTCATAAAGGCGCAGAGAACAAAGGCAGGAGGGCAAGGAAGTATGCAGATTGGTTCGGCAGATTATTCAGAAACCAAACAAGAGATTGTTATTGCTAAGAAAAAAGAGAAAATCCGAGAGAGGGAAGAAAGGAAAAAAAAGAAGTGAAGAAGCCACCCAAAGAGATGAAGAGCTCTATCAAGAGGTTTCTCACTTCTTTGAAAGCTCTTCAGATGAACAGAAAGAAGCAACATCAGATGATAGCTCCAAAATGCCATCTGAACCTTCGCCGAAGAGAATGAAATACAACACTAAAGACATCTCAAACATTGCCCATGCCAGTATTCGCCACCATACGGGGCTACGAGAGACTGCAGAGATTTCCACTGCCGCTTGGATAGATGCAGGCCTCATCAGCCGAGAGGATACATCCTTAGTGATAGATCATAATAAGATAAGAAGAGCACAAGAAAAAATAATGAAGGAAATATCTGATCAGCATGAAAAAGATTTGTAGGAGGAAGGTCTCTCTTGCCTTTTGTTTGATGGAAGAAGAGATGACACAAAAGTTCTCCTAGAGGTAGAGAGAATGGACAGAAAGTTTCCCGGTTTCATCAAAGAAGAACACTACTCTGTGTGTTCCGAACCTGGTGGCCGCTATTTGTTTCACTTTGTTCCTGAAGCAGAAGTAGAATGCAAGAAACATGCAGAGGCAATTGCTGATCAAATAATATGTTGGCTTCAAGAAAGAAGACTTGACATTTCACTGCAGGCCGTTGGTGGAGACTCAACTGCGGTGAACACTGGATGGCAGGGAGGTGTTATGCCGCATTTAGAGAAAAAACTTGGAAGAAGGCTTGTTTGGATTGTATGTGATTTGCACACAGGGGAACAACCTCTTCGTCGTCTCATCCAGGAAGTTGATGGTCCTACAAAGAGCAACAACAGGTGGTCAGGCCCCTTGGCAACATGCTAGATGAAGCAACGGAATTAGAAATAAATACAAAATTTCCAAAGGTCGAAGTAGGCCCTCCCCTTCCAGTGTTGTCTGAAGAAGTTATGAAAGACCTCAGCACGGATCAATCTTACGCTTATCGTATTGTTCAAGCAATCAGATCAGGAGAGTTGCCTCAAAATCTGGCTCTCTTGGAGATTGGACCCGTAAGTCACAGTCGTTGGTTAACTACAGCGATTCGTTTCTGCAGGATTTGGGTTTCCAAACATGTACTGAAGGGGCAAAATGCTACAGAATTTGGTGTTGATTGTTGAATTTATTATTGGGTTTTATCTTCTTCACTGGTTCAATGTAAAACTTAATCCAATGTGGATGGAGGGGCCCAACCACATCTTATTTCAATTACAGCTACTGAGAACCCAAAGGAAAGTAGTGGTGGACATCGTGTAACCTGTGGTGAGAAGGTACGCTTGGTATGCTAGGCCAGAGGCAGTTTTGCAAGCAATACTCTGCAGCCAATGTACCAAAGAGCGAACTGAGGCTGTGGAAATCATTCTAAAGCTTAGAGGAACATCACTAGATGATGACCAGCTGGGAGACTGCTCTGTTCAGACAAGGAAAGTACCTCCGATAAACGTCAATGCCACGAAATTGTCAGAATTAGTTAACTTGAGTTCGGAAGTTTTGGAGCCACCACTGACAACATGTATAACAAACAAAGATTTAACACAACTTAAAGAGGCCCCAATGCAAGTGCCAAAGTGGCCTTCTCACATTCAGACTGTGGAGAGATGTGTGAAAATGGTCACAGAAGCAGCTAGTCAAGTTTACAGTCACGAGAGGCGAGAAGGCTACATCAAAGCGCAAGTAACAAGCCGAATGCTGATGTCAAGGAACCGCAGCAAAAAGGACATGACTGCATTGGTTACTTTCAAATAAAGACTCTGAATGATAGCTTATTGCCACTTTAAATGTTGATAAGATGTTTGCGCACATTTGTTATTTTGTTACGAATTTACGGAAAAATGGAATTTTTTAATTAAAATTGATTTAGGTAGTAATTTTTTGTTGTTTTTGAAGCAAGGTTATTATTTTGTATGCCAAATGATTACATTAAATTGCTACCAAATCACATGATTTTCAATTTAGACATTTCATCCCCAAAATTGACACACTCTAATATATATATATATATAATGTGTGTGTGTGTGTGTGTGTGTGTGTGTGTGTGTGTGTGTGCGAGCGCGCGCGTAGAATCACACACACACACATAATTGTAGGATTTCTTTTCAGATAGATTCGAATTCAACGTTCGGGGCTTGGTTAGTTTAAGAATTTATAGGATTATGAGTTTTATGATTTCAAAAGGGTGTAGGAAAATTAGGACCGGAATTTTTTATTTATGGTCTATCTTTTCTTAATAATCTCCTAATTCGTCATTATTATTAACCAACCCATGCAGACGTTAATGGCAAGTCATCCAAAAACAAGCTTTTTCCGAACGGGGGTCCCTCAAGGCTCTGTTCTTCACCAACACTGTTTAACTTGTACATGCAAGACATTCCAACACCCATAGCTAACAAGCTTACGTTATCATCATATGCAGATGACATCACTCTAACATCCAACCACAAGAACATCGACACCGCTACAAATAACCTACACACATACATAAACAGTATACAAGAATGGCTCACACACAATAGACTCAAAGTAGCGACCGCAAAAACAACCATCACCCTGCTTACAAGCAATACAAAAGAACACCAGATAAAGCCACAGCTTACATTAAACAACACCAACATTCCACACACTCATAGGACCAAAATACTTGGGGTCACATACAACACATCATTATCTTTAGCAAACCAGATTCAGGACATTAAAAACAAATGTACGTCAAGAATTAACGCACTTAGGGTACTAACAGGCACAAACTTTGGACACCAGCAGGAAACAACATCACTCATATACAAACAATACATTCGCTCAGTTATGGTCTATGCTAGCTCATGCTGGGCACCCATTATCTCAAACACACACATAAACACCTTACAGACAATACAAAACAACGCACTTCGTATCATTATCGGATAACCTCAAACAACCCCATAGAACACCTGCACACAGAAACAAAAATACTGAAAGTTAGGGAACATTTAGACATGAGGGGAACACAATTCAGCAGTGACAACTAACCCACAACACCTTGCCACTACATGTACAATCATGCACCAACACCTCGCACCATTAAGGTAACACCAGAGAGACATTATAACCAAATACTCCATTCCATACCACACCCTACAGACATCACACAGTACAGAAAACACATACACACACACACCTAACCCAGAGAGCACTGACGACTCGGTCCGAATGCGGTCCTAGGTGCGAAACTGCCACCCATTGACAGGTCACAGACCAGCCTGAGCAGATCGGATCGAGTTAACTTAGCACGATTCCGATGTGGACATCACCCCCAACTTACAGACATATAAACACAGACTAGACAACTCCACAGACGACACCTGCCACCTCTGCCAGGACACGCCACAAACAATTGAACACATTATGACAGACTTTACCGCTCTAGCACAACATAGAACACAACACATTACTAGTACGTTGAACCTCTAATCCATTCTGGAGAGGGCGATCGGTTACCTGCGTGCCGCCGACTTGCTCGATCAGGGTGGGCTGATCGGCTAACCAACAACAACAACCCATGCAGACACATTTCCATACTCTCCGTCTTTGAGAAGAAGGTAGATCTGATTAAGATGGTTTGAAACATCTGTGAATTTTCCACATACAGCTCCACTTATAAAGTTGGAGAGGCCTACTCCATATTGCCTATACCAAAGAGGTTGGATTAGTTTACACCTTCCCCTTAACACCGACCAGGATACTCTCTTATTAAAACAGTTCTACGTTTAGACACATTTTTACAATATATATATATATATATATATATATATGTTACGCCCAAACATCGAAATAGCTCAGTGAGCGAAAAAAACAGCCACAACGCGTTGTGGATGCACCTAAGTGACCACATACCGATGTTAGATATTTTTTCGCTTCATGGCCGTTCTCAAAAAACCGGATCGCGTTATAGACGATTCGGATATGACCACAACGCGTTGTAGACGATTTGAAACGACCACACATCGATGTCTTTCATCAAACTCTATTTAAACACGATGTATATTGAAATGATATAAACACGACGTATATTTATCGACGTATTCACCGATTAAAAAGCAGAGTTAAGTAGATATGTTAGAAAAAAGATAAAGTCCTTTAAAAAATGATTATCAATAATTTTCCCGTAGGTCTCGATTAATTTTAAGCAACTTTAGAATGAGACGTAAATGTAAAAATTAACCAACTGGTTAGGTTAATTGAATGCCCAGTTAGTTCAACTGAGTGCCTGGTTAGGTCAACTGAGTGCCCGGTTAGGTTAACTGAATGCCCGGTCAGGTTAATTTTACGCCCTTAACGATTGGTTAGGTTAAGCCGTGATATTTTCGTTAGTTTTAACGAAAATATCAGACCTAACCTAACCAATCGTCAAGGGAGTACAGTTGACCTAACCGGGCATTCAATTAACCTATCCGGGCTTTCAATAATTTTCAAATCGTCCACAATGCGTTGTGGTCATATCCGAATCGTCCACAACGCGTTGTGGTTGTTTGAGAACGGCCATGAAGCGAAAAAATATCTATCATCGGTGTGTGGTCACTTAGGTGCATCTACAACGCGTTGTGGCTGTTTTTTTCGCTCACAGCGATTTCGATGTTTGAGCGCAAAATATATATATATATATATATATATATATATATGTAATAGGTACTTAGCTACAAAATTTGTAACTTATGTCCCCCAAGGAGCTAAATATCCTGTGCCTAATACACAACTTGAGAAAATAAAAAGTTTTAGCCTAAACTATGAAAATATATTGCAGTTAAACGGTTAGGCCTATCAGCATACGTAGTAGAGTTGTATTATTTTGGTGTTATCCTTTCAGCGATTCTAACATGTACAAGATTAGGCCTTGGGTTTACGGGCTGTTAACAACAGCCATGTTTCAGCTTTGGCCTACCTTTCCTAACGTAAGACTGTAGATATTTATCCAACATTATCCAACATCCAACATCCAACATGAACTAAGGTCTGAATTTCCTACAGTACTGCCAATCTACAAACAAGCAAAGTTTTATCCAAAGTTAATAGCTCAGACATACCAAAACTCAGTCCCAAGAACAACTTAAGACTAGTTTTAAGACTCAAACAAGGGCTCTTTTCTGTTCTACCCCAGCAACAAAAAATGAAATTATATATTATTTTCTACTGTAGTTTTACTTGCTGAATTCAATAATATATATCTTATTTTGGAGAAATTAATAACAAAAGAGTTATAGTCCGTTTATTTTATTTAAAAGTAGAGATTGCATTTAAGATTTCAATAAAAATGTCCTTTCCTTTTTGTCTTCTCTTCCACAGAAATTCACATAAATAAGAATCTGTCATATTTCTAGATGTTCCCCAATGTCTCTTGTTCCTTTGTTTAGCTAAATCAACTGTACGCCGTTGACGATTGGTTAGGTTAGGTCGTGATGTTTTCGTTAGTTATCCTTATAAGGTTAACTAAAGAAGGCTGGGGTAGAACGTTATTTCCTTAACTATGTTTATGAAATTCCATTTATCATCCATAACAATATCTACAAAAGAGAGAAAAAAAATTAATAATTATAACCATAACTAATTAAAGCACGAATACTTTCTCCAAAATAAAATATATATATTATTGAATTCAGCAAGTAAAACTACACTAGGAATTGTTGCTGGGGTAGAACGGAAAAGATCCCAAACAAGTAAAGCACAATAATTCTCTAGAGCGAGCAAGTTTCTATATAGCTCTTATTGGAGAATTCTTATTTAATGTGAAGAGAAAACACGACAGTTTATTATTTTCAAAAATAATGTATCTTAAATTTGGGTAGGCTACTTCAAAATTGCATAACAATGTGATGTCTCAATATATTGCAGTTAAAGCCCATATATAGATTTTTTTTACATATATTATCTAGATACTGTATAGCTTATGTGGAGATGGATTACATGGTCACTTGGACACTATTTCAAATTAATAGGCATTATTACTGTCTTTCTCCAATTACAAACAGTAATTTAATTAGACGTGCTTTTTTAAAATCACGTATTGTGCCCAAAAGACTTAATAACTTCTACGTTATTAAACTACAGCATATAGCTACTTTTTTCTATGTAAAAGGTTTTTCTATTGGATAATAGGAAGGAAAATGCAGGATGAATAGTACAATACCTGAAAATTTCAATTTATAATTGGTGAAAGATAAGAATAAAGGCCTATTAAGCTACAGTCTTTTAAAATTTGGAAATTGATGCACATCGGTATTTTCAATCTCTCGTCTACTCAACCGGTCAACTTCTTCAATCCATTTTGCCTCTGTCTATGACCTCCCATCTTTCAAACGCAGACTTTTTGCAGGCATTCGCTCTTAGCCACTATTTCCTGCGTAAAAAAAAGGGTCTAGTCGCAAAGAAGCTTATTATCAGTCCCTTGAAAACTCGGAAAAAAACCTTCGTTGAATTCATAAACATTTAGGACATGTTTGCTTCCTGCACGATTTTGCATTATGCACGTTGACCACGTACTACGACAAATTAAAAGCTAATAAATTTTGGCACATATTTTAACAGCCGAGGGTTGTGCTAGCTTTTACCTTGTACCACAGTGGTCAACACCCACGGGTTCAACTCAAGTTACAATGTAAATAATTATTTTTTAAAAGTAAGCCTCTCAGCACGATGACTTGGGCATTCATCAAAGAAATAATGACTTCCTGTATATAAAAAAAATAAATTCATTAAAATATATGCATGGTGTAGATTAGATTAAGTACTTCAGTGTTTCATGCTGTCTTTTATTTTCCACTGGTAAATAATATTCTAGGTGGTGTCATACTTTCAATAATGATGTCTGCTATCACCTTATGTACTAATCCTACTTAGTGGTTAGAGGAAATTTCCTCAATTTGTGTATTATCTTAGTTAAAATGGAGATGATACCACCTCTACTGTGGTGATCCTATTTACAATACCTTTCAGTTCACGAAGGTCAGTCTGGCCGCCGTCCTCATTAGACACGTTTAATAAATACATTAGTTCAGTTAAACTTATTTTGAGGCGTATATATAATAGGGCGGGTCATACTATGCATTTTTTTAAATCAATGGAGAGGGGTGTTCAAATGACATATTTTGGTGTATAGAACACAATTCTGAAGAAAATATTTAATTCTGATAACCCTAACCTACATCATTTTGCAGTTGATTATTATTAAATTGTTGATTATTTTACTATTGTAGTTACCCCAGAATATGTCTTCTCACGTTTTCTATCATGGCTGCTCACGTTATCTCTCATAGAGCATTGTTCTAACTAATTCATATAAACACATATAATGTAATTCATATATAATAATAATATTTAAATACTCAAATAAAAAGGTGTGCCATTCCACTTAATTGTAATTATCATACAGTTTGGTATATGAAATATTTTGACGGTTTTCTGGCGCGCATAAGGCCATTTTCTGAGCCACCTTTCTCAGAGGCTAGAATGTAACGTTTCAGAACATTCTAAAACGTTTTGTGAAATATTTGAAGTGACTCATGATTTATGAAGCTATTTTACCACCTCGGCTTGCAGTGAGGGGATAGATTTAGTGATTATCTACTGATATTTTTTTTGTTACTGTTCACATGTGAGTATTATTGTGTTATATTTTAGAAAAAGCTATTTCTAAGCATATTATAGTGATACAGTGATTGCATCCTCTTTGATGGGCGGATTGACCTGACCAATTTGATGATGGAAGCTGAGGGCAGTGACCAATCTTTTCCGCAAAGATCAAGGAAGAACACTATAGTGTTGTTAGTGAGCCTGGCAGCTACTATCTTTCCACTTTACCCCAGAGAAAGCAACTAAAGAGGAGTCACATGCGGAGAAGATTGCTATGGTCCTGTTTGCCTGGCTGAAAGAGAGGGGTTATGATGAGACCTTGTTGGCCATTGGAGGAGACTCAACAAATGTCAACACTGGTGTGAAAGCTGGAGTAATGCGGAAGCTGGAGTTGCACCTGGGAGAAAGCTGGTCTGGTTGGTGTGCAACCTGCACACTGTTGAACTTCCCCTGCGCCATCTCATTGTTGACCTTGATGGCCCTACCTGTCAGACAAAAAATTATCCGGGCCAATAGGAAAGCACCTTGATTCTGCTACAGACTTTGATATCAATCCAAACTTCACCCGAATCTCTGTTGGCCCTCCACTGATCAAGCTTCCTGAAAAGGTCATTCAAGATCTCTCAACTGATCAAAACTATGGCTATAAAATTGTCTGTGCAGTCAGGGATGGAGTACTTCCTGCAGGGCTGGCTCTGTTAGAGATAGGACCAGTAAACCACAGCCGCTGGCTCACCACAGCGAACAGACTTCTCACGCTCTGGGTGTCAAAGCACGGACTTAAAGGAAAGAACCTGAAGATTCTGCAATTCATTGTGGAATTCATCATTGGAGTGTATTACCCATGTTGGTTCAACGTGAAGGTGAAGCACACCTGGATCGAAGGGCCTAGGCACATCCTCTTTCAGCGGGACTGCCTCAAGTCCCAGAGAAAGGAGGTGCTGGATATTGTGATGCCAACTTTGAGAAGATCTGCTTGGTATGCCCACAGTGAAGTCATCCTCCAAACACTACTCTGCTCTGAGGCTCAGAAGGAGAGGATTGAAGGGGTGAGAGAATCCTGGCCATCAGGGGAGAAGGGGACCCGGACACTCAGCTGGGGGACTCCTCTGTTAGGAGCAGAAGGACACCTGACATCAATTGTGATGCTTCCAGCATCGGTGACTTGATCAGCTGGTCAGAAGGTGTGTCAGAGCCACCTCTCACCTGCTCTCTCAGCACCTCAGAGGTGAAAAACTTCATCAACACCCCCATGGAGGTGCGCAACTGGCCTTGCCACACACAAAGCATTGAGAGGGTTGTTAAAATGGTGACTGAGGCTTCTGCTAAGTACTTCTCACAGGAAAAGAGGGATGGAGGGATCAGGGCTCAGGAGACCAGCAGGAAGCTGATGTCCAAGTCTGAGTCAAAGCAGGATTTGTGCAACGTGGCAAAGTTCAAGATGTCAGGAGAATGATCTTTGTAATTATATCCAGTGATATACATGCAGTTCACCTATTAATAAATATATGTAAAGTTGATTTGGCCTTGTCAATATAAATGATTTACCTTATATCTTTTAATATATTATAAAGGGGTTCAAAAGGGTAAAATTGGCAATTTAGAAATAGAAAATGATGTAGGTTAGAGTTATCCTATCCAAAAAAGAAGCTCATATTTGAATTCCCCATGTAGAAACATAATTTAGACACCCCTGATGGTAGGATTTCCTTCAGATTCATGTTGTCACCTGAGTACGACCCGCCCTAATATATAAGTGTGTTATTTGGACCGAAAATAATTATATCTCAGGATTTGGCGAATCACTCAGTCGGATCCACCCGAATATAGGACAAGTATATACTGTACACACACACACACACACACACACACACACACATATATATATATATATATATATATATATATATATATCTATATATATATATATATATATATAGATATATATATTCCAACTTTCAAATTCGTCGGAGAGCGAAATTCTACTCAGTAATAAATGTGTAAGAACAGAGGTTAAAAAATTTGGGGTCAAAACGTTTACTAGCCTTTCCACGAAAAAACTTGTGTGTATCATATCTTGTCTTGTAACTTTCGCATGCTCCGGCTTTTAATTATTTTTGGCTAATTCATAAGAGTTTGTTGGTTATATAATGTAAGTTTCGCAAACTGTAATATACAGGGCGTCCCAAAAAAATGTATACACACTTTAATAATTATAAAGGCAGTGTTTATTAAATACATTTCATTTTCAAAATGTAATAGATCTCAGACATTTTTAATTGTTTTGTCAACGCCTGTTTTCAAACTGACGTCCGTTCTGGTCCAGGCACTGCTGATAACGCGAAGCAATGGAATCGCAAACATCACGAAACATTTCGTTTGGTATTTGTGTGCATTCTCGTTCATGGCTGCTCTCAATTCAGCGACTGTTGCAGGTTTTATAGCGTAGACTTTGTCTTTTAAGTATCCCCATAAAAAAGTCTAGTGGTGTGAGGTCTGGTGAACGCGGAGGTATTCTACGAAACCCCTTCGTCCAATCCACATCCACATCGTGCCAAGTACCACTCGCAATACTCCACTCTTCGGTCCGGATCATCTTCATTAATAGCATGGACTAATCTTGGAATGTAACTTTTCCATTGACAGCGCTTCAAAATGCGTTGGACAGACGATTCTGAAATTCCTACCTCACGACTCGCTTGCCGCACAGATTTTCTTGGACTTTGGTGATACGTTTCCAGTACTCTTTCTTGCTTTGTGGGGCTTGTCGATGTCCGTGGTCTTCCGGAACGCTTCTTGTGGACATTCTGAACAGTTCCATCGGCTTCAAACTTATCTCTAATTCGAGTGATGGTAAGTCGCGTTGGTGGATCTGTTTGAAACTCCCTCCTAAACTGTCTTTGCACTTCAACTGCGTTTTCACACTTCCAGTAGCATTTTAGAATGAATTTCCTTTGTTCAAAGCTTAGTCTGACTGCCATTATTAATTCTAATGGGTTTAACTTGGAAAGAAAGAAACATCAATTGAGCTATCAGCTGTTAAAGTGTGTATACATTTTGTTGGGACGCCCTATATATATTAGGGTGGTGCACAACAGCGTTTTTTGGAATTTTAAATTCGGTCACATCTGCCCTTATTCTATTCCCCTACAAGAATAACTTGCCAATTATCTTTGCTCTAAGACATTTTTATGCACTCGCTCAAAATGAAACAATTTGAATAATGACTTGACAATTTATGACTATATTATAAGTTATATATATAATATATATATTAGGGTGGAGCGAAAAATACTTTTTTTCTAGTATGAAGTTCTAATAGTGATTAAAAGTTGCATTTAGTGGACCGAATATGCCTGCCAAAATATGAGTTCATTTGTTTAAAATTTTCAGCTGCCACCAGGGCTAAAGTTAACACAATTTTGTGTAAAAAGGAAAAAAATGCTTCTATTTTAGGTTTGTCAAACTATTATAAAATTTTATCTTAGAATTATCTAATAGTTTGATTAAGATTCTTCAATGATAGGAATTCGTTTTGTAAAATGCCTTTTCATATGCTTAATATCTTCAGCTGCCACAAGAGAGCTGAAGTTAACACAATTTAGAGTAACTGAGTCATGTTGAGACTACACTGAATGTTGTGGGGGAGGTTGTGGGGGAGGGTTTTGGTGTGAAGGAATTTCTTTCTGTGAGTCATTAGAACAGTGTGTTAACACTTGTCTTCTTAGGTAGTAGGCCTAGTCGCTCAGTTGATCGGAGAGTTTTTTAATATGATCGGAATATTATAAAACTTTATTTTAAAGTGATTTATATAGAGATAATATTGATTTTATTATAAAATGCTTGTTATAATGTATTATATAATTTTAGTTTATTTATATAATATATTATATATTTATGTAATATATTATATATACTTATAAAATATATTATATATATTAATTATATAATGTTTTGATGTTACAGGATATTTTGTGATTGTGAATTTTTCTTAAAAATATTATGGCATCAAATACTAAATATAAACATTTCACTAGAGAACATATGAAGTGTGCCATATTTGAAGTACCTTGTGAGATGAGTGATATGCAACTACCAACTTATAACTGCATTATGAAAGATTACCTGTTCACAAAACATTTAGTGAAGGAGCAGATGAATAACAAGGAGCCTTCATTTTCTGAAATAGCAGAGGCAGTTTCCAAAAAGGTAGAAAATATTTGGAAGAAGGCCTCTTTGCCAATAGTTTCACATACACGCGTTTTACAGATGATGCGAGTGTACCATGATAAATACAGGTCCTTATTAAGCCATACAAGTCACGCAAGGATCAGCCTAAGTACAAAAATCAGCTTGAAGAATTTGAAAACTCTTCAAAATGCACTTTGTTTGACATCTGCACCTGCAAATGTAAGGAGTTTAGGAGATGCTCATGTGAAAAGAGTAAGAAAGTCCCTCCAAAAGAGCAGGATTTTTTAAATGACCAACGAACACGCAGAATAATGGTGATAGGAAGCATTGACATAGCACACACAAGACGATTACAAGCAAGAGAACATCGAAAGGAAATGGAAAAAGCACGTCTGGAATCCTCACAAACAACTAGTGCTGCTATAACCAATACGTCCAACTTACAAATCGAAACAGAGACAAGTGAACTTCAACAACTAGAAGAGATATCTGAAGATAATGAGGAAGATACAACCTCGACTCAATATGTAATATCAGAACAACAGATGCGTGAGCCACTGCCTTCATTAGCAATTACTTGTGATAGATTTAAAATGTCGGACAGAGCTGGGGCTGCTATTGCTTCTGCAGTATTGGCAGATCTTAAAATTGTTACTCCCGAAGACAAAGGGAATATTATAGACAGAAGTAAGCTAAGACGTGAAAGACAAAAACAGAGAAAGGAACTACAACAGATAGGAGAGCCAAAAACCATGCGGGGATTATACTTTGATGGCAGAAAGGATAAAACAATGATTCAAGTCCAGGAGAGTGATGGCTCTAACCACCAAAGAACCAAACGCGAAGAGCATATCAGCATAATATCTGAACCACACTCTCTGTACTTTGTACATGTGACACCTTCCAGTGGCAAAGCTAAATACATTTGCACAGCGCTAGTGAATTGCTTGAAAGAAAGGAATGTTGATATAGGGAACATCGTTGCAGTTGGCTGTGATTCGACAGTGGTTAACACTGGTAGTATTGGAGGCACAATAAGATTACTGGAAGAAGCCTTTAATAAGCCATTGCAGTGGCTGATATGCCTTTTACACCTTAATGAACTTCCATTGCGCCATCTGTTTCATCACTTGGATGGTACCACTACTGGACCAATAGCATTTTCAGGAGAAATTGGCCGAGCACTTTCAGACTGTGAAAAGCTTCCCATAGTTAACTTCAAACCCATTGAAATTCAGAGGACATGTGTGAAGTTGATGTAGATGACATAAGTACCGACCAGAAATACCTTCTTGAAATTCACAAGGCTATATCAAGTGGAACATTCTCAAAGAGTCTTAGTCATAAGAGTCCAGGCAATATATCACATTCAAGGTGGCTCACCACAGCAACAGGACTCTGCGGTTATATGCAAGCACAGAGAATCATTCAGGCAATTTACAAGAATTAGCTACTTTCATTGTTAGGGTATACGCACCAATGTGGTTTCAGATAAACCGTAAACCATTATGCCAATATGGTGCTAAACATATGTGGCATATGATTGCAAGAAGCCGGTATCTCCGTGAAGAGCTTAGGAGAGTACATGACTCAGTCATTCAGCGAAATGCATATTACGCGAATCAAGAAACATTCTCATTGCAATGATAGCTGATGAAAGGGAGCATGTGCATCAGTTGGGATTTTGGCGTATCATAAAAGCAAGGGCATGCATTCAAGAAACAGATGTTATCAGGTATTTTAAGGTGCCAGAAATAAATTTTTATGCCAGACTATAGAGATCTCATTATGTGGCAAGATTTTCAGATAGCAGAACCACCGATAACGAAAGGAGTTTCTCTTGATGATATTGAATCATGCATCAAACATGGTACTACTCTTCATTCAGAATTATTTCAGTTTCCATGTCATACACAAGCCGTAGAGAGATGCGTCAAGCTCGTTACAGACGCTGCTGGATCAGTCTGCGGACCTACAAACAGAGACGGTTGGATTCGTGCTACATTAGAATCAAGGAAAAAACAGACAAAATTTGACACAAAAGCAAATTACTAAATAGTCTTCAGCAAGAACCCTTTCTAGAGGGAGGTTGGTTGGGGAAAGGGTGGTAACTCCGCTAAGGCACGAAATAACGTTTCTTAACTGTCTCAAGCCAGTATAAAGGAGGAGAGACATCCTAATTTATTACTGTTCCCTTTTTCAAGTAAATACAGAATCATACTTAATTGTCATTTTTAAGTTAACTTCAGCCCTCTTGTGGCAGCTGAAGATATTAAGCATATGAAAAGGCATTTTAACAAAACGAATTCTTATCATGTAAGAATCTTAATCAAACTATTAGATAATTCTAAGATAAAATTTTATAATAGTTTCATAAACCTAAAATAGAAGCATTTTTTCCTTTTTACCCAAAATTGTGTTAACTTTAGCCCCCTGGTGGCAGCTGAAATATTAAAGAAATTAACTCATATTTTGGCAGATATATATCGTCCACTAAATGCAACTTTTAATCCCTATTAGAACTTCATCCTAGAAAAAAAGTATTTTTCGCTCCACCCTAATATATATATATATATATATATTATATATTAATATAATATGAAATTATAACAGCGGAACAAATAATGCACACAGTTGAAGATCTTTAGGTCTTCTTGAGACCAGTTTTAGTCGGCTCTTTGAATTCCTTGCGGTGCTGAGCAACTGCGCAGAGAAGGTACTGCTTTTGCGCTTCATCCTTCGTGATTGTGCTGTTGAAAGCCTTAATGAGCGCAACTCCTCTTTCTGCGCAATCGTTAACCACTGCCATCTTCTCTACACGTTCCTTCATTCCTTGGTAAGCTGGATCTGTGTTCCAATCATTTGGTGTCTTGGACAGGAATGATTGCGCCTGTTCACTTCCGTGCTTCATGACGAGGTTGAAGAAGATTGCTGAACGTTTGGTGGCATAGAATTCCAAGGGATTGCTCGAGGAGAACGTTTTTCCGTTCACGCGCTTGAGTCCTTTTCTTTTTTCGGGAACAGCTACGATGTTGTGAGCAATCCTCTCCGCTTCGTGGACGCGTAAACTCGAGGATCAAAGAGTGCCAAGGGGATTAAGTGCTCAGAAATGAACCACAAATGGCGCTTCATCGCGACAAATGCCGCGTCGTTCGTCTTTCCTGGGTGAGCTTTCAGCTGGCGCAAGAAAGTGAGGTCATTCAATGGAGCCATGTATGCAACACTGGCCCATGGGCGCCCGCAGGTAGGGGCAAGAGGGGGCGCTTGCCCCCCCCTGGAAATGCCAAGAAAATATTTATATCCTAAACTTGCTGAAAAGTATCCAACTGCCTCCTAAAAGGTGAAAAATTTTATTTGTGTGCATGATAAAAGGTTGCTACCTTTTTATTTGTTCAGAAGTTCCCCCTTAAAATTATTCCATTACAGAAAATGCAACACTAAACTAAGGGGTCAAAAGTTTTCTGCTTGCTCCGGTCCCTACCTATTAATACATTAAATTTTGCCCCCCCTTGGAAAAAATCCTGCGGGCGCCCATGCACTGGCCTCGTTCCAGTAGCGGCCGTAAAGGAGCGTGATAAACAGGCTTAGTTCCTCGATGTTCTGTTTCTCGGTCTGAAGCAAGGTGAATTGATCTCTGAATAGGAACACCTTGAGCGTGTAAATGGCCTTGGCCATCCACCGCGCATGTTGCAGGGCTCCAGGGCTTCGAATTCTCACAGGACCGTCAAGCTTCCCTCCCAAGAAATGGAGGCAGAGAAGCATCAGTTCATCATAGTCGTCCCGCTGGCTCTTCTTCTTGACAGCCTCCTTGTAGTAGGAGACCATTTCCTTCCTCTGCTCTGCTGTTTCAATGAACAGGCTGTCGGGTGCACTCTCGAACTTGCTGCGATCAATGAAAACCCAGTGCTGCTTGAAGCGCTCGAATAGGCCAATTTCAGGTCCACTGGATGTTCCGAAACAAACACCGAAGGCCGCAGCAAGGACGACTTCTACCAGGTGGTGTCGGCAAGCGATCCACACCAGATCAATACCCAACTCCTTTTCAATGAGAGTACAAGCTCCAGCATGAAGTCCCGTGTTGGACGCAATTGTATCAAAAACAAGACCTCGAACGTTGCCCCTCAAAGACCAGTCGTCCACAAGCTTCAGGCACACCTGAGCTTGAGATGCTCCAGTTGCAGCAGCTACCATTGGAACTCCAAGGAGTTTCTCTTCCCCGTTACCGGTTACAAGCACAGCCACACGGTCCACCACCTCTAACCCATGGGAGATATCTGTAAGCAGCTTACTATCCCAGTGCAAGAGAAGGGGCTCATGGGTCTTGAAAGTGGCCTGATCTTCGGGCACACCGCTTCACGTGTACATTGTCTCACGCGACGAATGGTGCTGCGTGAGATTGACACTTCGTCCAAGTTGTGCCCCAGCGATTTAATAGTTGCTGCGACCACTGCCATTCCTTTCCTGTCACTGATGTTGTGGCGATCCAAGGCTAAGGAAATGTCAGGCGTGATCACAGACTTCAATCGCTTAGGAGTGGAACGTTTTCGTGCTGACTCCTTAAAAACTACAGTATCTGAATCTGATGATTTAGATGTGCTTGAACTAGAAGCCTCCAGTTCTCCCTGGGACCATCTCGCATCCGCCTCGCGCTTGGCCTTCTCCTCTCGGTTCATCTCCGCCTCACACCGAATCCTCTTCCTCGTTTGTTGGTCAGCCATTTTCTTGTCAATCGGGCCAAAGCTGGAGGAAGTGGAATTATCGAGCTGAGCGACAAGGAAGTTCTTGTCCTCCTCATTCATCATGGTCTCGAGGGCGTCATGACGTGAAAGATCGAACACATCGTCAAGGTCTCCGCGAAATATGTCCTCCTTCATTCTGTAGGATGGGAAATTCTTTGTGCGGTTCTTCTTCAGCCCTTGTATTGCTCGTACAGTTTCAGGAGCTTCTTCTCAGCGTATCTGGTATCCGTCATTGGAACGATTGCTTTTGTCCAAAACGGGATCAAAGCCTCAATGGTTATCACCGCACTGTTATATTCTGTCTTCCTCTCCTCCAGATGGTGGAACATGAATTTCCGGAGGACTTGAAGCTTGGTAGGGAGTCCTGCCCTAGTTAACTTTTCCTCCGCCTTCCCTAGTAACCACACCTCACTGCTGCCAGACCGTGTTTTTGATTGCTTCGGCGGCACTTCTACACATTCCTACAAAAGAAGAAGCCAAATTTAGTCATACTATAGTAATCAGTCATTAGTGAGACACGTCATGCATGATTGAGCGACCTCTTAACGACACCGTAGACCAACCATACTTACACACAGTTATTCACACTAAGTGTAGAAACAAAAGCAAGAATGACCCAAAAGTGAAAGCTCAGATGCTAAATTTTCCCTATGCTTGTGAACCACCCATATATATATATATATATATATATATATATACATTTAACTGCAAACACGCAGTATAATTAACGTAAAGAACGACGCTTGTATAGGAGAATATTCCGCGCAAGATGAGAGAGAGAGAACGAAACAAATGAAAAAATAAGGTAACCACCCGGGAATCGAACCCGGGATCTTCCGATTGCCGTTCAGATATGATAACCATTACACCATGGGCCTCACTCATTCAAATGCGCGTATGTAGAAGAATTACGGCATTTGAATGAGTGAGGCCCATGGTGTAATGGTTATCATATCTGACCGGCAATCGGAAGATCCCGGGTTCGATTCCCGGGTGGTTACCTTATTTTTTCATTTGTTTCGTTCTCTCTCTCTCATCTTGCGCGGAATATTCTCCTATACAAGCGTCGTTCTTTACGTTATATATATATATATATATATATATATATATATATATATATATATATATATTATGCCCTCATTCCGATTAAACTTCTGCTTAAACTTACTAAGCCGATAAGAGAGAGAAAAGAGAATATTTTTTCACTTATATGCGAGCTTAGGCAGGTAAATTGTACGTTCAAAAGATCATTATGAATGCCACACATTAAAAAAGCTGTGGGTTATCCGCTATCAGTGGTGGGCACCGTTAACCAAAAAGTTAACTTCGATAACGATAATCCGTTAACCCCAATTTTTAACTCCGATAACGATAATCCGTTAACCCCAATTTTTAACTCCGATAACGATAATCCAATAATTTTACTACAAAGTTAACGGAAGTTAACGATAATCCGTTAACGATAACTATTTCTTTACTAACATTTAAAAAAATCAAGGAAAAAAGCTTTAAAACCCATAGAAAATGTTTATTTATGCAAAATCCAACAATAAATAGGTATTTAACTGTATTTTTATCAAGTTTTGCAACTTTTTTGCTTAATAACTTTTTTTTTTATTTTTAATAAAAAATGTACTGATTACATGTTTTGAAACCCTTGTAACCACTAACCATTAACTAAATTTTAATTTACCAGAGAATTATTATGGCGGGAACTGAAAGGTAAAATTAAATTTTAGGCACATTTATTAAAGACTATGACACAATGTGCTGGTTGCCCTTCAGAAAGACCAACTTCTCAAAGTTAGGCCCAACTGCCAGTCTTGACCTCTTGGGCCTCAGGATGTCCTTGCCGAGAGAGAAGAGCCGTTCCACTGCGGCAGAGGACGGAATTGGCAGACTGAAGTTATGGCGGTTTGAATTCATTCGCGGAGCGGTGATCTTCCGTGAATGACTCCTCGCAGTTAACGTGTTAACGGACTTTAACAGACTAAATATCGAGTTATCGGAAGTTAACTGGTCCGATAACGATAAATGGAAATTAACTTCCGTTAATAGTCCGTTAAAAAAGTTAACTTCGTTAATTAACTGTTATCGGATTAACGCTTTAGTGCCCAACACTGTCCGCTATAAATTCAAAACAAACAAGCAAAGCGGATTTATATGTCGCTAATTGAAGAAAAACTATACATATATATATATATATATATATATATATATACTGTATATATATACACACATTTAAACTGCAAACACGGAGTATAATTAACGTAAAGAACGACGCTTGTATAGGAGAATATTCCGCGCAAGATGAGAGCGAGAGAACGAAACAAATGAAAACATGAGGTAACCACCCTGGAATCGAACCCGGGATCTTCCGATTGCCGGTCAGATATGATAACCATTACACCACGGGCCTCACTCAATCAAATGCCGTAATTCCTCTACGTACGCGCAGAAACCAATGCCCCAAGGGGGCACCTCCCGCATGCCGTACATTATATACATTTAAACTGCAAACACGCAGTATAATTAAAGTAAAGAACGACGCTTGTATAGGAGAATATTCCGCGCAAGATGAGAGCGAGAGAACGAAACAAATGAAATATATATATATATATATATATATATTAGAGAGCGAGGGGCAGGTAAGATGTGGGTACATAGACATTGCTGGTCTCTCCGCAACTAACCCTCAAAACAATAAAAATTTGAGAATTAGGAACGTTTGCTATCTGCTTCGATGCCAGCCCTGCTGGCACAGTGTATAATTTGATCTGTACTCTGTTAATTGGGTATTTTACTGTGTCATGTATCGGAGAAAATATTTTTCCTATTTCTTAGTTTGATATGTGCATGGGATGAAAAGGTTCACCACTAATCTCATCATAATGATAATTAACCACCTTCTGTATTATCATCTATTCTAAGATTGAATAAGTTCGTCTCACATGAACGAAGAAAATGCCTACAAAACTATATTTTCCCCTTAATAAAAACAAACCTTTGTACATATAATAATATAAGTTTTGGATATACACGTAAGACTCGTTTTTATATGAAAAAAAATCTGGTTTAACATTTAAATTATATTATAAAAAATATTAATGTAAGCGCCCATATTTGGGTACGCGCAGCCGCCCAGGTATCAGGTGTTTTCGGATTAGCCTGTCCCGAAAGGTATTAATGCCTAAAACTGAAAATTAATTTTAAAAAATTAAAAGTTGAATTCAAAGTTTTTGATAGAGAAGTTCTAAGTGTATTTATTTTTATTATTATTATTGTTATTATTTATAAAGGATTTACATTTAATTTCCAATATTCTGAATAGTTTTTTATTTTCAGTACTGAGTTTCTTAATAATAATTCTAGATAAGAATTTGCAGTATGCTAAGAATACTAGCTTCATTTTTTCTTCTGCTGACGCGTTTCGTTCATATACTTTGAACATCTTCAGAGCTTTATACATAATTTTAAAGTAAAATGGGTTATATATATATTTTTTGATTGTAAATTTGATACAATTTCAAATTAATTTAAGAATATTCGAAAGTTCATTAAATTTTATATTAATTTTCGGTTTCTTCATTTTAATCTAAAAGGCTTCGACAATTTTTAGTTTTTGTATGTTATGTGATGAGTATAAGATTTGAAAGTGTTGCGAGATATTTTTTAAATTTAATATTTTATGATCTACTCTGTAATGTTCGTTAATTTTACTTGGACGATATTTATGTTGGTATGCTCTCTCTTTAATGTGGTTTGTGGTGTAACCAATGTAAGTCGACGTACAGTCAACTACAGGACATGTAAATTGGTACACCACATGATGTTGCTAATCAGGGTTTTTGTTACGTGTCGAAAAATGGCTTGATAACTTTTTGTTTTTATAGTATATGTTAACGTTGATAGTTTTTTCTTTATCCATTGGTTTTATGTGCCTCTTTAATATAGTGTTTAGACATTTTTCTTCATGTTTTAGTCTTGTTGGGTTTCTTGTTTCGAAGTAAAATTTTATACCTGTATTTTTATTTTTATTTTCATCCTCCTCCTTATTTTTGTTATATAAATTTGTTAGAGTTCGGTTCATGATATTATCGATTAAAAATACCGGAAAATCACTGTTTATTAGATTTTGCTTTATTCTCTCAATTTCTTGATTAAATAGTTGCCAACTTCAGCATATATTGAAAGCTCTGTGCACAAGTGTTTTAATTATTGATAGTTTATATTTTTCTGGTGAGTATGAATTATAATTTAAATACGTTCCTTTGTCTGCTGGTTTAACATGTGCACCAGTCGTTAAACATCCATTTTGACCAATGAATATATTAATGCCGAGAAAAGAGAGTGTACTATTCAAGGAAGGTTCAAATGTGAATTTTAATTTACTTAGTTCATGAAGTCTTCGAATAAATAAAGGAATGTGGTTATTGTTTTTAAATAGTATCAAGGTATCATCGACATATCTCATATACAGTTTTGGGTTGTAGAAGTTGTTTTCTTTCATTATTTTATTTTCTAAGTTTGACATATAAAAGTCTGCGAAAGTAGGTCCTAATGGTGTGCCCATAGCAACACCATCTATCTGTATGTAGGTTTCATCACAGAATCTAAACGGAGTTTTTGTACAACACAAAATAAGTAATTGTTTCATATCTTCTTTTTTTAATGTTGGTGCAATTAAATTTTGATTATTGTAAACATTGACCAAAATTATTTCTATGGTTTCCGTGACTGGTACATTTGTAAAAAGTGATTCCACGTCAAGAGAAACATCTCAATGAGCGGAACTGTCACACATGATATCGCTCAGTTTTTAAATAAGATAATAAGACCGTATCTTAACAAAAATTTTATTGTAAATTCTACAACCGAAACACTAGCTAAATTAGCTAACTTAAAAATAGCCAACGCTGAACAACTTGTTTCTCTTGACGTGGAATCACTTTTTACAAATGTACCAGTCATGGAAACCATAGAAATAATTTTGGACAACGTTTACAATAATCAAAATTTAATTGCACCAACATTAAAAAAAGAAGATATGAAACAATTACTTATTTTGTGTTGTACAAAAACTCCGTTTAGATTCTGTGATGAAACCTACATACAGATAGATGGTGTTGCTATTGGCACACCATTAGGACCTACTTTCGCAGACTTTTATATGTCAAACTTAGAAAATAAAATAATGTAAAACAACTTCTACAACCCAAAACTGGGCTCTTTTCCGTTCTACCCCAGCAACAAAAAATGAAATTATATATTATTTTCTACTGTAGCTTTACTTGCTGAATTCAATAATATATATCTTATTTTGGAGAAATTAATAACAAAAGAGTTATAGTCCGTTTATTTTATTTAAAAGTAGAGATTGCATTTAAGATTTCAATAAAAATGTCCTTTCCTTTTTGTCTTCTCTTCCACAGAAATTCACATAAATAAGAATCTGTCATATTTCTAGATGTTCCCCAATGTCTCTTGTTCCTTTGTTTAGCTAAATCAACTGTACGCCGTTGACGATTGGTTAGGTTAGGTCGTGATGTTTTCGTTAGTTAGCCTTATAAGGTTAACTAAAGAAGGCTGGGGTAGAACGTTATTTCCTTAACTATGTTTATGAAATTCCATTTATCATCCATAACAATATCTACAAAAGAGAGAAAAAAAATTAATAATTATAACCATAACTAATTAAAGCACGAATACTTTCTCCAAAATAAAATATATATATTATTGGATTCAGCAAGTAAAACTACACTAGGAATTGTTGCTGGGGTAGAACGGAAAAGATCCCAAACAAGTAAAGCACAATAATTCTCTAGAGCGAGCAAGTTTCTATATAGCTCTTATTGGAGAATTCCTATTTAATGTGAATAGAAAACACGACAGTTTATTATTTTCAAAAATAATGTATCTTAAATTTGGGTAGGCTACTTCAAAATTGCATAACAATGTGATGTCTCAATATATTGCAGTTAAAGCCCATATATAGATTTTTTTTACATATATTATCTAGATACTGTATAGCCTATGTGGAGATGGATTACATGGTCACTTGGACACTATTTCAAATTAATAGGCATTATTACTGTCTTTCTCCAATTACAAACAGTAATTTAATTAGACGTGCTTTTTTAAAATCACGTATTGTGCCCAAAAGACTTAATAACTTCTACGTTATTAAACTACAGTATATAGCTACTTTTTTCTATGTAAAAGGTTTTTCTATTGGATAATAGGAAGGAAAATGCAGGATGAATAGTACAATACCTGAAAATTTCAATTTATAATTGGTGAAAGATAAGAATAAAGGCCTATTAAGCTACAGTCTTTTAAAATTTGGAAATTGATACACATCGGTATTTTCAATCTCTTGTCTACTCAACCGTTCAACTTCTTCAATCCATTTTGCCTCTGTCTATGACCTCCCATCTTTCAAACGCAGACTTTTTGCAGGCATTCGCTCTTAGCCACTATTTCCTGCGTAAAAAAAAGGGTCTAGTCGCAAAGAAGCTTATTATCAGTCCCTTGAAAAGCTCGGAAAAAACCTTCGTTGAATTCATAAACATTTAGGACATGTTTGCTTCCTGCACGATTTTGCATTATGCACGTTGACCACGTACTACGACAAATTAAAAGCTAATAAATTTTGGCACATATTTCAACAGCCGAGGGTTGTGCTAGCTTTTACCTTGTACCACAGTGGTCAACACCCACGGGTTCAACTCAAGTTACAATGTAAATAATTATTTTTTAAAAGTAAGCCTCTCAGCACGATGACTTGGGCATTCATCAAAGAAATAATGACTTCCTGTATATAATAAAAAATAAATTCATTAAAATATATGCATGGTGTAGATTAGATTAAGTACTTCAGTGTTTCATGCTGTCTTTTATTTTCCACTATCCTCTAATGTGTAGTTGGATACACGAGGGTTCGATTACCGTTGCCTCTGGTAAATAATATTCTAGGTGGTGTCATACTTTCACTAATGATGTCTGCTATCACCTTATGTACTAATCCTAGTTAGTGGTTAGAGGAAATTTCCTCAATTTGTGTATTATCTTAGTTTAAATGGAGATGATACCACCTCTACTGTGGTGATCCTATTTTACAATACCTTTCAGTTCACGAAGGTCAGTCTGGCCGCCGTCCTCATTAGACACGTTTAATAAATACATTAGTTCAGTTAAACTTATTTTGAGGCGTATATATAATAGGGCGGGTCATACTATGCATTTTTTTTAAATCAATGGAGAGGGGTGTTCAAATGACATATTTTGGTGTATAGAACACAATTCTGAAGAAAATATTTAATTCTGATAACCCTAACCTACATCATTTTGCAGTTGATTATTATTAAATTGTTGATTATTTTACTATTGTAGTTACCCCAGAATATGTCTTCTCACGTTTTCTATCATGGCTGCTCACGTTATCTCTCATAGAGCATTGTTCTAACTAATTCATATAAACACATATAATGTAATTCATATAAAAAAATAATATTTAAATACTCAAATAAAAAGGTGTGCCATTCCACTTAATTGTAATTATCATACAGTTTGGTATATGAAATATTTTGACGGTTTTCTGGCGCGCATAAGGCCATTTTCTGAGCCACCTTTCTCAGAGGCTAGAATGTAACGTTTCAGAACATTCTAAAACGTTTTGTGAAATATTTGAAGTGACTCATGATTTATGAAGCTATTTTACCACCTCGGCTTGCAGTGAGGGGATAGATTTAGTGATTATCTACTGATATTTTTTTTGTTACTGTTCACATGTGAGTATTATTGTGTTATATTTTAGAAAAAGCTATTTCTACGCATATTATAGTGATACAGTGATTGCATCCTCTTTGATGGGCGGATTGACCTGACCAATGTGATGATGGAAGCTGAGGGCAGTGACCAATCTTTTCCCGCAAAGATCAAGGAAGAACACTATAGTGTTGTTAGTGAGCCTGGCAGCTACTATCTGTTCCACTTTACCCCAGAGAAAGCAACTAAAGAGGAGTCACATGCGGAGAAGATTGCTATGGTCCTGTTTGCCTGGCTGAAAGAGAGGGGTTATGATGAGACCTTGTTGGCCATTGGAGGAGACTCAACAAATGTCAACACTGGTGTGAAAGCTGGAGTAATGCGGAAGCTGGAGCTGCACCTGGGGAGAAAGCTGGTCTGGTTGGTGTGCAACCTGCACACTGTTGAACTTCCCCTGCGCCATCTCATTGTTGACCTTGATGGCCCTACCTGTCAGACAAAAAATTATCCGGGCCAATAGGAAAGCACCTTGATTCTGCTACAGACTTTGATATCAATCCAAACTTCACCCGAATCTCTGTTGGCCCTCCACTGATCAAGCTTCCTGAAAAGGTCATTCAAGATCTCTCAACTGATCAAAACTATGGCTATAAAATTGTCTGTGCAGTCAGGGATGGAGTACTTCCTGCAGGGCTGGCTCTGTTAGAGATAGGACCAGTAAACCACAGCCGCTGGCTCACCACAGCGAACAGACTTCTCAGGCTCTGGGTGTCAAAGCACGGACTTAAAGGAAAGAACCTGAAGATTCTGCAATTCATTGTGGAATTCATCATTGGAGTGTATTACCCATGTTGGTTCAACGTGAAGGTGAAGCACTCCTGGATCGAAGGGCCTAGGCACATCCTCTTTCAGCGGGACTGCCTCAAGTCCCAGAGAAAGGAGGTGCTGGATATTGTGATGCCAACTGTGAGAAGATCTGCTTGGTATGCCCACAGTGAAGTCATCTCCAAACACTACTCTGCTCTGAGGCTCAGAAGGAGAGGATTGAAGGGGTGGAGAGAATCCTGGCCACAGCTTACATTAAACAACACCAACATTCCACACACTCATAGGACCAAAATACTTGGGGTCACATACAACACATCATTATCTTTAGCAAACCAGATTCAGGACATTAAAAACAAATGTACGTCAAGACTTAACGCAATTAGGGTACTAACAGGCACAAACTTTGGACACCAGCAGGAAACAACATCACTCATATACAAACAATACATTCGCTCAGTTATGGTCTATGCTAGCCCATGCTGGGCACCAATTATCTCAAACACACACATAAACACCTTACAGACAATACAAAACAACGCACTTCGTATCATTACCGGATAACCTCAAACAACCCCATAGAACACCTGCACACAGAAACAAAAATACTGAAAGTTAGGGAACATTTAGACATGAGGGGAACACAATTCAGCAGTGACAACTAACCCACAACACCCTTACCACTACATGTACAATCATGCACCAACACCTCGCACCATTAAGGTAACACCAGAGAGACATTATAACCAAATACTCCATTCCATACCACACCCGACAGGCATCACACAGTACAGAAAACACATACACACACACACCTAACCCAGAGAGCACTGACGACTCGGTCCGAATGCGGTCCTAGGTGCGAAACTGCCACCCATTGACAGGTCACAGACCAGCCTGAGCAGATCGGATCGAGTTAACTTAGCACGATTCCGATGTGGACATCACCCCCAACTTACAGACATATAAACACAGACTAGACAACTCCACAGACGACACCTGCCACCTCTGCCAGGACACGCCACAAACAATTGAACACATTATGACAGACTTTACCGCTCTAGCACAACATAGAACACAACACATTATTAGTACGTTGAACCTCTAATCCATTCTGGAGAGGGCGATCGGTTACCTGCGTGCCGCCGACTTGCTCGATCAGGGTGGGCTGATCGGCTAACCAACAACAACAACCCATGCAGACACATTTCCATACTCTCCGTCTTTGAGAAGAAGGTAGATCTGATTAAGATGGTTTGAAACATCTGTGAATTTTCCACATACAGCTCCACTTATAAAGTTGGAGAGGCCTACTCCATATTGCCTACACCAAAGAGGTTGGATTAGTTTACACCTTCCCCTTAACCCCGACCTGGATACTCTCTTATTAAAACAGTTCTACGTTTAGACACATTTTTACAATATGTGTGTATATATATATATATATATATATATATATATATATATATATGTTACGCCCAAACATCGAAATAGCTCAGTGAGCGAAAAAAACAGCCACAACGCGTTGTGGATGCACCTAAGTGACCACATACCGATGTTAGATATTTTTTCGCTTCATGGCCGTTCTCGAAAAACCGGATCGCGTTATAGACGATTCGGATATGACCACAACGCGTTGTACACGATTTGAAACGACCACACATCGATGTCTTTCATCAAACTCTATTTAAACACGATGTATATTGAAATGATATAAACACGACGTATATTTATCGACGTATTCACCGATTAAAAAGTAGAGTTAAGTAGATATGTTAGAAAAAAGATAAAATCCTTTAAAAAATGATTATCAATAATTTTCCCGTAGGTCTCGATTAATTTTAAGCAACTTTAGAATGAGACGTAAATGTAAAAATTAACCAACTGGTTAGGTTAATTGAATGCCCAGTTAGTTCAACTGAGTGCCTGGTTAGGTCAACTGAGTGCCCGGTTAGGTTAACTGAATGCCCGGTCAGGTTAATTTTACGCCCTTAACGATTGGTTAGGTTAAGCCGTGATATTTTCGTTAGTTTTAACGAAAATATCAGACCTAACCTAACCAATCGTCAAGGGCGTACAGTTGACCTAACCGGGCATTCAATTAACCTATCCGGGCTTTCAATAATTTTCAAATCGTCCACAATGCGTTGTGGTCATATCCGAATCGTCCACAACGCGTTGTGGTTGTTTGAGAACGGCCATGAAGCGAAAAAATATCTATCATCGGTGTGTGGTCACTTAGGTGCATCTACAACGCGTTGTGGCTGTTTTTTTCGCTCACAGCGATTTCGATGTTTGAGCGCAAAATATATATATATATGTAATAGGTACTTAGCTACAAAATTTGTAACTTATGTCCCCCAAGGAGCTAAATATCCTGTGCCTAATACACAACTTGAGAAAATAAAAAGTTTTAGCCTAAACTATGAAAATATATTGCAGTTAAACGGTTAGGCCTATCAGCATACGTAGTAGAGTTGTATTATTTTGGTGTTATCCTTTCAGCGATTCTAACATGTACAAGATTAGGCCTTGGGTTTACGGGCTGTTAACAACAGCCATGTTTCAGCTTTGGCCTACCTTTCCTAACGTAAGACTGTAGATATTTATCCAACATTATCCAACATCCAACATCCAACATGAACTAAGGTCTGAATTTCCTACAGTACTGCCAATCTACAAACAAGCAAAGTTTTATCCAAAGTTAATAGCTCAGACATACCAAAACTCAGTCCCAAAAACAACTTAAGACTAGTTTTAAGACTCAAACAAGGGCTCTTTTCCGTTCTACCCCAGCAACAAAAAATGAAATTATATATTATTTTCTACTGTAGTTTTACTTGCTGAATTCAATAATATATATCTTATTTTGGAGAAATTAATAACAAAAGAGTTATAGTCCGTTTATTTTATTTAAAAGTAGAGATTGCATTAAAGATTTCAATAAAAATGTCCTTTCCTTTTTGTCTTCTCTTCCACAGAAATTCACATAAATAAGAATCTGTCATATTTCTAGATGTTCCCCAATGTCTCTTGTTCCTTTGTTTAGCTAAATCAACTGTACGCCGTTGACGATTGGTTAGGTTAGGTCGTGATGTTTTCGTTAGTTAGCCTTATAAGGTTAACTAAAGAAGGCTGGGGTAGAACGTTATTTCCTTAACTATGTTTATGAAATTCCATTTATCATCCATAACAATATCTACAAAAGAGAGAAAAAAAATTAATAATTATAACCATAACTAATTAAAGCACGAATACTTTCTCCAAAATAAAATATATATATTATTGAATTCAGCAAGTAAAACTACACTAGGAATTGTTGCTGGGGTAGAACGGAAAAGATCCCAAACAAGTAAAGCACAATAATTCTCTAGAGCGAGCAAGTTTCTGTATAGCTCTTATTGGAGAATTCTTATTTAATGTGAATAGAAAACACGACAGTTTATTATTTTCAAAAATAATGTATCTTAAATTTGGGTAGGCTACTTCAAAATTGCATAACAATGTGATGTCTCAATATATTGCAGTTAAAGCCCATATATAGATTTTTTTTACATATATTATCTAGATACTGTATAGCCTATGTGGAGATGGATTACATGGTCACTTGGACACTATTTCAAATTAATAGGCATTATTACTGTCTTTCTCCAATTACAAACAGTAATTTAATTAGACGTGCTTTTTTAAAATCACGTATTGTGCCCAAAAGACTTAATAACTTCTACGTTATTAAACTACAGTATATAGCTACTTTTTTCTATGTAAAAGGTTTTTCTATTGGATAATAGGAAGGAAAATGCAGGATGAATAGTACAATACCTGAAAATTTCAATTTATAATTGGTGAAAGATAAGAATAAAGGCCTATTAAGCTACAGTCTTTTAAAATTTGGAAATTGATGCACATCGGTATTTTCAATCTCTCGTCTACTCAACCGGTCAACTTCTTCAATCCATTTTGCCTCTGTCTATGACCTCCCATCTTTCAAACGCAGACTTTTTGCAGGCATTCGCTCTTAGCCACTATTTCCTGCGTAAAAAAAGGGTCTAGTCGCAAAGAAGCTTATTATCAGTCCCTTGAAAAGCTCGGAAAAAACCTTCGTTGAATTCATAAACATTTAGGACATGTTTGCTTCCTGCACGATTTTGCATTATGCACGTTGACCACGTACTACGACAAATTAAAAGCTAATAAATTTTGGCACATATTTTAACAGCCGAGGGTTGTGCTAGCTTTTACCTTGTACCACAGTGGTCAACACCCACGGGTTCAACTCAAGTTACAATGTAAATAATTATTTTTTAAAAGTAAGCCTCTCAGCACGATGACTTGGGCATTCATCAAAGAAATAATGACTTCCTGTATATAATAAAAAATAAATTCATTAAAATATATGCATGGTGTAGATTAGATTAAGTACTTCAGTGTTTCATGCTGTCTTTTATTTTCCACTATCCTCTAATGTGTAGTTGGATACACGAGGGTTCGATTACCGTTGCCTCTGGTAAATAATATTCTAGGTGGTGTCATACTTTCAATAATGGTGTCTGCCCTCACCTTATGTACTAATCCTAGTTAGTGGTTAGAGGAAATTTCCTCAATTTGTGTATTATCTTAGTTAAAATGGAGATGATACCACCTCTACTGTGGTGATCCTATTTTACAATACCTTTCAGTTCACGAAGGTCAGTCTGGCCGCCGTCCTCATTAGACACGTTTAATAAATACATTAGTTCAGTTAAACTTATTTTGAGGCGTATATATAATAGGGCGGGTCATACTATGCATTTTTTTTAAATCAATGGAGAGGGGTGTTCAAATGACATATTTTGGTGTATAGAACACAATTCTGAAGAAAATATTTAATTCTGATAACCCTAACCTACATCATTTTGCAGTTGATTATTATTAAATTGTTGATTATTTTACTATTGTAGTTACCCCAGAATATGTCTTCTCACGTTTTCTATCATGGCTGCTCACGTTATCTCTCATAGAGCATTGTTCTAACTAATTTATATAAACACATATAATGTAATTCATATAATAATAATAATATTTAAATACTCAAATAAAAAGGTGTGCCATTCCACTTAATTGTAATTATCATACAGTTTGGTATATGAAATATTTTGACGGTTTTCTGGCGCGCATAAGGCCATTTTCTGAGCCACCTTTCTCAGAGGCTAGAATGTAACGTTTCAGAACATTCTAAAACGTTTTGTGAAATATTTGAAGTGACTCATGATTTATGAAGCTATTTTACCACCTCGGCTTGCAGTGAGGGATAGATTTAATGATTATCTACTGATATTTTTTTGTTACTGTTCACATGTGAGTATTATTGTGTTATATTTTAGAAAAAGCTATTTCTACGCATATTATAGTGATACAGTGATTGCATCCTCTTTGATGGGCGGATTGACCTGACCAATGTGATGATGGAAGCTGAGGGCAGTGACCAATCTTTTCCCGCAAAGATCAAGAAAGAACACTATAGTGTTGTTAGTGAGCCTGGCAGCTACTATCTGTTCCACTTTACCCCAGAGAAAGCAACTAAAGAGGAGTCACATGCGGAGAAGATTGCTATGGTCCTGTTTGCCTGGCTGAAAGAGAGGGGTTATGATGAGACCTTGTTGGCCATTGGAGGAGACTCAACAAATGTCAACACTGGTGTGAAAGCTGGAGTAATGCGGAAGCTGGAGCTGCACCTGGGGAGAAAGCTGGTCTGGTTGGTGTGCAACCTGCACACTGTTGAACTTCCCCTGCGCCATCTCATTGTTGACCTTGATGGCCCTACCTGTCAGACAAAAAATTATCCGGGCCAATAGGAAAGCTCCTTGATTCTGCTACAGACTTTGATATCAATCCAAACTTCACCCGAATCTCTGTTGGCCCTCCACTGATCAAGCTTCCTGAAAAGGTCATTCAAGATCTCTCAACTGATCAAAACTATGGCTATAAAATTGTCTGTGCAGTCAGGGATGGAGTACTTCCTGCAGGGCTGGCTCTGTTAGAGATAGGACCAGTAAACCACAGCCGCTGGCTCACCACAGCGAACAGACTTCTCAGGCTCTGGGTGTCAAAGCACGGACTTAAAGGAAAGAACCTGAAGATTCTGCAATTCATTGTGGAATTCATCATTGGAGTGTATTACCCATGTTGGTTCAACGTGAAGGTGAAGCACTCCTGGATCGAAGGGCCTAGGCACATCCTCTTTCAGCGGGACTGCCTCAAGTCCCAGAGAAAGGAGGTGCTGGATATTGTGATGCCAACTGTGAGAAGATCTGCTTGGTATGCCCACAGTGAAGTCATCCTCCAAACACTACTCTGCTCTGAGGCTCAGAAGGAGAGGATTGAAGGGGTGGAGAGAATCCTGGCCACAGCTTACATTAAACAACACCAACATTCCACACACTCATAGGACCAAAATACTTGGGGTCACATACAACACATCATTATCTTTAGCAAACCAGATTCAGGACATTAAAAACAAATGTACGTCAAGACTTAACGCAATTAGGGTACTAACAGGCACAAACTTTGGACACCAGCAGGAAACAACATCACTCATATACAAACAATACATTCGCTCAGTTATGGTCTATGCTAGCCCATGCTGGGCACCAATTATCTCAAACACACACATAAACACCTTACAGACAATACAAAACAACGCACTTCGTATCATTATCGGATAACCTCAAACAACCCCATAGAACACCTGCACACAGAAACAAAAATACTGAAAGTTAGGGAACATTTAGACATGAGGGGAACACAATTCAGCAGTGACAACTAACCCACAACACCCTTACCACTACATGTACAATCATGCACCAACACCTCGCACCATTAAGGTAACACCAGAGAGACATTATAACCAAATACTCCATTCCATACCACACCCGACAGGCATCACACAGTACAGAAAACACATACACACACACACCTAACCCAGAGAGCACTGACGACTCGGTCCGAATGCGGTCCTAGGTGCGAAACTGCCACCCATTGACAGGTCACAGACCAGCCTGAGCAGATCGGATCGAGTTAACTTAGCACGATTCCGATGTGGACATCACCCCCAACTTACAGACATATAAACACAGACTAGACAACTCCACAGAAAACACCTGCCACCTCTGCCAGGACACGCCACAAACAATTGAACACATTATGACAGACTTTACCGCTCTAGCACAACATAGAACACAACACATTACTAGTACGTTGAACCTCTAATCCATTCTGGAGAGGGCGATCGGTTACCTGCGTGCCGCCGACTTGCTCGATCAGGGTGGGCTGATCGGCTAACCAACAACAACAACCCATGCAGACACATTTCCATACTCTCCGTCTTTGAGAAGAAGGTAGATCTGATTAAGATGGTTTGAAACATCTGTGAATTTTCCACATACAGCTCCACTTATAAAGTTGGAGAGGCCTACTCCATATTGCCTACACCAAAGAGGTTGGATTAGTTTACACCTTCCCCTTAACCCCGACCTGGATACTCTCTTATTAAAACAGTTCTACGTTTAGACACATTTTTACAATATGTGTGTATATATATATATATATATATATATATATATATATATTATATATATATATATATATGTTACGCCCAAACATCGAAATAGCTCAGTGAGCGAAAAAAACAGCCACAACGCGTTGTGGATGCACCTAAGTGACCACATACCGATGTTAGATATTTTTTCGCTTCATGGCCGTTCTCGAAAAACCGGATCGCGTTATAGACGATTCGGATATGACCACAACGCGTTGTACACGATTTGAAACGACCACACATCGATGTCTTTCATCAAACTCTATTTAAACACGATGTATATTGAAATGATATAAACACGACGTATATTTATCGACGTATTCACCGATTAAAAAGTAGAGTTAAGTAGATATGTTAGAAAAAAGATAAAGTCCTTTAAAAAATGATTATCAATAATTTTCCCGTAGGTCTCGATTAATTTTAAGCAACTTTAGAATGAGACGTAAATGTAAAAATTAACCAACTGGTTAGGTTAATTGAATGCCCAGTTAGTTCAACTGAGTGCCTGGTTAGGTCAACTGAGTGCCCGGTTAGGTTAACTGAATGCCCGGTTAGGTTAATTTTACGCCCTTAACGATTGGTTAGGTTAAGCCGTGATATTTCGTTAGTTTTAACGAAAATATCAGACCTAACCTAACCAATCGTCAAGGGCGTACAGTTGACCTAACCGGGCATTCAATTAACCTATCCGGGCTTTCAATAATTTTCAAATCGTCCACAATGCGTTGTGGTCATATCCGAATCGTCCACAACGCGTTGTGGTGTTTGAGAACGGCCATGAAGCGAAAAAATATCTATCATCGGTGTGTGGTCACTTAGGTGCATCTACAACGCGTTGTGGCTGTTTTTTTCGCTCACAGCGATTTCGATGTTTGAGCGCAAAATATATATATATATGTAATAGGTACTTAGCTACAAAATTTGTAACTTATGTCCCCCAAGGAGCTAAATATCCTGTGCCTAATACACAACTTGAGAAAATAAAAAGTTTTAGCCTAAACTATGAAAATATATTGCAGTTAAACGGTTAGGCCTATCAGCATACGTAGTAGAGTTGTATTATTTTGGTGTTATCCTTTCAGCGATTCTAACATGTACAAGATTAGGCCTTGGGTTTACGGGCTGTTAACAACAGCCATGTTTCAGCTTTGGCCTACCTTTCCTAACGTAAGACTGTAGATATTTATCCAACATTATCCAACATCCAACATGAACTAAGGTCTGAATTTCCTACAGTACTGCCAATCTACAAACAAGCAAAGTTTTATCCAAAGTTAATAGCTCAGACATACCAAAACTCAGTCCCAAAAACAACTTAAGACTAGTTTTAAGACTCAAACAAGGGCTCTTTTCCGTTCTACCCCAGCAACAAAAAATGAAATTATATATTATTTTCTACTGTAGTTTTACTTGCTGAATTCAATAATATATATCTTATTTTGGAGAAATTAATAACAAAAGAGTTATAGTCCGTTTATTTTATTTAAAAGTAGAGATTGCATTAAAGATTTCAATAAAAATGTCCTTTCCTTTTTGTCTTCTCTTCCACAGAAATTCACATAAATAAGAATCTGTCATATTTCTAGATGTTCCCCAATGTCTCTTGTTCCTTTGTTTAGCTAAATCAACTGTACGCCGTTGACGATTGGTTAGGTTAGGTCGTGATGTTTTCGTTAGTTAGCCTTATAAGGTTAACTAAAGAAGGCTGGGGTAGAACGTTATTTCCTTAACTATGTTTATGAAATTCCATTTATCATCCATAACAATATCTACAAAAGAGAGAAAAAAAATTAATAATTATAACCATAACTAATTAAAGCACGAATACTTTCTCCAAAATAAAATATATATATTATTGAATTCAGCAAGTAAAACTACACTAGGAATTGTTGCTGGGGTAGAACGGAAAAGATCCCAAACAAGTAAAGCACAATAATTCTCTAGAGCGAGCAAGTTTCTGTATAGCTCTTATTGGAGAATTCTTATTTAATGTGAATAGAAAACACGACAGTTTATTATTTTCAAAAATAATGTATCTTAAATTTGGGTAGGCTACTTCAAAATTGCATAACAATGTGATGTCTCAATATATTGCAGTTAAAGCCCATATATAGATTTTTTTTACATATATTATCTAGATACTGTATAGCCTATGTGGAGATGGATTACATGGTCACTTGGACACTATTTCAAATTAATAGGCATTATTACTGTCTTTCTCCAATTACAAACAGTAATTTAATTAGACGTGCTTTTTTAAAATCACGTATTGTGCCCAAAAGACTTAATAACTTCTACGTTATTAAACTACAGTATATAGCTACTTTTTTCTATGTAAAAGGTTTTCTATTGGATAATAGGAAGGAAAATGCAGGATGAATAGTACAATACCTGAAAATTTCAATTTATAATTGGTGAAAGATAAGAATAAAGGCCTATTAAGCTACAGTCTTTTAAAATTTGGAAATTGATGCACATCGGTATTTTCAATCTCTCGTCTACTCAACCGGTCAACTTCTTCAATCCATTTTGCCTCTGTCTATGACCTCCCATCTTTCAAACGCAGACTTTTTGCAGGCATTCGCTCTTAGCCACTATTTCCTGCGTAAAAAAAAGGGTCTAGTCGCAAAGAAGCTTATTATCAGTCCCTTGAAAAGCTCGGAAAAAACCTTCGTTGAATTCATAAACATTTAGGACATGTTTGCTTCCTGCACGATTTTGCATTATGCACGTTGACCACGTACTACGACAAATTAAAAGCTAATAAATTTTGGCACATATTTAACAGCCGAGGGTTGTGCTAGCTTTTACCTTGTACCACAGTGGTCAACACCCACGGGTTCAACTCAAGTTACAATGTAAATAATTATTTTTTAAAAGTAAGCCTCTCAGCACGATGACTTGGGCATTCATCAAAGAAATAATGACTTCCTGTATATAATAAAAAATAAATTCATTAAAATATATGCATGGTGTAGATTAGATTAAGTACTTCAGTGTTTCATGCTGTCTTTTATTTTCCACTATCCTCTAATGTGTAGTTGGATACACGAGGGTTCGATTACCGTTGCCTCTGGTAAATAATATTCTAGGTGGTGTCATACTTTCAATAATGGTGTCTGCCCTCACCTTATGTACTAATCCTAGTTAGTGGTTAGAGGAAATTTCCTCAATTTGTGTATTATCTTAGTTAAAATGGAGATGATACCACCTCTACTGTGGTGATCCTATTTTACAATACCTTTCAGTTCACGAAGGTCAGTCTGGCCGCCGTCCTCATTAGACACGTTTAATAAATACATTAGTTCAGTTAAACTTATTTTGAGGCGTATATATAATAGGGCGGGTCATACTATGCATTTTTTTTAAATCAATGGAGAGGGGTGTTCAAATGACATATTTTGGTGTATAGAACACAATTCTGAAGAAAATATTTAATTCTGATAACCCTAACCTACATCATTTTGCAGTTGATTATTATTAAATTTTGATTATTTTACTATTGTAGTTACCCCAGAATATGTCTTCTCACGTTTTCTATCATGGCTGCTCACGTTATCTCTCATAGAGCATTGTTCTAACTAATTTATATAAACACATATAATGTAATTCATATAATAATAATAATATTTAAATACTCAAATAAAAAGGTGTGCCATTCCACTTAATTGTAATTATCATACAGTTTGGTATATGAAATATTTTGACGGTTTTCTGGCGCGCATAAGGCCATTTTCTGAGCCACCTTTCTCAGAGGCTAGAATGTAACGTTTCAGAACATTCTAAAACGTTTTGTGAAATATTTGAAGTGACTCATGATTTATGAAGCTATTTTACCACCTCGGCTTGCAGTGAGGGGATAGATTTAATGATTATCTACTGATATTTTTTTTGTTACTGTTCACATGTGAGTATTATTGTGTTATATTTTAGAAAAAGCTATTTCTACGCATATTATAGTGATACAGTGATTGCATCCTCTTTGATGGGCGGATTGACCTGACCAATGTGATGATGGAAGCTGAGGGCAGTGACCAATCTTTTCCCGCAAAGATCAAGAAAGAACACTATAGTGTTGTTAGTGAGCCTGGCAGCTACTATCTGTTCCACTTTACCCCAGAGAAAGCAACTAAAGAGGAGTCACATGCGGAGAAGATTGCTAAGGTCCTGTTTGCCTGGCTGAAAGAGAGGGGTTATGATGAGACTTTGTTGGCCATTGGAGGAGACTCAACAAATGTCAACACTGGTGTGAAAGCTGGAGTAATGCGGAAGCTGGAGCTGCACCTGGGGAGAAAGCTGGTCTGGTTGGTGTGCAACCTGCACACTGTTGAACTTCCCCTGCGCCATCTCATTGTTGACCTTGATGGCCCTACTCTTTCAGACAAAAAATTATCCGGGCCAATAGGAAAGCTCCTTGATTCTGCTACAGACTTTGATATCAATCCAAACTTCACCCGAATCTCTGTTGGCCCTCCACTGATCAAGCTTCCTGACGAGGTCATTCTAGATCTCTCAACTGATCAAAACTATGGCTATAAAATTGTCTGTGAGGTCAGGGATGGAGTACTTCCTGCAGGGCTGGCTCTGTTAGAGATAGGACCAGTAAACCACAGCCGCTGGCTCACCACAGCGAACAGACTTCTCAGGCTCTGGGTGTCAAAGCACGGACTTAAAGGAAAGAACCTGAAGATTCTGCAATTCATTGTGGAATTCATCATTGTAGTGTTCTACCCATGTTGGTTCAACGTGAAGGTGAAGCACTCCTGGATCGAAGGGCCTAGGCACATCCTCTTTCAGCGGGACTGCCTCAAGTCCCAGAGAAAGGAGGTGCTGGATATTGTGATGACATCTGTGAGAAGATCTGCTTGGTATGCCCACAGTGAAGTCATCCTCCAAACACTACTCTGCTCTGAGGCTCAGAAGGAGAGGATTGAAGGGGTGGAGAGAATCCTGGCCATCAGGGGAGAGGGGGACCCGGACACTCAGCTGGGGGACTGCTCTGTTAGGAGCAGAAGGACACCTGACATCAATTGTGATGCTTCCAGCATCGGTGACTTGATCAGCTGGTCAGAAGGTGTGTCAGAGCCACCTCTCACCTGCTCTCTAAGCACCTCAGAGGTGAAAAACTTCATCAACACCCCCATGGAGGTGCGCAACTGGCCTTGCCACACACAAAGCATTGAGAGGGTTGTTAAAATGGTGACTGAGGCTTCTGCTAAGTACTTCTCACAGGAAAAGAGGGATGGAGGGATCAGGGCTCAGGAGACCAGCAGGAAGCTGATGTCCAAGTCTGAGTCAAAGCAGGATTTGTGCAACGTGGCAAAGTTCAAGATGTCAGGAGAATGATCTTTGTAATTATATCCAGTGATATACATGCAGTTCACCTATTAATAAATATATGTAAAGTTGATTTGGCCTTGTCAATATAAATGATTTACCTTATATCTTTTAATATATTATAAAGGGGTTCAAAAGGGTAAAATTGGCAATTTAGAAATAAAAAATGATGTAGGTTAGAGTTATCCTATCCAAAAAAGAAGCTCATATTTGAATTCCCCATGTAAAAACATAATTTAGACACCCCTGATGGTAGGATTTCCTTCAGATTCATGTTGTCACCTGAGTACGACCCGCCCTAATATATAAGTGTGTTATTTGGACCGAAAATAATTATATCTCAGGATTTGGCGAATCACTCAGTCGGATCCACCCGAATATAGGACAAGTATATACTGTACACACACACACACACACACACATATAATAATGTTATAATGTTATAATGTTTCAGACCAACAAAGACCCTAGGATCCACTCATGGCTGGTCTACCTAACTGTGTTCGTAATCGTGTATTGTGTATACACATACGAGGAAAAGTGTAGGTGTGGCTGTAAAGACTGTACAGTAATGTAGAAATGTGTGTGCACCCATTATGGGTCTCCCATTTAAAGGTGTTTGTGGGGCAAGTGAAGATCATGAGTTTTTCAATATCTCACAGTACTATGGGGGGCACCGCTCGGCAGAGGAATCTCTTTAAATGGGGTGTGTAAGGACAGAGAGTATCCCCTAATCCAAGACGCTTCCTCCCTATATCCCACAACACTTGTGTTGAGCTGTGGGATCTATCCCCACAAAGCCTTAATTTTACTACCTTAAACTATACCCTTTCTATCAACATGCGCGTCCAATCGATTCTTAAACATGTTTATAGACGTGCTACTAATTACTTCTACCGGCAAACTATTCCAGCTATTACTATTCTATGCGTAAAAAGTTTTTCGCAACTGCTGTCTCGAACCTTCTACTTGTCAACTTACACCCGTTATTTCTAGTCCTATTATATTTAGATATTTCGAAAAAGCTATCTCTATCTACGTTATCAAACCCATTCATAATTTTGAAAACCTGGATTAGATCACCCCTTAACCTCCTAGTCTCGAGTGTAGTCAATTTTAACTCTTTAAGCCTATCCTCGTACGACTTTGACCTAAGAGACGGAATCATCTTAGTTGCTCGTCTTTGAACTCTTTCGATTTTGTCTATATCTTTGCGCATATGCGGATTCCAAAATTGGACCGCGTACTCCAAATGGGGTCTAACTAATGATTTATAAAGAGGAACTATAATATCGCGCGATTTGTACTCAAAATTTCGAGCTATAAAACCTAACACTTTGTTCGCCTTATTGACCGCCGCTGTACTTTGTTTCGCTACTGTTAAATCACCAGTGACTATAACTCCTTAATCTTTTTCCTGCTCTACGCTTGTTAAATCTTTCCCTGACATACTATACGCAAAATTACCGTTACGCGAACCTATATGCATAATTTTGCACTTATCCACGTTAAATCTCATTTGCCATGTGACTGACCAATCAACGATTTTATTCAGATCTTCCTGAATTTTACCTCTATCTTCGTCATTAATCGCCCTACCACCCAGCTTCGTGTCATCCGCAAACTTTGAAACTGTACTGACTAGGCCGACATCTAAATCGTTAATATATATAAGAAAAAGCAAGGGGCCCAATACAGAACCCTGAGGAACGCCACTCGCTACATTAGCCCAACACGACTCCGCTCCATCAACGACCACCCTCTGTTTCCTGCCTCGCAACCATTCTTCTAGCCAATTTATTACTACACCCCTGATTCCATGAGCCTTAGTTTTTTCAATGAGTCTTTTGTGCGGCACGGTGTCAAACGCTTTTTGAAAATCTAAATACACTACATCAACCGCCCGATGTCTATCGTAAACGTTAACCACGCTTTGGAAAAATTCCATATATATGTATATATATATATATATACACATATATATTCCAACTTTCAAATTAATCGGAGAGCGGAATTCTACTCAGTAATAAATGTGTAAGAACAGAGGTTAAAAATTTGGAGTCAAACGTTTACTAGCCTTTCCACGAAAAAACTTGTGTGTATCATATCTTGTCTTGTAACTTTCGCATGCTCCGGCTTTTAAATTATTTTTGGCTAATTCATAAGAGTTTGTTGGTTATATAATGTAAGTTTCGCAAACTGTAATATACAGGGCGTCCCAAAAAAATGTATACACACTTTAAATAATTATAAAGGCAGTGTTTATTAAAATACATTTCATTTTCAAAATGTAATAGAATCTACAGACATTATTTAATTGTTTTGTCAACGCCTGTTTTCAAACTGACGTCCGTTCTGGTCCAGGCACTGCTGATAACGCGAAGCAATGGAATCGCAAACATCATGAAACATTTCGTTTGGTATTTGTGTGCATTCTCGTTCAATGGCTGCTCTCAATTCAGCGACTGTTGCAGGTTTTATAGCGTAGACTTTGTCTTTTAAGTATCCCCATAAAAAAAAGTCTAGTGGTGTGAGGTCTGGTGAACGCGGAGGGTATTCTACGAAACCCCTTCGTCCAATCCACATCCATCGTGCCAAGTACCACTCGCAATACTCCCTCTTCGGTCCGGATCATCTTCATTAATAGCATGGACTAATCTTGGAATGTAACTTTTCCATTGACAGCGCTTCAAAATGCGTTGGACAGACGATTCTGAAATTCCTACCTCACGACTCGCTTGCCGCACAGATTTTCTTGGACTTTGGTGATACGTTTCCAGTACTCTTTCTTGCTTTGTGGGGCTTGTCGATGTCCGTGGTCTTCCGGAACGCTTCTTGTGGACATTCTGAACAGTTCCATCGGCTTCAAACTTATCTCTAATTCGAGTGATGGTAAGTCGCGTTGGTGGATCTGTTTGAAACTCCCTCCTAAACTGTCTTTGCACTTCAACTGCGTTTTCACACTTCCAGTAGCATTTTAGAATGAATTTCCTTTGTTCAAAGCTTAGTCTGACTGCCATTATTAATTCTAATGGGTTTAACTTGGAAAGAAAGAAACATCAATTGAGCTATCAGCTGTTAAAGTGTGTATACATTTTGTTGGGACGCCCTATATATATTAGGGTGGTGCACAACAGCGTTTTTTGGAATTTTAAATTCGGTCACATCTGCCCTTATTCTATTCCCCTACAAGAATAAACGTGCCAATTATCTTTGCTCTAAGACCTTTTTATGCACTCGTTCAAAATGAAACAATTTGAATAATGACTTGACAATTTATGACTATATTATAAGTTATATATATATATATATATATATATTATATATATATATATATATATTATATATTAATATAATATGAAATTATAACAGCGGAACAAATAATGCACACAGTTGAAGATCTTTAGTTCTTCTTGAGACCAGTTTTAGTCGGCTCTTTGAATTCCTTGCGGTGCTGAGCAACTGCGCAGAGAAGCTACTGCTTTTGCGCTTCATCCTTCGTGATTGTGCTGTTGAAAGCCTTAATGAGCGCAACTCCTCTTTCTGCGCAATCGTTAACCACTGCCATCTTCTCTACACGTTCCTTCATTCCTTGGTAAGCTGGATCTGTGTTCCAATCATTTGGTGTCTTGGACAGGAATGATTGCGCCTGTTCACTTCCGTGCTTCATGACGAGGTTGAAGAAGATTGCTGAACGTTTGGTGGCATAGAATTCCAAGGGATTGCTCGAGGAGAACGTTTTTCCGTTCACGCGCTTGAGTCCTTTTCTTTTTTCGGGAACAGCTACGATGTTGTGAGCAATCCTCTCCGCTTCGTGGACGCGTAAACTCGAGGATCAAAGAGTGCCAAGGGGATTAAGTGCTCAGAAATGAACCACAAATGGCGCTTCATCGCGACAAATGCCGCGTCGTTCGTCTTTCCTGGGTGAGCTTTCAGCTGGCGCAAGAAAGTGAGGTCATTCAATGGAGCCATGTATGCAACACTGGCCTCGTTCCAGTAGCGGCCGTAAAGGAGCGTGATAAACAGGCTTAGTTCCTCGATGTTCTGTTTCTCGGTCTGAAGCAAGGTGAATTGATCTCTGAATAGGAACACCTTGAGCGTGTAAATGGCCTTGGCCATCCACCGCGCATGTTGCAGGGCTCCAGGGCTTCGGATTCTCACAGGACCGTCAAGCTTCCCTCCCAAGAAATGGAGGCAGAGAAGCATCAGTTCATCATAGTCGTCCCGCTGGCTCTTCTTCTTGACAGCCTCCTTGTAGTAGGAGACCATTTCCTTCCTCTGCTCTGCTGTTTCAATGAACAGGCTGTCGGGTGCACTCTCGAACTTGCTGCGATCAATGAAAACCCAGTGCTGCTTGAAGCGCTCGAATAGGCCAATTTCAGGTCCACTGGATGTTCCGAAACAAACACTGAAGGCCGCAGCAAGGACGACTTCTACCAGGTGGTGTCGGCAAGCGATCCACACCAGATCAATACCCAACTCCTTTTCAATGAGAGTACAAGCTCCAGCATGAAGTCCCGTGTTGGACGCAGTTGTATCAAAAACAAGACCTCGAACGTTGCCCCTCAAAGACCAGTCGTCCACAAGCTTCAGGCACACCTGAGCTTGAGATGCTCCAGTTGCAGCAGCTACCATTGGAACTCCAAGGAGTTTCTCTTCCCCGTTACCGGTTACAAGCACAGCCACACGGTCCACCACCTCTAACCCATGGGAGATATCTGTAAGCAGCTTACTATCCCAGTGCAAGAGAAGGGGCTCATGGGTCTTGAAAGTGGCCTGATCTTCGCGGCACACCGCTTCACGTGTACATTGTCTCACGCGACGAATGGTGTTGCGTGAGATTGACACTTCGTCCAAGTTGTGCCCCAGCGATTTAATAGTTGCTGCGACCACTGCCATTCCTTTCCTGTCACTGATGTTGTGGCGATCCAAGGCTAAGGAAATGTCAGGCGTGATCACAGACTTCAATCGCTTAAGAGTGGAACGTTTTCGTGCTGACTCCTTAAAAACTACAGTATCTGAATCTGATGATTTAGATGTGCTTGAACTAGAAGCCTCCAGTTCTCCCTGGGAACATCTCGCATCCGCCTCGCGCTTGGCCTTCTCCTCTCGGTTCATCTCCGCCTCACACCGAATCCTCTTCCTCGTTTGTTGGTCAGCCATTTTCTTGTCAATCGGGCCAAAGCTGGAGGAAGTGGAATTATCGAGCTGAGCGACAAGGAAGTTCTTGTCCTCCTCATTCATCATGGTCTCGAGGGCGTCATGACGTGAAAGATCGAACACATCGTCAAGGTCTCCGCGAAATATGTCCTCCTTCATTCTGTAGGATGGGAAATTCTTTGTGCGGTTCTTCTTCAGCCCTTGTATTGCTCGTACAGTTTCAGGAGCTTCTTCTCAGCGTATCTGGTATCCGTCATTGGAACGATTGCTTTTGTCCAAAACGGGATCAAAGCCTCAATGGTTATCACCGCACTGTTATATTCTGTCTTCCTCTCCTCCAGATGGTGGAACATGAATTTCCGGAGGACTTGAAGCTTGGTAGGGAGTCCTGCCCTAGTTAACTTTTCCTCTGCCTTCCCTAGTAACCACACCTCACTGCTGCCAGACCGTGTTTTTGATTGTTTCGGCGGCACTTCTACACATTCCTACAAAAGAAGAAGCCAAATTTAGTCATACTATAGTAATCAGTCATTAGTGAGACACGTCATGCATGATTGAGCGACCTCTTAACGACACCGTAGACCAACCATACTTACACACAGTTATTCACACTAAGTGTAGAAATAAAAGCAAGAATGACCCAAAAGTGAAAGCTCAGATGCTAAATTTTCCCTACGCTTGTGAACCACCCATATATATATACATTTAACTGCAAACACGCAGTATAATTAACGTAAAGAACGACGCTTGTATAGGTGAATATTCCGCGCAAGATGAGAGAGAGAGAACGAAACAAATGAAAAAATAAGGTAACCACCCGGGAATCGAACCCGGGATCTTCCGATTGCCGTTCAGATATGATAACCATTACACCATGGGCCTCACTCATTCAAATGCGCGTATGTAGAAGAATTACGGCATTTGAATGAGTGAGCCCATGGTGTAATGGTTATCATATCTGACCGGCAATCGGAAGATCCCGGGTTCGATTCCCGGGTGGTTACCTCATTTTTTCATTTGTTTCGTTCTCTCTCTCTCATCTTGCGCGGAATATTCTCCTATACAAGCGTCGTTCTTTACGTTATATATATATATATATATATATATATATATATATATATTATATATATATATATATATATATATGCCCTCATTCCGATTAAACTTCTGCTTAAACTTACTAAGCCGATAAGAGAGAGAAAAGAGAATATTTTTTCACTTATATGCGAGCTTAGGCAGGTAAATTGTACGTTCAAAAGATCATTATGAATGCCACACATTAAAAAAGCTGTGGGTTATCCGCTATCAGTGGTGGGCACGTAACTAAAATAACTTCGATAACGATAATCCGTTAACCCAATTTTTAACTCCGATAACGATAATCCGTTAACCCCAATTTTTAACTCCGATAACGATAATCCAATAATTTTACTACAAAGTTAACGGAAGTTAACGATAATCCGTTAACGATAACTATTTCTTTACTAACATTTAAAAAAATCAAGGAAAAAAGCTTTAAAACCCATAGAAAATGTTTATTTATGCAAAATCCAACAATAAATAGGTATTTAACTGTATTTTTATCAAGTTTTGCAACTTTTTTGCTTAATAACTTTTTTTTTTATTTTTAATAAAAAATGTACTGATTACATGTTTTGAAACCCTTGTAACCACTAACCATTAACTAAATTTTAATTTACCAGAGAATTATTATGGCGGGAACTGAAAGGTAAAATTAAATTTTAGGCACATTTATTAAAGACTATGACACAATGTGCTGGTTGCCCTTCAGAAAGACCAACTTCTCAAAGTTAGGCCCAACTGCCAGTCTTGACCTCTTGGGCCTCAGGATGTCCTTGCCGAGAGAGAAGAGCCGTTCCACTGCGGCAGAGGACGGAATTGGCAGACTGAAGTTATGGCGGTTTGAATTCATTCGCGGAGCGGTGATCTTCCGTGAATGACTCCTCGCAGTTAACGTGTTAACGGACTTTAACAGACTAAATATCGAGTTATCGGAAGTTAACTGGTCCGATAACGATAAATGGGAATTAACTTCCGTTAATAGTCCGTTAAAAAAGTTAACTTCGTTAATTAACTGTTATCGGATTAACGCTTTAGTGCCCAACACTGTCCGCTATAAATTCAAAATAAACAAGCAAAGCGGATTTATATGTCGCTAATTGAAGAAAAACTATACATATATATATATATATATATATATATATATATATATATACACATTTAAACTGCAAACACGGAGTATAATTAACGTAAAGAACGACGCTTGTATAGGAGAATATTCCGCGCAAGATGAGAGCGAGAGAACGAAACAAATGAAAACATGAGGTAACCACCCTGGAATCGAACCCGGGATCTTCCGATTGCCGGTCAGATATGATAACCATTACACCACGGGCCTCACTCAATCAAATGCCGTAATTCCTCTACATACGCGCAGAAACCAATGCCCCAAGGGGGCACCTCCCGCATGCCGTACATTATATACATTTAAACTGCAAACACGCAGTGTAATTAAAGTAAAGAACGACGCTTGTATAGGAGAATATTCCGCGCAAGATGAGAGCGAGAGAACGAAACAAATGAAATATATATATATATATATATATATATATATTAGAGAGAGAGGGGCAGGTAAGATGTTGGTACATAGACATTGCTGGTCTCTCCGCAACTAACCCTCAAAACAATAAAAATTTGAGAATTAGGAACGTTTGCTATCTGCTTCGATGCCAGCCCTGCTGGCACAGTGTATAATTTGATCTGTACTCTGTTAATTGGGTATTTTACTGTCATGTATCGGAGAAAATATTTTTCCTATTTCTTAGTTTCATATGTGCATGGGATGAAAAGGTTCACCACTAATCTCATCATAATGATAATTAACCACCTTCTGTATTATCATCTATTCTAAGATTGAATAAGTTCGTCTCACATGAACGAAGAAAATGCCTACAAAACTATATTTTCCCCTTAATAAAAACAAACCTTTGTACATATAATAATATAAGTTTTGGATATACACGTAAGACTCGTTTTTATATGAAAAAAAATCTGGTTTAACATTTAAATTATATTATAAAAAATATTAATGTAAGCGCCCATATTTGGGTACGCGCAGCCGCCCAGGTATCAGGTGTTTTCGGATTAGCCTGTCCCGAAAGGTATTAATGCCTAAAACTGAAAATTAATTTTAAAAAATTAAAAGTTGAATTCAAAGTTTTTGATAGAGAAGTTCTAAGTGTATTTATTTTTATTATTATTATTGTTATTATTTATAAAGGATTTACATTTAATTTCCAATATTCTGAATAGTTTTTTATTTTCAGTACTGAGTTTCTTAATAATAATTCTAGATAAGAATTTGCAGTATGCTAAGAATACTAGCTTCATTTTTTCTTCTGCTGACGCGTTTCGTTCATATACTTTGAACATCTTCAGAGCTTTATACATAATTTTAAAGTAAAATGGGTTATATATATATTTTTTGATTGTAAATTTGATACAATTTCAAATTAATTTAAGAATATTCGAAAGTTCATTAAATTTTATATTAATTTTCGGTTTCTTCATTTTAATCTAAAAGGCTTCGACAATTTTTAGTTTTTGTACGTTATGTGATGAGTATAAGATTTGAAAGTTTTGCGAGATATTTTTAAATTTAATATTTTATGATCTACTCTGTAATGTTCATTAATTTTACTTGGACGATATTTATGTTGGTATGCTCTCTCTTTAATGTGGTTTGTGGTGTAACCAATGTAAGTCGACGTACAGTCAACTACAGGACATGTAAATTGGTACACCACATGATGTTGCTTATCAGGGTTTTTGTTACGTGTCGAAAAATGGCTTGATAACTTTTTGTTTTTATAGTATATGTTAACGTTGATAGTTTTTTCTTTATCCATTGGTTTTATGTGCCTCTTTAATATATTGTTTAGACATTTTTCTTCATGTTTTAGTCTTGTTGGGTTTCTTGTTTCGAAGTAAAATTTTATACCTGTATTTTTATTTTTATTTTCATCCTCCTCCTCATTTTTTTTATATAAATTTGTTAGAGTTCGGTTTTATGATATTATCGATTAAAAATAGCGGAAAATCATTGTTTATTAGATTTTGCTTTATTCTCTCAATTTCTTGATTAAATAGTTGCCAACTTCAGCATATATTGAAAGCTCTGTGCACGAGTGTTTTAATTATTGATAGTTTATATTTTTCTGGTGAATATGAATTATAATTTAAATACGTTCCTTTGTCTGTTGGTTTAACATGTACACCAGTCGTTAAACATCCATTTTGACCAATGAATATATTAATGTCGAGAAAAGAGAGTGTATTATTCAAGGAAGGTTCAAATGTGAATTTTAATTTACTTAGTTCATGAAGTCTTCGAATAAATAAAGGAATGTGGTTATTGTTTTTAAATAGTATCAAGGTATCGTCGACATATCTCATATACAGTTTTGGGATCTTTTCCGTTCTATCCCAGCAACAATTCCTTGTGTAGTTTTACTTGCTGAATTCAATAATATACATATTTTATTTTGGAGAAAGTATTCGTGCTTTAATTAGTTATGGTTATAATTATTAATTTTTTTCTCTCTTTTGTAGATATTGTTATGGATGATAAATGGAATTTCATAAACATAGTTAAGGAAATAACGTTCTACCCCAGCCTTCTTTAGTTAACCTTATAAGGCTAACTAACGAAAATATCACGACCTAAACTAACCAATCGTCAAGGGCGTACAGTTGATTTAGCTAAACAAAGGAACAAGAGACATTGGGGAACATCTAGAAATATGATAGATTCTTATTTATGTGAATTTCTGTGGAAGAGAAGACAAAAAGGAAAGGACATTTTTATTGAAATCTTAAATGCAATCTCTACTTTTAAATAAAATGAACGGACTATAACTCTTTTGTTATTAATTTCTCCAAAATAAGATATATATTATTGAATTCAGCAAGTAAAGCTACAGTAGAAAATAATATATAATTTCATTTTTTGTTGCTGTGGTAGAACGGAAAAGAGCCCAGTTTTGGGTTGTAGAAGTTGTTTTCTTACATTATTTTATTTTCTAAGTTTGACATATAAAAGTCTGCGAAAGTAGGTCCTAATGGTGTGCCAATAGCAACACCATCTATCTGTATGTAGGTTTCATCACAGAATCTAAACGGAGTTTTTGTACAACACAAAATAAGTAATTGTTTCATATCTTCTTTTTTTAATGTTGGTGCAATTAAATTTTGATTATTGTAAACGTTGTCCAAAATTATTTCTATGGTTTCCATGACTGGTACATTTGTAAAAAGTGATTCCACGTCAAGAGAAACAAGTTGTTCAGCGTTGGCTATTTTTAAGTTAGCTAATTTAGCTAGTGTTTCGGTTGTAGAATTTACAATAAAATTTTTGTTAAGATACGATCTTATTATCTTATTTAAAAACTGAGCGATATCATGTGTGACAGTTCCGCTCATTGAGATGTTTCTCTTGACGTGGAATCACTTTTTACAAATGTACCAGTCACGGAAACCATAGAAATAATTTTGGACAATGTTTACAATAATCAAAATTTAATTGCACCAACATTAAAAAAAGAAGATATGAAACAATTACTTATTTTGTGTTGTACAGAAACTCCGTTTAGATTCTGTGATGAAACCTACATACAGATAGATGGTGTTGCTATGGGCACAACACTGAACACACAGGAATGAATGCACTTCCTCTATTTTTCCACCGTTCACAACAACTAGTCTAATTGACATTTTGTGCTTCACAGTTTTAACTTTGTGGTGCTAAATTCTTCCCAAGAAGATTTCTGTATTGAATTTTAGACATATTTCTAGTGAAAATAAAAGAAAGAGAAGAAACAGAGTCCATATTAGAGCAATTTAGCAGAGGAGGGCAATTCATTTTCAGAACTCCAACAAAGAGAGCAAGACAAAATTGCATATTTGTTTATAAAGATTTGTTTATAAAAAACGTCTGAACAGGTACAGTAGTTAGAACAACGTGAAAAAAGTGTTAGCAGCTGACGAGGAAGCTTCTAAACAGTGGCTGCATCCTCCAGCGCAGGACACGTCAACGCGAAGAAGCGACGTCAAACCAAAACATCAACGCGCTGGTGGCCAAACTTCCTCAAATCTCCGTGCAGCGGGCTGTCTACGGTTGGCTAGACTGGCAGTCGACGGCCTGTTGCGTGGCACGGTCAGAGTGCCGATCGGCTCCCGGGGCCGGACCTATTCTCAGCGTGCTATTTTTTCAATTACAGGGAACAATTGCGTGCTCCCCGAACTACTCTTACTCTCTGGCGACATTAAGACTAATCCAGGCCCCACTACAACTTACACATGTCACCATACACAAAGACATAGACACAATAGCACCATGAGACACATACAGAAGTATAATATTAACATATTACAGTACAACGTAGATGGCCTCACAAACAAAATCATGCAGCTTAGGGAATTCGTACACAAACAAAACATTCACATAGCACTTATACAAGAAACAAAACTAAAACGCACACACAAAACACCCACCATCCCTGACTTCACGGCGATCCGTCAAGATCGTACTGGGGGTAACGGGGGTGGACTCATCACTTACATACGTAAAAGCATTAGCTACACTGATGCTACCCAAAACATTACAAACACAATCCAAGCAGATAACACGATAGAAATACAGGCAGTTAACATTAAAACACGCGCAAAACACAACACCACACTAATCAACATTTACATCCCACCAGATAGTTCACCTCAGGTGCCAGCCAATTACAATCCACAGTTACACAATCTTGCCTCTCTCACTAATGTCATCTTAGGAGGAGACTTCAACGCCAAAGACACTAGTTGGTACCTGCACAACCAAACAACACCAGAGGCGCCAACATAGCCACACAACTAAACAGCCTCTTCATTCTTAACAATACAGAAGAACATACACACATACCACATCAAGCAGGATACTCAAACTCCTCCCCAGACATAACGTTCTGTTCCCCCTCACTAGCAACACATACACAATGGAGAACAGAAAAACAACTGTCATCAGACCACCTGCCCATCATCATTACAACACATTCTACACTCTGCCCCAACAGCCTTAGGCACACTTACAGAAATTACAAGAAAGCTGATTGGGAACAGTTCAAAATACAGACTGAGGAACAATTCACCACATTAAACAGCACACCCATCATAAACATCGATACAACACTCAAGACATTTAATCAGATTATCAATAATGCAAACAAATACATACCCAAGGGCAACATTAGGAAATACAACCCAAATTACACTAGAGAAATAGCCCACCTCATAAGGCAACGTAACAACCTCAAATATAACACACAAACACCACACACAGAAGCCATAAAACAGCAGATACAACAGCTCAACACAGAAATAAACAACAAACTCAAAGAAAAACAAACAGAAACATTCAGGGAATTCATAACAACACTAAACCACTCCACAGATACATACAGGCTATACAAGACTATAAACAGCATTACCCACTCTAACAGCGGCATTCACACCTCACACGCGGCTATCTGTCGCAGCCAAAATAATATCCCAACATACACACAACAAGCTAACATTCTAGTTAATCACTACGCAAAGATAAGTCACTTAAACAGAGACAACAACCAGAAACATGCAGACAGACAAACAGCCAGACACAAGAAAACCTACAGACTCGACATGACCATTACACCCTTCAATACAGACCAGACCACCAAGATCATCAAAAACATTAAGAATTCGAAGGCTACTGGACCAGACAACATATCTAACATACACCTTAAACACTTGGGCCCACAAGGAATACTAGCTCTCACAAATATCAGCACATATTCATACCAACACTGTATTATTCCTGACATATGGAAACAAGGTAAAATTATTACACTACTCAAACCAAACAAAAATCCAACAGAACCAGCTTCCTATAGACCCATTACTTTACTATGCACACCTTCCAAAGTAACAGAAAGACTAATCTTACAAATCACCAACCCACACATACCACTATCGCCTACTCAACATGGATTCAGACCTCACCACTCAACCACGACATTACTCACTAACCTCACGCAGCACATCATGGATGGCATCAACTCCAGAAGACCAGCTCAACGTACACTATTAGCAACAATAGACATTAGTAAAGCATTTGATGCTATCCCACGCTTCCCTCTCATAAACAAAATACTCAACACAAACATGCACAATAACACCAAAAGGTGGCTGAGCAACTATCTCTCAGGAAGATACTCACATGTCACATTTAATGGCAAGTCATCCAAAAACAAGCTTTTTCCGAACGGGGTCCCTCAAGGCTCTGTTCTCTCACCAACACTCTTCAACTTATACATGCATGACATTCCAACACCCATAGATAACAAGCTTACCTTATCATCATATGCAGATGATATCACTCTAACATCCACCCACAACAACATCGACACCGCTACAAATAACCTACAAACATACATAAACAGTATACAAGACTGGCTCACACACAATAGACTCAAAGTAGCGCCCACAAAATCAACCATCACCTTGCTTACAAGCAACACAAAAGAACACCAGGTAATTCCACAGCTTACACTAAACAACATCAACATTCCACACACTCACAGAACCAAAATACTTGGTGTCACATACAACACATCATTATCTTTGCAAACCACATTCAGGACATTAAAAACAAATGTACGTCAAGACTTAACACGCTTAGGGTACTAACAGGCACAAACTTTGGACACCAGCAGGAAACAACATCACTCATATACAAACAATATATTCGCTCAGTTATGGACTATGCTAGCCCATGCTGGGCACCCATTATCTCAAACACACACATAAACACCTTACAAACAATACAAAACAACGCACTTCGTATCATTACAGGATGCACTCAAACAACACCAATAGAACACCTGCACACAGAAACAAAAATACTAAAAGTTAGGGAACATTTAGACATGAGGGGAACACAATTCATGGCAGCAGCGACAACTAACCCACAACACCCTTGCCACTACATGTACAATCATGCACCAACACCTCGCACCATTAAGGTAACACCAGAGAGATATTATAACAAATACTCCATTCCATACCACGCCCCACAGACATCACACAGTACAGAAAACACATACACACACATCTAACCCACAAAGCACTGACACGACTCGGTCCGAATGCGGTCCTAGGTGCGAAGCCGCCACCCATTAACAGGTCAGAGATCAGCCTGAGCAGATCGGATCGAGTTAACTTAGCACGATTCCGATGTGGACATCACCCAACTTACGGACATAAACACAGACTAGACAACTCCATAGACGACACCTGCCACCTGTGCCAAGACACACCACAAACAATTGAACACATTATGACGGACTGTACCGCTCTAGCACAACAACGAACACAACACAACATCACGAGTGCGCTGAACCTCTGGTCCACTCCGGAGAGGGCGATCGGTTACCTGCGTGCCGCCGGCTGTGCTCGATCAGGGTGGGCTGATCGGCTAAACAACAACAACAACAACTTTGCAGACTTTTATATGTCAAACTTAGAAAATAAAATAATGAAAGAAAACAACTTCTACAACCCAAAACTGTATATGAGATATGTCGACGATACCTTGATACTATTTAAAAACAATAACCACATTCCTTTATTTATTCGAAGACTTCATGAACTAAGTAAATTAAAATTCACATTTGAACCTTCCTTGAATAATACACTCTCTTTTCTCGCATTAATATATTCATTGGTCAAAATGGATGTTTAACGACTGGTGTACATGTTAAACCAACAGACAAAGGAACGTATTTAAATTATAATTCATACTCACCAGAAAAATATAAACTATCAATAATTAAAACACTCGTGCACAGAGCTTTCAATATATGCTCAAGTTGGCAACTATTTAATCAAGAAATTGAGAGAATAAAGCAAAATCTAATAAACAGTGATTTTCCGCTATTTTTAATCGATAATATCATAAACCGAACTCTAACAAATTTATATAACAAAAATAAGGAGAGATGAAAATAAAAATAAAAATACAGGTATAAAATTTTACTTCGAAACAAGAAACCCAACAAGACTAAAACATGAAGAAAAATGTCTAAACAATATATTAAAGAGGCACATAAAACCAATGGATAAAGAAAAAACTATCAATGTTAACATATACTATACAAAAAAAAAAGTTATCAAGTCATTTTTCGACACGTAACAAAAACCCTGATAAGCAACATCATGTGGTGTACCAATTTACATGTCCTGTAGTTGACTGTACGTCGACTTACATTGGTTACACCACAAACCACATTAAAGAGAGAGCATACCAACATAAATATCGTCCAAGTAAAATTAACGAACATTACAGAGTAGATCATAAAATATTAAATTTAAAAAATATCTCACAAAACTTTCAAATCTTATACTCATCACATAAACAAAAACTAAAAATTGCCGAAGCCTTTTACATTAAAATGAAAAAACCGAAAATTAATATAAAATTTAATGAACTTTCGAATATTCTTAAATTAATTTGAAATTGTATCAAATTTACAATCAAAAAATATATATATAACCCATTTTACTTTAAAATTATGTATAAAGCTCTAAAGATGTTCAAAGTATATGAACGAAACGCGTCAGTAGAAGAAAAAATAAAGCCAGTATTCTAAGCATACTGCAAATTCTTATCTAGAATTATTATTAAGAAACTCAGTACTGAAAATAAAAAACTATTCAGAATATTGGAAATTAAATGTAAATCCTTTATAAAGACATAGGCTGATATCGACTTTCTAAAATATTGTTATTATTATTATTTAAAACAACGTTGATGAAATAGTAAATAAATTTGGTGTTTTCAGATTTCGAAGTATTATATTTGTTTCAGTCTATACTCTATATCCATCACAGACTCCATTGTCAATAAATAAATAAAAAATTCGAATTATTAAGTGTTCTCGAATGAAAAAAATCACCCTGTACTTTTAAAATCAGGTTTGTGTGGATTTCTAAGCTCGCTTCGAGTCATGAATACTTTTTCGCGCAAATGTACCTTCCCGACGATGCGAAGAATGAAAAATCGAAAATACTCTGAAGGATTAATTCTCTCTCTCTCTCTCTCTCTCTCTCTCTCTCTCTCTCTCTCTCTCTCTCTATATATATATATATATATATATATATATATATATATATACGTATACATATATGAAGAGAAATAGCATTTACCATAATGTCATAAGCTTCCTAAGGTTTCATTATGATTGTAATTAAATCCAATATGGAATAGTCCAGTTCTCAAACCTGACATAGCATTTATTCTTCGTTTAATGAGGTAATAATAATATATAAAGAAACGTTGTCGAGGGATAAGTGGGTGTCCTGTGTACAATAATAATAATAATAATAATAACATTACTGGCTTTTAGTACGAGTATAAACAGCATTGGTTGGTTGATTGATTGGTACATAGGAGATATCGTACGTTCTTTAAAAGAATATCGTTTTTTTCATTCGGCGATAATGAATGAATGAATGAATCATTTGGACTATGCGTTGTAAGTGTATGTGGAGAAAGAGCTCTCTCTCTCACACGCACTTTCTCTCTCCTTGTGTGTGTGTGTGTGTGTGTGTGTGTGTGTGTTTATTTTACGAGCACATACAGCATCTTCTTTCTGCTGATGAATCATGCACCCAGATTTGGCGTACACTTTTACAAAGTTGTTATAAAAAGAAGCGAATTATGTTAATTAAGATTGGATAAACCAGATGACAATAAACATTACAAACATTCTATGAGAATAATTATTATAGAGAGTGATACTTAAGAGTTAAATTTATTTGAAAATTATGTAAGAGTCATATTGGAGAGCCTTTTTATGGACAAGTATGTGGAAGCTAAAAGCCGTGATGTATCACAATATAATTATCGGCTCAAATGGACAAGTCGTGTTTCAAAAGAATAAATTGAAGTAAAATGGTTTATTACCTTACCTGTAATAATATATATATATATATATATATATGTGTATGTATATATATATATATATATATATATTAGAAGTTATACAGTGTTTGTGTGTGTGTGTGTGCGAGGCATGCTTCATATATACTTATAGTTGTTAAGAAAAAGGCTAAATAACCCTTGAACTTTTGTTTACTTTTATAGTTTTAAAAGGAAAATCTTTAATAAGTTCACGCATGATGAGAATAAAATACAGTTTTCAGAACGTATATCGAAGTGTATTTAAGGCAAAAATAACAGGTGTCAGGTGTTTGCTCAGAGAAATTAATTTAGCAAAGGGTCGGATTGGTTTCTCTCTCCGAAAGGTATTAGTGACGACCGAGTCGAAATTTAACCTGTCACCTTCCATGCATTTAAAACGTAAGTTCTCGGATTTTCAGAAATGGTGGAGAAAGAACGACGGATTAGCAGTTAAACATTTAAAATGTACACGCAGGTGTTCGCGAGAGAGAGAGAGAGAGAGAGAGAGAGAGAGAGAGAGAGAGAGAGAGAGAGAGAGAGAGAGAGAGAAGTTATTATCATTTAAAATAGCTGGGACGGAATGAAATTTGTAGTTTATTACGAAAAAATATGAAATTTAATGGACATTTTACAGGTCTGAATTGAAATGCGAGTAATTATAAATATGTGCCTTAAGTTAATATATATATATATATATATATATATATAATATATATATATATATATATATATATGAGCATTTACAGGGTGACGATTGGAGAAAATATTCAACACTAAGCTCATCATAATGTTAACTAATCTCCTATATAATCATATATTCTGAGATTGAATAAGAATGTTGATGATGGAGGGAATTTTTTTCGAGTTTAACTTCGTTTTACTTCATCGAAGATCTATGAACGTGTATATATATATATATATATATGTATATTATATAGTCAGGGTGTGTGTGTGTATGATAATAGGGTATCTATGAAAGTATATATATATAGTCGGGGAGTATATATATATACATATATATATATATAAATATATATATATTATATATATATATACATAGGTGTGATAATAGGGAATCAGTGAGCTGCTCAAAAGTTAAGATATATATATTATACATATATATATATTTATATATGAAAATTATTTCACGAAAGTAACACGTGAAAAATATTTATGATGAATAAAACCACGAAGGAAAGGAAACACAGAATGGTGCTCAAGCGCCAACTGGCTGATATGCCTGGCGGGCACTGGTTTCTATGCCAACTGACTGAAAGACACTTCTAAGCCAGCTGATGCTGTAAAGAACTTTCTTTATGCGTCTGGGTTTCAGAGGCCAAGGATGCTGTCTTCTCTCTCCTCCTTTCTCCTCTCTCTCTTAGGTTAGGTATAGCCCTTTGGGGTTGAGGACATTCCAACTTCTCACCCAAAGTCTCTTCTCTCCTCCTGCTTTCTCTCTCTCTTAGATTAGGTGGATTCCCCCAACTTATGGCATCTGGGCTGTTTTCCCCCTTTTTTTGGCACCTTGGCTGGTGGGAGATGGCACCATGCAACAAAGGGGAAGGGGGGTTGGCACTGGCACTCAATTGGTCAACACTGCATTGCAATTGCACTCTAACCTTTTGCGGCCACACTACTGACAAGTAACCAAAAGGTCAACTCTCGGAGCTATTTTGTACGCGCGTATACATCGCGTAACAGAGATTTCGGCCGCACTGCGGTTTGTTGTTTTTTGGAATTATATGCTTTTTAGTCTACTAGTGAAATGTGTTATACACCTATCGTACCTACAAAATTATCCAAAAACGCTAACATTTATCGAGTTTTCATCCAAAAATGTCGCTTGCGCAAGTGTTTAGATTGGTATTTAGTTATTAATCAATAATCATGCCAAATATTTACCAATGTTATATCATAGAAAACTACGTTATGCTAGGAAGCAGTATAGACATCGCTTTAATTTATGTATATATTATGACGTTATTTTAGGACGGAATGAGTGAAGAAATTATTTGTTATCGATTTCTAATATCTAGAAAGTATGATGAATTAGGTTCATGAAAGTTTTTCAAAGAAAAGAAAGAGGACTAATAAAGGCAAAAATTAGGATCTGTACTGTTTTTATTAAAAACAAGAAATAAGAAGATTGAAGGTGGCGGTTGGGATTTTGAAAAAAGAAAAATAGAATGAAGCTGATGAAGGCTCAAATTTATCTGCAGAGAATACATTCCAGATTCAGATAAAAGAAGTTTTTGAGTCTCTCATGACAGACCTAAAATGGAGAATATACAAGAATTTAAATGAAGTTTCCTCTGACTTTGACTTTCTTTCTGGGCATTCACTTGTGGAAAAAAGAAACATCCGAGTTGAAAAAGGCTGCGTCTGATTTGGCATTGAAATATAGACAGGACTTAGATGTCCACGAAATGTCAGCAGAAATTCAGAGTTTCAAACAACAAGCTTTGGCAATACTTTCAGATGTGACATCAGTCTCTCCTAATGACCTCCTTCAATTATTATAGAAATATCTTTCTCGGAATCATACCCAAGCATTGAAGTTGCCTTACGCATTTTTCTTACTTTGCCAATAACAGTAGCTTCTTGTGAACGAAGTTTTAGTAAGTTAAAACTAATAAAAAATTATTTGAGGTCATCAATATGCCAAGAACGTCTTTCTAATTTGCCCATTATATTTATAGAAAATGGAATTGCAAGAAAGATAAATTATGACACGCTCATAGATGAATTTGCATCAGTTAAGGCACGGAGAGTGAATTTGTAACTTAATTTCTAGATTTAATTTATATGAAAGAAAGTAAGATTGTAAAGAATATCTCATTTCTTAATAAAAACACTTTATATATAATATACAGGGTGTCCCATAAGTCCGGCATCATAGGAGAAATTCATATTTTTCTATTTCTACAAACGATAATTCATATTTTTCTTATGCTCGGGATGCCAATTTCCCGTCCACCATTCTTGTCAGTGACGAGGCTGTTTTTTATGGAAATGGTGAGGTAAATCGACTGAACACCCGCTACTGGTCTCAAAACAACCCTCACTGGTATACCTCTTCAAAGGAACAAGGTGCATCTCGGGTAATGGTATGGTGTGGCATTTGGAAGGATCGCATCATAGGCCCCCTCTTTTTCGATGAACATGTCACTGGAGGCACCTACCTATGTATGCTCAAGGAAGAAGCATTTCCCAGTGTCTTGAACGAAGAAGGAAATTTCCCAACATGGTTCCAGCAAGACGGCGCTCCTGCACATTACAGCACCCAAGTAAGGGAATACCTGTACCAACAATTCCCTGGTCATTGGATAGGACGTCGAGGGCCTGTGGAATGGCCAGCTAGAAGCCCGGATCTCACGCCACTAGATTTTTATCTCTGGGGCCACTTGAAAGCGCTGGTATACGCAGAGAAAATTAGGAGTGTTGAACATTTTCGGCAGCGCATTATTAGGGCATGTAACACCATTACTCCTGACATCATTCACCGTGTGCTTGCTGACTGGGTATCACGTCTGAATTTGTGTATCGAAAACAGTGGTGGACATACTGAGCACGTTCTGTAAATAAAAGCTTTTGTTTTGCCTTTTTTTATTATTTTTCCTATGATGCCGGACTTATGGGACACCCTGTACATTATATATATAATAAATTTTATATCCCTCGTCTTCCTGACACACTGCCCCGGGCGCACAAACACCTAGTTTCGGCACTGCCTGCAGGCTTAGTTATTTTATTCATTGGTTGATGAATAGTACACAGTTAATAAACCCATCAGTATACCACTACGAGTAAAATTATATGTAAGTATTTAACTAAAGCCAAAATCTGCCAGTGGAAGAGAGATTTACATTTGTGAGTGATCTGAATAATATAGCATGATATGGTTATTTTAGGTGCGGTCAGGAGGACCAGAAAATGTTACATCGCTCAGGCTAACTAATGCGGCCCATTACTCTAACTTCTGTATCATTAGCACCGTCATCGTCAGGATTCGATCCCCCGACCTCAGTATCTTCATTTCGCTTATAAAGAAATGGTGTTACCCACTGAACTACGGACACACTGACTAGGTTACCCTGTAAAATATCCTAAGAACCAAACCCCTCCCCATTTCTTGACGGGCACATGTAATAGCTACATTTGCAGTGAATGTAAGATATCTAAGCGTATTTAAGAGTATTGGAGAGTGTGGTCCTTGCAGATGAAAGACAAATCTGATCTGGTTTGGCACTCTTCTGTTTTCTCAGATGAATCAACATTCGAGCATTTTGGTCAGGAGAACAGATCTGGGTATGAAGAACCTGTGCCAATATGTTCAATCTCAAATTGGTGCAACCCAATTTGAAATTAGGTGGTTGTGCTGCTATGGTGTGGGCGAGCATTTGGCAGTTTGAAAAAAAAAATGGCCCCATGCTCGTCTTAATTCGCAAAATTACATATCCATTTTGGATGAGAACCTTTGTTTTCGAATGTAAACTTCATTTGGAGGACATTATATTTCAAGAGGACGCCCCCACATGTCCATTCCATTGCTTTAGAAGGACGTTAATTTTATTCCTGCAGGGCGATATATATGTGTATATATATATATATATATCCTTGATATAAGTAAGGCATATGATAGAGTGAACCACAATATTTTTATTTAAAAAACTAGAAGACAGGAAGTTTCCCATGTACAGTGCTTACAAGAAGTCTCACGCCTCTGTCTCGTCCCAAGCTAGTCTGTTAGGTATAAAATGGGCGGTCCTTATGGCAGCGGAGGTGTGTTCGGATTGGTGCACATAATTGCTCTAACCCCATTAATGACGTTCACACTTATCTTTGTGTTAATCACTCTATCTATTTATATATAGAGACATACTGTATATAGATATATATAGAGTATGCAGGGGATAACGTGTGTCAGTCCCAGCTATGGTAGTTGTCTTACAATTAACAGTCCCAAGTGCAAGTTACGTTAACACCTCAACATAAACTACCCTGGACTAAAATAACATACGTGAAGCCCTTACCCACAAACCATTTAAAAGGTGTGATTTAAAAGCTCTCTCTCTCTCTCTCTCATTGTTTTAGTAGGAAAAAATTTATTGGTAAGAAATTTTTTTACATAATACAGGTAATATTAAGGAAAGATTTAAAATAAAAACGAAAAATTACAATGATTCTGCAGAGCCACATTTTCTTACCATGAAGCTCATAATTTAGAAGACATGGCAGGACATGATTAACTTCGATAACTGGATTATAACAGTTTTTAATTCTTTTTGTAAGACCGCAATGAGTGTGTCTAATTATCTCGAGATATTGTGGTTAACAAACATTTGCAAAGCTGAGCATGTTAGTGGTAACTTATGTAACAGTTCAAAAGATGTTACAAAACAAATTTAGGGTTGTGCTAGAAACTCTCTATTATAATTAACTCAAAGCTGGTATCCATATAAATTAGTGTTTTCATTGTTGTTATATTAATTATGCTAGACTATCTTCCTGATCCATGTTAGTTCTCTGAATCTTTCCTCTGCCTCCATAAAGTAGATTTTTTCTCTATTGTTTCGAAAATTTTGGTGAGATTGGATGTCAAAAACGCTGGTCTTATAGTTCTTCGCTTAATATATGTTCCCTCTTTTATATATAGAAACAGCGTTCGCTCTCTTCAGGATGTTACGTATTTCTCCCGTGTCTAGAGATCTCCATATCTAATACAGGGGCAGAACTATTTCAATTTTAGTTTTAATAATCATTGTCGCGTTTCGTTTGTCCTGATCTACTGCCGAATGTGATTTCAGTTTTACAACGCGTATTATATCTTCCGGTGTAAAATAAGTTATTTTCTCCTTATAATTCTCCAAAAAGTGAATTTTAGCATATATTATATCATCATTATCATTATCATTCATCATCATCATCATCATCATATCATCATCATCATCGTTTTTAGGGGTACTGAAAACGGATTCATACTAAACTTTAATATTTCAGGTATTCATTTTGGATCATCAGTCGGTGCATTATTTTTTCTTTTGCGGTCCGATGGTCTCGTGCTTTTGTTTTCCTGTTCGCAAAATTATAGATAGAAGTATTTTCGGTTTATAGTGATTACCCCTCCCCCCACTTTACTCACTCTGTACTCTACTCTCACTCTCTCTACTCTCTCACTCTCTCTCTCTCACTCTCTCTACTCACTCTCTACTCTCACTCTCTACTCTCACTCTCTACTCTCTCTCTCTCTCTTCTCTCTCTCTCTCTCTACTCTCTCTCTACTCTCACTCTCTACTCTCTCTCTCTCTCTCTCTCTCTCTAATCTCACTCTCTACTCTCACTCTCTACTCGCTTTCTCTCTAGGTGGATTGAAAACTGGCTGAAGAATAGGCGGCAGAGGGTTGTAATTAAAGGGGTTAGTTCGGGTTGGGCCTCGGTCACTAGTGGGGTTCCTCAGGGTTCCGTTTTGGGGCCACTGTTTTTTATCATTTACATAAATGATATCGACGGTGGCATCGTCAGTCGGATCGCCAAATTCGCTGATGACACCAGGCTTGGGGCCAATGTTGGGACGCCCGAAGCGATCGAGCAACTGCGTGCGGACCTAGGTAGGATAGGAGAGTGGTCCGAAAAATGGCAAATGCCGTTTAACTTGGGTAAATGCAAAGTGATGCACATTGGCTACGCCAATCCCAAGTCGGACTACTCGATGTTGGGGAGTAATATCGAGGAGACTGATTTGGAAAAGGACTTGGGTGTGCTAATTAGCAGCGACCTTAAGTTTACGAAACAGTGCGTAGAGGTGGAAAAAAAAGCCCAGAAGCTGTTGGGTTATATCAGGAGGCAATTTCAGTTTCGGAACAAGGAGATTGTGCTCTCTCTGTACAATTCCCTTGTTCGGCCGCACCTGGAGTATGCTGTGCAGTTCTGGTCGCCCACCCTCAGGAAATATATTGAGAAGCTGGAGCGAGTGCAGGCGAGGGCCACAAAGTTAATCCCTTCCGTTAGGCATATGGGCTACAATCGACGGTTACGCGCCCTGAACTTGTTTTCGCTGGAAACTCGGAGGCTGCGTGGTCAACTCATCGAGGTTTTCAAGTTCTTACACGTGTTCAACGATGTCGATTTTAGTAGCATGTTTAGTTTAAATGATAACCCAACTCGCAACAATGGTTGGAAGTTGGATTTGAAACGGTTTAGGACTACTGTGTGGGGGAATTACTTTACGTATAAAATCTGTGACACGTGGAACAATTTACCTTCAGAAGTTGTGAACAGTTCCTCTGTGGATCATTTCAAGAAAAGGTTAGACCAAATCTTGCACACTATTTGAGTGTGTAGAAAATTTTCCGTGGCACCCGTTGCCATTGGTACCTCCTCGGTATGGGCCGCAAGGCCTTTTGAGGTACTTCTTTTCCTTGTAACTCCTTGTAACTCTCTCTCTCTCTCTCTCTCTCTCTCTCTCTCTCTGATCACACCGCATCCCATCAGAGGTCTTCAGTAGGGACATCTGCAATGTATCCATATAATGTTAATAATAACCGAAACTCGGGGAAAATATACTCTCTGCTTTCCGCTCTACCCCAAATCCTTTTCTCTTAGTGACCTCTTAATACAAACTAATCTATCATATTTTGCGACTTTTTAACTCTCGTAGGATTCAATTCCATTCCTATAGTGTAAGAGATACTTAAATTCATGTGTCTATTATGCCATATGACGTGCGTAATAAATAATCATTTTTAAATAGTTGGAGCGTTCAAGGTCATCTGTAATAATCTATAGACTACCCCGAAGCCCACTCTCAACACTTAGATTCCCCTAAGACACAGGCGTCTTCAAGTAACATGAATGCGTAGAGATCTAAGGTGTTAGATTCCATATTACATAATTTATATGTTAGGTTTAAGAACGCTGGCATTGAAGGATGGAAGGAAGGGACAGTAAAAGCGATAATAGGTTTAATGAAGGAAGTGGAATGAGGATGGAGGTAAGCGTTGCTATGTCGAAGGAAACGAGCTTGGGTGGGGAATTACGAAGGGAGGAGGAAAGGGAGAGAGGGGGCTAAAATGAACGCGGGGATGGGTTAAGGGAGAGGAGAGAAATTCATATGAAATGCTAAACACAAACTCAAATATTTATTTTAATGCCCTAGACCTAGAAAGACAAAGAGCAAAATACCTTAAACTAACAATGAATTGACAGAAACAGAAGAGTCTGGTTTTAGACGCACTGATAGGTTTAACGTATGTGGCTAGAGGCCGCCACTCAGAATTACCACTACTACCTAAGTCATAATAAGGTTATTTACTATGACAGAATAGTCATGAGTAGTTATGGAAATAAAATATGACTATACTCTTGATGGCTGACTATATTTAGTTGGGATATAAACTATTGCTGACAATCTTTGGATCCTTGGCTTTTAAGACGAATTTTTTATGCATATGTTCAACAAATTAGGAAATTGGCTGATTATTATTACCATTCGAAGGGTTGGTACCCTTCACAACCGAAAACAATTTCAGAAGGGGTGCATGGTCGGAATGGGACGTTTTGGCGCCACCGTTTGGGCGCCGTTTGACGATTGGTTAGGTTAAGTCGTGATATTTTTGTTAAAACTAACGAAAATATCACGACTTAACCTAACCAATCGTCAAGGGCGTAGAGTTGACCTAACCGGGCAGTGACGATTGGTTAGGTTAAGTTGTGATATGTTTGTTAGTTTTAACGAAAATATCATGACTGAACCTAACCAATCGTCAATGGGGCAGATAACGGAAAAGTACCCATATTATATATACACCTTATAATACACTGACTCTTTTGCTCGCACCGCCAAAAAAGTAACGAAGGGTCGCGCTTGCTACATTTATCAAACATACAAATATCCATTATGTGAAAACTTCTGTTTCCCTTTCTTACTTGATATATTTTCAGACATTTATGCTATTAAGGGCAACAACACAACTTATCTGAAAAGACAGACAGCACTTCAGGTTAATAACCAAGTATTACTACTTAATACTTAATACTAATTAACGGCGGCGCCAAACCGGCTCCGCGCCCAAACGGCGGCGCCCAAACGGCGGCGCCCAAACGGCGGCGCCCAAACGGTGGCGCCCAAACGGCGGCGCCAAAACGTCCAGCGCCAAAATGTCGGCACCAAAACGTCCTAGATGGGTGCATGGTATCCTCATTTCCTTTATCGTCCCAGCACGCTTTACATAAGCCATTTACACAAAGCTGGAAAGGCCGTCTGTGCACCACGAGACGACCCAGGCAATGCGGGGAGCAATGGTGACATTGCATGAATATGGTGTGCCAATAAGAAATATCAAGAAGACTAGACGTTCATCGAAGCACTGTGGAACGGTGGATTCATCGGTATGAAGCAGAAAACTCAATCGCTACTTTGCCGAGGTCTGGTCCTCCGCGTTCAACATCTCAAGAGGAAGATGCTGCGATTGTATTCATGCCAGAGAGCATCCGTTTGTTCCAGCGACGCATATTTACAGAGACCTGAACCTTCGTTGTAGCGCAAATGCAGTGAACAACAGACTTCACGAGGCAGGGTATTTTTCTCGCCGTCCATCTATAAAACCTACATTGACGATTGAGCATAAAGAGGCGCGGATGGGATTTGCCTTGCAATACTTGCCGCAGGAGGAAGAATTCTGGAGAAAAGTTGTGTACTGTGACAAAAAAACATTTGCAACAGATAGTCATGGTTCCCTGCATTGTTGGAGGCAGCGCGGAAAACGCTATGAAGAAGGAAATGTTTTCCCGAGCAAATGTAGTGGTCACATCAATCTCGGTGTGTGAGGCTGGATGTCTGGCTATGGTGTCGGAGAATTGACTCAAGTAGATGGACGCTTTACTGGACAGCAATATTGCCAGATACTGGAAGAGGTGCTGCTACCCAGTGTTCGTGCGTATCTGGTTCCAGCACCGGAACCATTTTACTTAATGGAAGATAACAGTCCCATTCATAGGAGTAACGTTGTGAGAGCGTGGTACGAAGATCACCCAGAGACTATTAATCTAATTCTGCCACCACGTTCTCCTGATTTGAATCCGATTGAAAACCTTTGGGCAATAATGATTAACGAATGGGAGCAACGCAATGAAAGAACATTTGAAGCACTTTTAGCTCACACGAGGAATAGTTGGGAGAGCTTACGCCGAACACCAAACATTCCCTACAATCTTGCCTCTTCTATGCCGCAACGATTGCAAGAAATTATTGATGCTGGAGGAAGCTATACAAAATACTGATGTTAAAGCTATGACGTAAATGTGTATCGAATATATTTATGTTAATATAGAATTTTATTATGTTTTTATGTTTGACATCTATAAAAGTATATATTGTGACCATGAAAGAACTTTACTTATCCTTAGTTAGAATCTTTTCTTGTAATGTCTACGCTCGTGGAGGTGATAATATATGCATTGTTGAAACAAACTATGAAAAGGTAATAGTTTCAGGAAAAAAATAAAAACTGGCAACATCGAGGTCATCACATGTTTATGGGAATTGTCATATGATATGCTCAATAAACTCTTATATACTACTATAACAGTATACTATATTACGTAATAATTACGATGAACAAATCAAATGCAAATTTCTCTGATTCACGGCCCACCAGTCTTGTTTTAGACTAATGACTTTCATAAGATAGGAGAGGTTTAATATAGTTCGCTTAATAGGTTACCACTTAAAAACAATGGATAAACTATCTATTAGTGAGACGACCGTGACTTCCTCGAAATGCGAGCCGCGTGAGAGGTTCACTGAGGAATTTGGTCATTAGATTCGTCACGTAGGATATGTATCACAAACAGCAATATTAACAACAATTCCCAGCAATTACTTAATATCAATAATTGCATTTGAGCAAATAATTTAGACCTGCGTCAAAATAACTTAGGTATCATGCCATGATTTGGGATATTTGTCGAATTAGTCGTTCTCTATAGTCTACAGTATATATTGAGACGGTATAATGTAATGCCCAGCTAATGTTATGATGACTAGGATTGCTCTATAACCATCCCAACATCCCGAAACTTGTTCATTCTGCTTCTTAATCATTCGTATTTTAAACACTAAAATGTTGCAGAAGTGACCTAATAATGATGTCATTGATTGGGTTAGAGCAGTTATGTGCACCAATCCGAACACACCTCCGCTGCCATAAGGACCGCCCATTTTATACCTAACAGACTAGCTTGGGACGAGACAGAGGCGTGAGACTTCTTGTAAGCACTGTACATATTAAATTTATTGAAATTTTGGTATTCTCACTAATCTTTTACCGTTAGGTGGGGCAATGTACTATCCGAATGTTTTGACTCCTCTTGCGGGGTGAGACAAGGCTCCTTGCTCTCCCCTATGCTGTTTAATGTGTATATTGACGGATTAATTGCTTCACTTAATGAGGCAACAGTGGGATGTTGTATAGATAACACAAGGATAAATAACTTAGTTTATGCCGATGATATGATGTTAATAAGCCCGTCTGTTAAAGTTCTGGATCGGCTACTAAAAGTCTGCGAAGTATATTCGAAGAAACATGATATTCTTTTTAATGTTACAAAAACTAAGGTTATGCAATTTCATCCTAAAAGCTGTAATCAGCCATTTGATATTTGGTTTAAACTGAAAGGTAAAGTAATTGAGGAAGTACAAGAGTTTAAGTATTTGGGTTAAACTATTACCAGCTCCTTGAGTGATGACTCGGATATAAGAAGACAATTTCGAAGCCGTTGTGCTAAAGCGAATATGACTATAAGGAACTTTCGGTTCTGTACAAGTGAAGCTAAAGACACTCTCTTTCGTACTTTCTGCAGTAATATATACGGACAGCAACTCTGGATGAATTATAAAAAGGTTCTGGCAGAACCCTAAATTTGCTGAACAACAGGTCTTTTTGACTCTTACATAAATTACCCCCCGAGATGCTGAGCTTCGCAAATGTTTTCTACCCGCAATGTCCGGAGATTCCCGGAGTTAGAAGAAGTGCGCAATACAATCTAATGCAAAGAATTAAAAAATCAACCAACCCGATTATCCACGCTATCCATGAGTCTTGGCATTTATCCTCTAAGGCCGAAGCTATGAAATTCTTGATGCGTAAACGTCTGTCTGTAGTTCCACTTAACTCCGACATTACTGTATTATTTCTAATCAGCTGTATAAATTTGTATCCTTAGTATGTGAACTGTCATTGTATTAATAATATTTGTCATATGGACTGTAGTCTGCTAATAAACATTTTCATTTTCATTTACAGGGTGTTTCAGTTCGATCCTAGAAATATGGAATTTGGCGGAATTACTATGACAAACTTCAAATACGAAGTACCAAATACAAACTACAATTTCCACAAACTTTTCCAATTTACATATTTCTAGGGTCGACTTGAAACACCCTGTATATATATAAAATATAATATATTCAAGATGTGGATTGGTACAAATATGGTATATAACGCGTCTCTGCTATATATACAGTATTTTATATTAACATCAAGTTCGTTTATTTTAAGAAAACTGAACAACAATAAGTAATTATAAATGGTAAATGAAACCCAGTTACAAGTAGTGAAATATGTCAAATCATCTGCTTCGATGGAAGGAAAATGATCAAATATCTCATCTTCATACATCTTTGTATCTTGTTAAAACATAATAAAATCTTTTTGCCAACAATTTGAGTAATATTAATCATTTATTATGTCACTTCAGGGGGCAATTTCATGCGATTATAGTTTCTCTTAGATTAGTTTACTTGCGGTCAGTATAATAAAAATTTATAAAATCCATAAAACACGATCAAAGTGCGCTTTCCTTCCTCTTTATTCAGAAAGAAAAAATCTAAATTTCAAGCTAAGTTTTTTTCGAAGATGATGTCCATCAAAGAATAAAGGTTTTGACGTGCATTGGTGACATTTGTGTCTCAGGAAAAAATGTATATTTTACATTTTGGAAGTCAGTGGTTTTAACTTAATGCGAAACCCATCTCCTTGATAATATATATATATATATATATATATATATAAATATACCATAATCTACATATGGAAAATGATCGAAAAACTGGTACCAAACCTAAAACTAAACCCAATTACCATTCAAACAACACTGGAAAATAGGAAAGGCAGAATGTGTAGTGTTCCCAAATTAAGGGCTCGACAAGGGACCTCCTCAACTCTGAAGGAAAATAGCTTGGTTGTCAAGGGGGCCAAGACTTTTCAACCAGCTTCGAAAGGACCTCAGAAACGTAACGGGGGTCAAAGTTGAAGTCTTCAAGAGAAGACTGGATGCCTGGCTCAGGACGGTACCAGATGAGCCGGGCGTGCCTGGCTATGTACGATGGAGAGCACAAGAAAGCAACTCGCCCCTCCACCAACCCAAACCTAGAGGCGGGGCCACCAGCTTGACCTCCGTGTGAAGAGAGACCAACGCACGAAACAACATAAGGTAAGGTAAGGTGTGTATATATGATGCACACCCACAAAGAAAAATAAATAAGCGATTTCGTAGGTATTTTAAGAACCGAGAACCCCAAACCATGGCTTAAAGAGCATCTTGGATTGAAGTCTAGATCATGTGAAGAAAGGTTAACAATATTACTAAAATAATTTTATAGTCCAGTTATTATTGCGGATTAAATTCTCCAATCTATTGTTTAATTTCTCGTCCTGATTTCTAATTTTTCTTCGTAAGTTATTAATATCGTTCAGATGTTCAAATGTGTACTTTTTCAACCAAGTGAAAGGAACAATGTGTGTGTGGTGTGTGTGTGTGTGTGAAGGGGAAGATGCCAAAGTCAGGAGAAAAATATTTTTTTATATATACTACATATTTTTAATTTATATATTTGGAATTTTTTGAAAGTTGCATTTTGCCCACTATTGTTAATTTCAACATTGTTGAAAAAGAAAATAACGAATGGTTTTCATTTCTGGATCAGAATATTCGGAGATGCACAAGTCAATTCAAATTTGAATTTTTCTGCAAGCCTAATAATAATAACTCATATGTTCAGTTTTAATCTGGCCATCACAGTAGTATGAACGCAAAATGGAGTGCATTGCATGTAATGTTGATCAATGTTGCAAACCCCCTCCTCCTTGTTGCAAGACCCCTTCCTCCTCCCCTTGTTGCAAGACCCTCCCCTTCCCTCTTGTTGCAAGGTGCCAAAACAAAGAAAAAAGTGGTAATGGGGGATAGGGAGGATGACCTCTCCCCCCAAAGGGATAACCCTAACCTTGGGGGAGAAGTTGGGACGACCTCACCCTCAAAGGGGTATCCTAGCCTAAGAAGGTAAACCTTAACCTAAGAAGGAGAGAGACCATGTTTTCATCTGAACCGCCAGGGCATAATGAGAGCTCAGGGCACCAACATCTGATATATGTGGAGGGGCTGCCATGTAGCACAATTTATTTTAATAATTTATATATGGAGGGGCTGCCAGATAGCACCATTTATTAATTTATATATATGGGGGGATTGCCAGATACTTATTTTAATTATTTATATATGGATGGGTTGCCAGTTAGCACTATTTATTTATATATAGAGAAGTTGGCAGATATATATTTTAATTATTTATTTATTAAAACACGTCGTGCAACGGAATGCGCTTCGGTGGTGTAGTGGTTAACGCCACTGACTATGAATCCATCAGTCCCGGGATCGAGATCCGGTGACGGCAGCCGCGCGCAGCAAAACCCAGCTGTTCATCCTTCCACACAATAAAGAAAGTGGTTGGTAGATAAATGGGTACCCTGGGTGGCTTAGACCCTGGGATGCTGGTGGGGTATGGTTCAGATTAGATTCCACGTTAAACTGTAGGTCTAAGGTGAAGGGAAAAGTTTTATCTTCGTCAAAATTAACAATTCGGGGGGAATCAAAGCAAAGGTTAACGAAAGGTTATTTGATTTTTTCTACTTCGCCTTTCTTCTGTTCTTTATTTCCACTCTCCTCTAGAAAATAAATATACAATGAAAATAATAATATAAGAAATACACAATTTTAAACAATATATATATATATTTTTTTTTCTTACGTAATAATAGTACAGGAAAAGTCTATATACACATTTACTTTCATTTTACAAACTTTAACAGACTTTGAAGCGAGTGAACAGTTTTCCAAATGATGCAATAAAGAATCCGCCTTGGCCATCCTTCATGGGCTGAAAAAGTTCTGCGACTGATTATTCTCCTTCGTAACGGCAAAGGTCATGTGGCATAGAGGACCTACAGCTTTATATATATATATATATATATATATATATATATATATATATATATATAAGATACACACAGACCGTGCATGGAGCAAGGAACTCTTCTAGGAAAATTAAACCCACTATAGTCCGAATAAGTAATGGTAAATGACAAACACTATAGTTTTTTCTTTTTCATGATGTTAGCCCGACGTGGGCAACGGGTCACTCGTAAAGAGGTCCTAAAAATATAGCTTCCCTCACCAGCTATCTGCAAAGCAGATAGGATCCAGCTTTGGGACAGGATCTAGGGTTTAAAGCAGCCTAGCCCCGCTACATTTAGAACCTCAATATAAGGAAAAGACTCGCTGCCTTCACGTCCGATTAAATACATCAAAGAAAAAGGGGTAAGTACTATTACCATTACTTATTCGGACTATAGTGGATTTAATTTTCGTAGAAGAGTTCCTTGTTCCATGCACGATGTGTGTGTGTCATAAAAAACCTCAGAGAACCATTCTCAGTTCATTCCCATATATATATATATCTTTAAAATCAGTATTGAGAGAGTAATCAATTTAAATTTCATTTACTTCTCCATAATCACTTCATTTAAAATGAAGGAAAAAACATTTGTTTAATAAATCAAAAAGCAAGTCATTTCCAAAATGAAATGTGAATGTGTGTGTGTGTGCTCAAGAGGGAGAGAGAGAGTTACAAGGAGTTACAAGGACAAGACGAAGCCTCAAAGACCTTCCGGTCCACTCTGGGAGGTTCTTGTTATTAAACAAGTTTATTTTTCTTTCAACTATCCTAGCAGTAGTAGAAAACTGGATAGAAAAGTAGAAGGCTCCCTCCCCACCCTCCGCTCCCTCCTTGCCAGAGGCAGGTACGGAAAAAGGTTGAAGAAAATACCTTGACCCTGGAAAAGTAGCCAAGGAAATTTTACAGGAAAGTGGAGAATATATAAATAGCTCTATATTTAGCATGCTCACAGAGACACCGTGCAAGCGAACTCCTGCAGAGTTGTTATGTTTTAGTCTTAAACTATGAGAGTATTCAGTACTTTGTCTAGCCTGTTTTTAAACACATTTACACTTTGACTTGAAACAACCTCTGAGAGAAGTTGGTTCCAGATATTAACTATTTTATAGGAAAAGAAATTCCTGCAGACAGAGGATCTAAATGTCTTTAGTTCCAGTTTAAACTCATTTTTTCTTGTCGGATTGGCATTAAGTGAGAATAATTTTCTGTAATCTACCCTGTCTATTCCATTGAGCATCTTGAAGACTTGAATAAGCTGACCCCGCAACCTCCTCGTCTCTAAGGTAAACAGATTTAGGCGCTCCAATCTCCGTTGGTAGCTTTGCATTCTCATTGAAGGGATCAATTTTGTAGCTCTTGCTTATACTCTTTCTAACCTTTCTATGTCCTTCGTGAGGGATGGAGACCAAAACTGCGCACAGTATTCCAGTTGAGGTCTGACTAGTGAATTATAAAGAGACATTACAGTCTCCTTGTTCCGAAACTGGAACCGTCTTTTAATATAACCTAATATTTTTAAGGCCCTCTTTTCGACTTCTGCACAGTGCTTCGACGGTTTCAGATCGTTGCTGATATAGACTCCTAAGTCTTTCTCTAGATCGGTCTCAGTCAAGTTCCTTCCCAAAAGAGAGTAATCTGTCTTCGGGTTTTTAGAACCTATGTGCATTACCTTACACTTGTCCAAGTTGAATGGCATCTGCCAAGTAGCAGACCATTCGCCCAACCTGTTAAGATCGTTTTGAAGCGTTCTTACGCCCTCCTCAGTACCTACACTACTTCTTAATTTCGTATCGTCTGCAAATTTGGAGATTGTACTTAGAAGCCCGACGTCTATGTCGTTAATATAGATGATAAAAAGTAAAGGAACCAGAAGGGAAACCTGTGGGACACCACTGATGACGGGCGCCCACTCCGAAGCCACTCCATTTATTACCACTCTCTGCTTTCTATCTTTTAACCAATCCTGAATCCAGTTGGAAACGAGTCCGGTGATTCCTAATCCTTTAACTTTAGCCATCAATCTCGCGTAGGGACTTTGTCAAAGGCTTTTTGAAAGTCGAGATGCACTATATCTATTGCCCTACTTGCAACGTACTGTGTATGCATATCATGGAAAAACTCCAACAGGTTTGTCAGACAGGATCTATGTCGCCTAAATCCATGTTGAGAATAAAAAATTAGATTGTTAGATTGTTAGATGCTCTCCAGAAATCTAGTCTTTTCACGAGTCTTTTCACGTGTATTAACTGGAACTCTGAGGTCAAACCTAATCAAATTATGATCGCTGTTACTCAAATTTTCACCAATAGTCAGGATCGTTCGTGAATATGAGGTCTAGTTTATTATTACCCCTTGTAGGACCGTCAACCCATTGACTTAATAAGTTATCATCTGCAAATTCCAACAGACTTGAGCCCTCAGCATCAGCTGTTTTGTTCCCCAATTTATATTACCACAATTAAAATCACCAAAAATGAAACTGATCTTATTATTCACTATTCTGCTTAATTGGTTATACAAGTTTATATCCTTATGAACGGGGTAGTGAGGTCGCCTATATACTAGAAGTAGATGCACTACTTTATTATTTAGGTTTAGATCAATTCCCAACATTTCATGAGCAGATACGATATTACTGTTTACCGGTGCAGGAAGTCCCGAGCATACAAAAGTACACCGCCGCCTTCCCTTCCGTTCCTATCTTTGTGAAACATTTTGTAATCTACCATTTCAAATTCTCCTACAAAATCCCTTGTTTCAGAATGAATCCAGGATTCCGTTATTCCTATGATATCAAAGTTCTCAGTTTTGACTAGCGCTATAAATTCCATTAGTTTGTTTCTAATTGACCTAGCATTGAAGGGCACAGTTTTGAGAGATTTTAAATTGTGATTTTTCCGAACTGGCCTGAGTCGTATCCCGACGCAGTTGAACCAACTGCTGTTGGAGGGGGACTAACTGCTGTTGGAGGGGGACTAACTGCTGTTGGAGGGGGACTAGCTGCTGTTGGAGGGGACTAGCTGCTGTTGGAGGGGGACTAGCTGCTGTTGGAGGGGGACTAGCTGCTTGGGGAGTAGGACCGACTACTGGGGAGTAGGATCGACTGCTGGGGGAGTAGGACTGACTGCTGGGGGAGTAGGTTTAACAGATGGGGGAGCAGGATCAATTGCTGGTTTTGGGGTCCTAGTTTAAAAAGATTATACAAATTAATGTTCAGTAAATCACCAAACTTCTTTTTCCACTTCTGATTAAAATGTATCCCGTCCGAACGAAAAGTATTCCCTATTTCCGTAGAATGTAGGCTAAAAATCAACAAACTTTAGCCCTTTTTCATCACACATGCGTTTAACTCTTTTATTTATGCTAATGGTTTTACTTAGAATATAGTCACCAGCACGCATTCGAGGGAGAATCCCTACGACCGTACCCATATCTGTCCTATCCCTAACCTTGTTGGTTAGGATCTTGAATTCTTATACAATGGACTCTGTCTGCCCTCCTGTCCCTCCCAGAAAAACGTCATTGTCACCAACATGTACAATGATGGGGCACCTCTTATTCTTGATATTAATTTTGACTTATTCCCTATTAATTATCTGGCTCGTGGCACCTGGAAAACATCGGAGTTTTCTCTTGGTCACGCGTCTTGCTCCGAAAAAGTCCCCTTGATTCCTTACCATAGAATCCACAATTAAAAAGGATTCATCCTCTTCGTCGGCAAGTAAGTGAAACTTATTTTTGACGATAATCGGTTCCGAATCCTTATGTTTTGGTTTTGGTTTGGAAGGTCTTTTATTTTTGACCAACTGGAATTCTCGTTCCTCCGTTCTACTTTTCGGAATATTCTCCATGTTTTCCAAGCGAGCCACGCTTTGTTCTAGATGTTTAACCTTACAGTTTAAATCTGCTGATGTGTTTTCAGTCTGATCTTTTCCACTGGGTTGGATTTCCAGTGCTACGACCCGAACTTCAAGCTTTTTTACTAATTCCTTTAGCTCTTTAACTTCCCTTTCGTGGGTTTCTCTAAGTTTACAAAACAAACATATACTGAAGGATGTGATGTCGCTGATATTACCTTCGGGGAAGTCGACGCACCAATGATTAACTTTACATTTAAAGCATTCCGTTTTCAATTTAGCTGGCCCTCTCATATTTTATCTTTTTTTTTTACGATACGTTACTTTAAATAATACAATATGTTACTTTAAATAATGCAATGTTACTTTCAAATAATACGATACGTTACGAGATGTTACTCTAAATAATACAATAAATATATTACTTTAAAAAATACGATATGTTCTTTTTAAATAATACGATTCTTTACTTTTAAATAATACAATATGTTACTTTAATTAATATAACGGATGGTGAGAGGGGTAACGGTGAGCGCGGATATAAACACGTGATACAGACCGGAAACTGAGCTGAATACAGAATTGAATGCAACCTGTGGGCTGCCATTAGTAACAATGCAGTCTGATATTAATTTCAATAATACAATGCTATTTTAATTAGTATATTGGTTAATGAGGGAGGAATGGTGAATGCAGAAATAGGAAATAAATAAATACGCGAAAACGAGTGGCACGTGTTACAGACCGCAAATGGAATTGAATACGGAACTGAATGAGACCTGAAGGGAGCCGTTTATAACAATGCAGAATGCTGTTACTTTAAATAATATAATATGTTATTTTAATTTATACAACGGATCGTGGGGGCGAAGTAGTGAATGCGGGAAATGGACCTGCGAGAGCACGTGTTTCAGACCGGAAACGGAAATAGACTCGAATATACAAATGTTACTATGTAACTCGTCTGAAAATGCAATCTGTAACGACCGTCTAAAACAATGTAAAATTATTTCACGTTAACTTTACCAGAGAAACTCAGCCGAAAAAACAGAATTTAAAAAATACGGAATTATGTTCTTTAAAACCGGAAAAGGAATAAATTAAGTCTAGTTAATAAGCAATAGTGCTTGGCCTAATCTCAATAATAAAGTAAATAAATATAATTATACTTATCCAACAAACTTTATAAAGTCAAACTTTGTCACTTAGTCACTATCTAAAAAATACTGGAGAGACCACACAGCATGATTCCCTGAGTTTTTTATGATACACACAGACCGTGCATGGAACAAGGAACTCTTCTGGGATAATTAAATCCACTAAAGTCTGAATAAGTAATGGTAAATGACAAATACCATAGTTTTTTTTTCATGATGCAAGCCCGACGTGGGCAACGGGTCTCTCGCAAAGAGGTCCCATAAATATAGCTTCCCTCACCAGCTATCTGCAAAGCAGACAGGATCCAGCTTTGGGACATGGATCTAGGGTTTAAAGCAGCCTAGCCCCACTACGGAAAAAAAGGGGAGCAAAAAGAAAAGGAAAAAAAAACCGGAACTAGGTAACTCTTCGCCCACACCCCGCGAGGAGTTGAGGAAACCCCAACAACCCACGAGGTGTACGAGCCCCCTCGGCCTGGCAAGCCGGAGTACCTAATCGAGGGGGATATGATATATATATGTATATATATATATATATACACACACACACACACATATGATATATATATATATATATAGTAGGCCTAATCTTAGCCAAATGAGGTGATGCTGATTAAATTAATGCTAGTAATTAATTGATGCAATGATTGATTGTTATAATGACAGGCTGGGTTAACAATTTATGATGTCCTACAGTATCACCGGTTGAAGGTAGCTAGTGGAGTAGGCCTACTATAATATTTCTGAGTGGTACGAATTGATTCGAGGTCACCAGCTTGGATTACACCCAAGCAAATATTGTTAAGGTTATAAAAAGCACCTTATTGTTTTGTATTTAATTAAGAAAATAAATCTGTTATTTGTTCACAGTGAATAACAAATGATTGACAGTAATTATAGTGAATAACAAATGATTGAAAATAATTATAGTGAATAACAATTATTTAACAGTCTTTATATTAGGCTAAGATGACATGGAGCTTAGCCAATAAGAGAAATGGTCAAGAACTTAATTGTCAAGTAATACATTCATTTATGGTAGGCTAATGGCATGCAAAATGGAACACTGAATGGGCCTAGTAATGACAAAGAATGCACGTGCGTTTAGTACACTGTAAATAGATTAGACCTTCATTTATGTAGGCTAGAGTTATGCATTAATGGAGCATTGAATGGGCCTAGTAATGATAGCAGGATTATACAGTACACGATTACGGTATTGGAATGACACTTGGATTAGGAAATAGGCCTTCTGCGTTTCAACAAGTTAGTTTGAATGATTTGTAAAACACTTTGGGAGTATAGCCTACCGTCCAGCGGTAGGCTGATGTAGGCTTCACGAGAGTTACTTAGAAAAGATGCACTTATCTTACCAGGACGTCGCATACCTCTGGAGAAAAAGTGTTGAAGGTGGACCTATTACTGTTGACGCGAGGTGTCGTTGCCGTCCGTTGTTATGCACGTCGAGATCGTTCTCGAAGAGTGGGAGCTTGAAGGTGAAATTCACCGTGCGTTGTTCTGCAAGTCGAGGTCTTCACGGTGAAGTGTTTAACGGGCCTATTGGATTCTCGTTGACGGCCGCTTTTCCTAGAGCGGCGAAAGCTGAACCAATGTGAAGAGATTTGGGCTTGTAGCTTCGTAGATTTGCGTACTGGATGCTCCTTGAGGATGTTTTCTCGTAGCGTGTTGAACTTTGCCGGTGCTCTCGAGGATGATTGTTAACCGGTTGAGGTGTGGTGAAGAGGCCAATGGAAACTCCTACTGCGGTAGTGTTGTTTGTTGCAGGAAGGATTTATAGCTTACGTCAAGTGATGCTTCGTGTGGTGTTGAGATGATGCTTGAGGGACTGAAGCCGGCTGAAGTCGAAACGGCGATGGGCTTCGAAGAAGTGCTTCTGCAGGCTGACGGCGGAAGGTCTCGCTTGACGATAGATCGAAAGCCTTGAAGGAACAGCAGGCTGCTCCTCCGGCGAGAAGCCGGAGGGCGGTTGATGTGACGAGTTGTACTGACGAAGGAGAAACGTGACACGTGACGAGAAATGCAAGCGAGAAGTGAACGAGCGAGCGAGTGAGAATGTTTATCAGTGGAATCTCGCTTATATAGTCTTTCTGACGCGGACTTTCCCGATATATCTTGAGACGCCTTCTACGCGTCCTTTAGTTGTTAAGGGCTTGCTTTCGCGGGCCTTTTGGGACAAAACAGACGTTTTCATTGTTTCTGATTCCTTGACCACGTGTGTCTTCTAAGAATGTTTGATGATGGCGTGGAAGAAAGAATTTGTTTGTCTACTTGTTAGTCTATTTCTTGTCAGTCCTCTACATATATATGTTAACCCCTCCGTCTATGGCCCTGGGGTGGTTCGGATCGACGGGGGTTCTAGTTAGGAGGCAGCAACGGATATTTCTTCTAATCTTGGTAGTAGGGTCTCCAAATGTTTAAACTCTTGGCTACAGACTCGCCAGACTGTTATGCCCTCCTTCTTATATGTGCTTATGGGGTGTCTCGTATCGACGAGGCGTTCTTGTTGTGAGGCCGAAACGGATATTTCTTCTTGATACTTTTCTTCTACAACTTTCTATAATACTCTGATACTTTCTCTTGGTACTAAAATTATCGGCTTTTCTTTTATAACTTATCGACTTTACTGACTAAATTCTTCTGAAGATAGTCCAACTCGAGGGGGAAAATAAAAAGTTTCTCTTACTCTAATTTACTTCTTAAAAAAATGTACAGTTAGTTCTCTGAATTTACAGGGGTAGAGGTTCGACCTCTTTCGACCATGGCTCATGCCGGAATCTAAAAAAAGTTAAGGAGGCAAGGGGCCTCTGCCCCCTCCTCGCAGCGAGGCTGCTAACAAGGGAGGCTCGTAATGAAGTGCCGTAATGAAGTGCAATAATGAAGTGCTCCAATTTTACTAATCGTATATTTTTGCCGAATCTTCATTTCTGAAGGCGATATCATTTCGTAATAGTACATAAGTACAAATTAAGTACACGACTGAGTACGTATTAATTTTGGTTCATTACAATTACGATTACAATTATGGATTACTTCACATTCGCTTATGATTGTCCATTACAGTTCTATTAAAGTACATTCTTACATTATAAATTAAATCATTACATTTAATTACAGTTTCATTGAAGTACATTACAAGTTATTATTAATTACAGTTTCATTAAAGTACATTACGTCGTTTACCATTCTTAGTGTTTTTATATATTTATATATGGTTATAATATATGTTTATACTATATGGTTATACTATATGGTTATACTAGATGGTTATACTAGATGGTTATACTAGATGGTTATTAGATTTGGTTATTAGTACAACACAAGTACATGAGACATGACACACATGACATAACATAACGCATGATAAAGTTATAAATTCGAATCGAGCGAAATGAGACTTTTTTTATCTTTGAAGCGTTCGATTCTGCCAGTTAGCGGAATTTGATAACTTACTAAGCATTTTCGAGTTCAATGCGGGAGGTGATATAATAAAAATAATAATGAAAAAAATAATACGAGAACGTATTTTTGCGTTTTCGAACGAAGGCATGAAGTTTTGCATTTCATAGATTGACACGAGTAAAAATGAATATTTAATAAAATTTATATAGGATAATGATCAAGATAAAATATGGACGTATGGGGGCGGGGATATGGTCGAATAATAGTTATATTTATACTACATAACATATAAATAATGACTTCTATAGAGTGTACAGTTTTTATTATGATGATAAAGAATTTTCATACATTGCATACTAGAGATATAATGAAGGGAAATTAATGACGGGAAAATGTGACGTCATAGTTATTGAATTTGTACGTATAGTACAAATCATTATTAGGAAGATTTACATGAACGAATTAGAGACAAAGAGTGGGTATCAATGACTAAGAAGTACAACTGCGGGTTCCAATCCTGTTACATGCAATGTGTATGCATAATCTAGGGTCGAGGGTGAGATGGAAGACAATCATAATTAATTATAATAAATTCTATAACAATGAAAAATGGAAAATAGATACGACTAAACCACAGAAATGGTAGATCATAGGGTTGTGACACAAACAAAAATAGGAAGCTACAAATAAATTTTTTATCCAAAACTCGCTTAGGCAATTTTGGTTTCTTATGTAAAAATGAATATGGATTATTCATTGTTCATTTTTACAGTGTTTCCCCCTGTAAAATGGTATTAATACAATAATATAATACAATTAATACCATATAATAGAATTGAGAAAATAACATCCAACGAATTCATATTAGATGATGACATTCTTTTTTACAATACAAGTTTTATACAGAACGAGTTCGGGTAGTTGAGTACAATGCAGAGTATCAACTCTTTAAAATGACACTAGCTTACAAAATATAAAAAATTCAAAGATTAAAACTTTAATTTTAGACAAACAATTAAGTTAGACAAACAATGATATGGTTAAAATTTTTACAAAATTTTATTTTTCTGTGGGAAAAATTACGTACATAATGAATAGAGTAGATAAAAGGGAAAAACGTAAATCGTACAATCTATAAACTAATTTTTATTGACTAGCGTTGGTAAAAATAGAATTACGTAATGGATGATGTATAGACCTGTGGTCAAGTGTGTATTTATGTGTACTAGGTACAAAGTGTGTATCTTACAATTTCGAGGGACAGATTAGCCGAGAGGATTGTTCAATTAACTGAATAAATGCATGAGCAAGATATATTAGAAAGCAAAAATGATTAAGACTAAATAGCATAGTTTGCACTTACACGTAATGAAATAGTTTTATTGTGATATCCAATGATTTTAGCATAAGGTTTGTATATATAGTATATATAGTGTGCATACATGCATTTTTATTGACTGTTGTAGGTACAAATCGAATTACGTAGTGGATGATGTATAGACCTGTGGTCAAATGTATATTTGTGTGTATTAGGTACAAAGTTTGTATCTTATAATTTCGAGAGACAGATTAGCTGAGAGGATTGTTAAATTAACTGAATAAATGCATGAGCGAGAATTTATATATAGTAAGCAATAATTATGATGTATTATAATGATGATGTTTGCATACGAGTTTTAATGCAAAAGTGACTGGAGGGAAGGAACGTAAATGAATTCGAATATGTGTCAAAAGTAATAAAATTCAATTAGGATTATAGATTTTACATAATTAATCAGTTACACGTATAAGGTAATTAAAAAAAACGAACTTAGAGGACATTACAATTAATGAAAGTAAATCTAGCGGTATTAAAAATTAAATTTTGAAGATGGAATTAAATTCGACTAGTAACATTCCTAGCTATATATGAACTATATAACCATTAACATTGACCAGAAGTATCGGTACGATAATTGAATTTAAAAAAATTAAGAATACAAATTAAAAATATAAATCAATTATGCATTTTAATGAGCTAAACAATTTTATAATACTCTTAAAAATAAAAGTAAATCGAACCAAAAATGAGTTTCGGCCAAGAATAAAAAAGTTATTGAAATGGAAGGAAAGCATTTCGAACAATCTTTTCTTTTAATAATTTCAGGTAAATTTTACATTAAAAATTATTTTTATATAATAAAAAAAATATTAAAAAGGTTTAATAATTTTTGCATGTTAAGTAGAAAAATCATACTCTTTCGTTGAATGTTGATAGAATTTGAATTATTTGATATTTTGACACAATTAATTAAATTCGACCAACACAATTACTCAGTATTCATCGAATAAAAAAAAATATAAAAAATATGAAAATTGAAAATAGAAATCAATTATAAACTATAATGAACTAAACATATACTGTAATATAAAAAAACACAACCTAAATTGAGGTTATGTTCCATCGTACCAAAGAGGAATTAACCATGGTTGAACCATTTCTCTGGTTGACACGGTTCAACTGGGGTTGGGGGTGTTAAAATAAAATAAAAAGACAAAGTTTGGAGTACGACATTCGGGGGAATTGAGTGACTAAGCATGGGGTATAAGTCTGAAATTGACAATTACATTTTTTTTTTTTTTTTTTTTTTAAGATCGCTGGTCACACTACTTTGAACAAAAATTAAAAGAGTTGAAACAAAACGGAGGGACGGTATGTTCCTCAGCATAGTAATTTAAAAGGAGTCATTGGGACAAGATCGATTAATTAATTATTACACAACTATTATTATCACGTATACATTACAATGATTATCAAAGTCATTACAAACAATTGTAAAAATTGTTTTGGTTACAAACAATAAAATGTCATTTTACCTATATATTTATATACGCAACAAGGGCATGAAAAAGAAAAGACAAATCGGTCCATTTCCTTCTTGCAACAAAACAAAGAAAGGTTAGCTAAAGACGCAACCCGGTCAATTCAGGTTGAATTAAATTCTCTTTTACAACACAAAAAAAGGTTGAATTAAATTCTTAGATTACATTTTCTTAAATTAAATTCTCTTAACTTACAAAGAAAAAGTTGAATTCAATTGACTGCATTGAAATAACTTGGGACTTAAACTCTGACTTGGAATAAAACTCTCTGACTTGAAATAAAACTCTCTGACTTGGAATAAAACTCTCTGACTTGGAATAAAACTCTTTGACTTGGAACAAAACTCTCTGACTTGGAATAAAACTCTCTGACTTGGAATAAAAGTCTCTGACTTGAACTCTATCAAGTATTCTTGAAACTAACTTGAACTCTATCAAGTATTCTTGAAACTAACTTGAACTCTATCAAGTATTCTTGAAACTAACTTGAACTCTATCAAGTATTCTGAAACTGTCTGACTTGAACGCTTGTCAAGTATCTTGAAACTTAAACTGTCTAACTTGAACGCTTGTCAAGTATCTTGAAACTTAAACTGTCTAACTTGAACGCTTGTCAAGTATCTTGAAACTTAAACTGTCTAACTTGAACGCTTGTCAAGTATCTTGAAACTTAAACTGTCTAACTTGAACGCTTGTCAAGTATCTTGAAACTTAAACCGTCTAACTTGAACGCTTGTCAAGTATCTTGAAACTTAAACTGTCTAACTTGAACGCTTGTCAAGTATCTTGAAACTTAAACTGTCTAACTTGAACGCTTGTCAAGTATCTTGAAACTTAAACTGTCTAACTTGAACGCTTGTCAAGTATCTTGAAACTTAAACTGTCTAACTTGAACGCTTGTCAAGTATCTTGAAACTTAAACTGTCTAACTTGAACGCTTATCAAGTATTTTTATAAATCTCTGGGGCGTTGTCCCTTTTGGCGCAACCTTCTGACTTCAAAAACTGACTTAAAAAATGACTTCAAAAAATGACTTCAAAAAATGACTTCAAAAAATGACTTCAAAAAATGACTTCAAAATTATTTCAAGTATCTTTCTAAATCTATAAACTCTATAAACTCTCTGTAAACTCTCTCTTTCTTAATTTGCAAGTCAATTCAATTCAATAATTTGAAAAAATTTGCAAACAAAAATAAAAAATGTAAACAACATTTCATCTCGAATGTACGCGAACGTACGATACTATTATGTTTGGTACATAAAATAAAATTATTCTATACTGAATATAACTGAAAATAACTGAAAATAATTCTGTGACAATTAACTCTGTGACACTTAACTCTGTGACACTTAACTCTGTGACACTTAACTCTGTGACAATTAACTCTGTGACAATTAACTCTGTGACAATTAACTCTGTGGCAATTAACTCTGTGGCAATTAACTCTGTGGCAATTACTGTTTCACTAAAAAAAAATGTATCACTGGTGTCTGAAGTGTTCACTGTGTTTTGTGTTAATTCTGGCTCCATACTAAATATTAACTGTTAATAATGCTGACTTTTCAAATGTTTACAAATTACTCAAAGACAAACTCTGTACTTAACAAAATTTTCTATGGGGAAATCCTTGAGACGTGTCCTGAAGACGTCTTGCTGGCTACTTCTTCTTGGATGAAAACTAGGCGTGGAGAACTTGGAGTCGTGACACACCGGTTCAAGGGTGGATGTTACGAACTAGAAGTCGTGACACGCCGGTCAACTGGTTTTATCCTGATGCACGGTAATTTCTATCTTGGCCAAAGAGTGGCCTCTTCTTAAAATCTTCTTAAAATCTTCTTCTTCTTAAAATCTTCTTAAAATCTTCTTCTTCTTAAAATCTTCTTCTTAAAATCTTCTTCTTCTTAAAATCTTCTTTTTATCCTGGGGCAGGGTCGCCACAATGTTAACCCCTCCGTCTATGGCCCTGGGGTGGTTCGGATCGACGGGGGTTCTAGTTAGGAGGCAGCAACGAATATTTCTTCTAATCTTGGTAGTAGGGTCTCCAAATGTTTAAACTCTTGGCTACAGGCTCGTAATGAAGTGCCGTAATGAAGTGCAATAATGAAGTGCTCCAATTTTACAAATACATGTATAATATAAACCTAAATGTTTGGGGGAAGACAGTTGAAGGGTTAAGTTTCCCCCTTTTAAACACATGATCAGATGTTTGAAAGATTCCAAATAAAAATTTTAAAAAATAAAAATAAAAACTAATCGTATATTTTTGCCGAATCTTCATTTCTGAAGGCGATATCATTTCGTAATAGTACATAAGTACAAATTAAGTACACGACTGAGTACGTATTAATTTTGGTTCATTACAATTACGATTACAATTATGGATTACTTCACATTCGCTTATGATTGTCCATTACAGTTCTATTAAAGTACATTCTTACATTATAAATTAAATCATTACATTTAATTACAGTTTCATTGAAGTACATTACAAGTTATTATTAATTACAGTTTCATTAAAGTACATTTCGTCGTTTTCCATTCTTAGTGTTTTTATATATTTATATATGGTTATACTATATGGTTATACTATATGGTTATACTTGATGGTTATACTAGATGGTTATACTAGATGGTTATACTATATGGTTATTATATTTGTTTATTAGTACAACACAAGTACATGAGACATGACGCACATGATATAACATAACGCATGATAAAGTTATAAATTCGAATCGAGCGAAAGGAGACTTTTTTTATCTTTGAAGCGTTCGATTCTGCCAGTTAGCGGAATTTGATAACTTATTAAGCATTTTCGAGTTCAATGCGGGAGGTGATATAATAAAAAATAATAATGAAAAAAATAATACGAGAACGTATTTTTGCGTTTTCGAACGAAGGCATGAAGTTTTGCATTTCATAGATTGACACGAGTAAAAATGAATATTTAATAAAATTTATATAGGATAATGATCAAGATAAAATATGGACGTATAGGGGCGGGGATATGGTCGAATAATAGTTATATTTATACTACATAACATATAAATAATGACTTCTATAGAGTGTACAGTTTTTATTATGATGATAAAGAATTTTCATACATTGCATACTAGAGATATAATGAAGGGAAATTAATGACGGGAAAATGTGACGTCATAGTTATTGAATTTGTACGTATAGTACAAATCATTATTAGGAAGATTTACATGAACGAATTAGAGACAAAGAGTGGGTATCAATGACTAAGAAGTACAACTGCGGGTTCCAATCCTGTTACATGCAATGTGTATGCATAATCTAGGGTCGAGGGTGAGATGGAAGACAATCATAATTAATTATAATAAATTCTATAACAATGAAAAATGGAAAATAGATACGACTAAACCACAGAAATGGTAGATCATAGGGTTGTGACACAAACAAAAATAGGAAGCTACAAATAAATTTTTTATCCAAAACTCGCTTAGGCAATTTTGGTTTCTTATGTAAAAATGAATATGGATTATTCATTGTTCATTTTTACATATATATATAAATAATATATATATATATATATATATATATATATATATACATACAGGGTGTCCCATAAGTCCGGCATCATAGGAGAAATTCATATTTTTCTATTTCTACAAACCATAATTCATATTTTTCTCTTTCTACAGGCCAAAATGTCTATGCTCGGGATGCCAATTTCCCATCCACCATTCTGTTCAGTAACGAGGCTGTTTTTTATGGAAATGGTGAGGTAAATGACAGAACACCCGCTACTGGTCTCAAAACAACCCTCACTGATATACCTCTTCAAAGGAACACGGTGCATCTCGGGTGATGGTATGGTGTGGCATTTGGAAGGATCGCATCATAGGCCCCCTCTTTTTCGATGAACATGTCACTGGAGGCACCTACCTACGTATGCTCAAGGAAGAAGCATTTCCCAGTGTCTTGAACGAAGAAGGAAATTTCTCCACATGGTTCCAGCAAGACGGCGCTCCTGCACATTACAGCACCCAAGTAAGGGAATATCTGTACCAACAATTCCCTGGTCATTGGATAGGACGTCGAGGGCCTGTGGAATGGCCAGCTAGAAGCCCGGATCTCACGCCACTAGATTTTTATCTCTGGGGCCACTTGAAAGCGCTGGTATACGCAGAGAAAATTAGGAGTGTTGAACATTTGCGGCAGCGCATTATTGGGGCATGTAACACCATTACTCCTAACATCATTCACCGTATGCTTGCTGGCTGGGTATCACGTCTGAATTTGTGTATTGAAAACAATGGTTGACATATTGAGCACGTTCTGTAAATAAAAGCTTTTGTTTTGCCTTTTTTATTATTTTTCCTATGATGCCGGACTTATGGGACACCCTGTATATATATATATGAGTGGATCCTAGGGTCTTTGTTGGTCTGAAACATTATAACTTATTCAACGTAAATTTCGCTCCACAACATATTCGCACTAACATCTCATATTGACTCGCCTTTAGTAAATTATTGAGTCATAAATATGTTTTTTCATTACTGAGGCACTATAAGGAATTAGCATATGCTAAATAATCATTAGCAACAAACTAATTGTGGTATGCTTAATATATAATTTTAGGATTGATGGAAGTACTCCAATGATTAGTCGTTAAATACAGTATGGTGTGATTTTAATGAAGTTTCTTTGCACACGTTTTATATTAATAGACGGGGAAGCGATCTATCCAAAAATTTGGACAGTCTTACATGATGGTTTCATGCTCTAATACCACGCTTCTCAAACTAGGGGTCGCGTAAATATTAATGGGGGTCGCAGAAACATTTGAAAATATTATTTTTTTCATAAATATACGGTGTTAGTACCTATTGCTTTTATGACATTGAGTGAAGGGTCGCGAAAAAATTTGTCTGATCCAAAGGGGTAGCAAGTGAAAAAGGTTTGAGAAGCCCTGCTCTAATATACAAAATTTTGGTGTGAAAATTAATTGCGCAGGTTGTTAAACTTATTGCTTGGAGGAAATTAAATGACGAAAATTACTCAAATTTGACTAACTTAACTAATCAATACATATGTGTTCCATCAGCTCGTGTTTTTCGGGAATAATAATAATACTAAGCAGGTTAAAAATTTCACATGTTGTAACAATACTTTTCTAATTACATTTATTGAAAACACAGAGAGTGGCGAACATGTACGATTTACTTTGGTATTCGTGAAATAGATCAGTTTTCTTTTTTATTGTACGTTTTTCCATACTGTAGAATATATATATATATATATATATATATATATATATATATATATATATATATTTCTCCTGTATGTTTTTCCTGCAGTAGAAAATATATATTTCCATTTCCCCGCTACAACAGTATCCATCATGAAGATGATATGCCTTCAACATCTGACGCAATCTGACGTCAATGCAACATGTTCAGAACGTCCCTGTGAAGGTCACGCATAAGGATGCCCCAACAAACTGTTCAGCTCAATGTACATCGTGAGTTGATTCACGCACCTCCAGCAATGGGCGTTTAGTCTCTATTTCGACATCCATTATTTACTAGTATGCAAACATCAACCTTAGTTCGTGTACATCATTTTCAACAAGGTTCTTGTATCGGGTAGAGTTCAAGATATAATTCGAATAATCTGCTCGTGAAAAACGTTATTATACCATATCTCATTCCTATACGAAGCGGAAATTCGTCGAAAGTGAGCTGGACAGCCTCGGCGATTTTGTGATTATTTCACCACAAAAAAAGAGGAAAAAACTTGGCCGAATGTATGTTGGTACAAAAGTAGTAAAACACACACACACACACACACACACACACACTGTTGATATCCATATAATAAAAACTTATTCATCTCTAGAGGTCTTAGAAAAAGGAAACGCTACAGGCAGAGCTGGGCACTTGCGTTTTTTTTGCGGTACTGCGGTACTACCGTGTTGGTCGGTACCGCGGAAAGTACCGCGGGAAATTTGAATGCGGTAGCGGTACTGCTGTACTTTCAGCGATCCTTTGCGGTACTGCGTTATGCGGTACCGGTTTGGTAGTGCGGTAGTAGTACCGCAGTACCGCAGTACCGCAAAAAAACAGGCAAAAAAACGCAAATGCCCAGCTCTGCGGTCAGCCTACAGGTTTACCGATGACAAGGATAACTGTTGAAAAAATATCGCCCTGTATCATCAGTGACCCATTCAACAGTTATATTTAGCGATGAAGCCGACGATGTAATTGATTAAACCTACATTTTTTGTCTCCTCATTAAAATAAAATATATTATTATTTGTATGATATCCCATCAGGTGTATATTTTAAAAGTCTGTGGCTACTCGTAGTCCGTATTTAACGGGTCATGTACGGTATTATATAAGAGATGCAATGTAAATAGCTGTATATGTATATACACGTTGTGAAATATGTAAATGTATTTGATTCAAGATCGTTGCAAAATGTTACTAATATAGTAATGATAGAAAGATCGAGTCTGTTACATGCCGAAGAAGTTCAGAACTAAAAACGATGAAAAAATCTATAAAAGAGAAAGCAAAAAATTATGTTAAAGGAACGAAAAAAATTGTACGAAGTTAAGGAGTGAATGGAACACTATATATATATATATATATATATATATATATATATATATACTGCGTAAGAATCACTTTTATATACATGCATTAGGCATATATTCTAAAATGAACAGAAATAATTATAAATAAATAAGTTTGACATTACAAATGTAAATTGAGATAAGTTAGAAACAGTGAAAAAAGATTAATGAAAAACCTGGCGAATGAGTAGAAAGAGCAGAAAATTAATGAAAAAAATAATTTGGTATCATTAAAGATCCACTCTATATATGTCGCGCGCAAGCCCGTGTTTATTCAAGAAGTAGAACCCTATATATATATATATATATATATATATACTGTATATTAAAGTGAAAATTTGTTTAAATAATACGTTGGTTTGAATATTCATTAAATATACACAAATTAAACATTTTATATTGTTGTCCGAAATCAAGCAAAATCTGTACAATTTTCTTTGTAAATATTCTTTAATAATAATTATTTACGTTTAATAAGTTGCGATATTATCATCATTATGATTAGAAGTGAGTGGAGGATCTGTACATGATATTACACAATTATGTGTGAAGTTCTATTGTAATGAGATGCCTATTACCCAAATTTGATGAATTTATTTATAAATATTGCCTGGCCATCCTTGAATATTCCGTTTTCGCAGTTAAATATTGTTTCCGGATTTAAATAAGTGCGTACTTTTTTTTTATCAGCATAATTGCTCTTCTGTGTGTCGTATAATGGCACCCGCACTGTTTTCAAGAAGCTCTGAATGTATTTATCATATAAGATTTTTCTAAAGATGAAAAGAAAGAAAGATGATGTGTTGTTCAAAGTTATTCAATCTCTTTCGTAAGAATTATAAGATTATATGATGCAAAGAAACTTTAGTCGAAACTTCAACCGTGGGTCGTTGCATCATCTGAATGAGTAGAACTGAATAAAATTTAACCGTTTTACCTAAAAACTGAAATGTATTAAAGGGTAGATTCTCGATCTCATTTTTATATTAAAGGAGAGACAGAAATAGAATTTGTTGCTTTAATGTACATAGTTTCAGGGGGTTGATTGGGGAAAAGGAGAGATAAATTTCTCTCACAACCAGACAATGTACTTTCAAATGAGGGAGAAAGAATGAGGCTGATCTAATAAAACAATACACTTCATTTTGCACTCGCTTATTAATGGTCTGTTCTACAGAATCAACTTGCGGTTCACCCCTCTGTAACATCCCAACTCATTTGCAGGGTTTGTTGGAGGAGGGAATTGGTTTCTGTTCAGCTCCTACCCTCGTAGCTAGCTACTGACAATATATTTTAATGTTAAAATTATATAGCGAAGTAATATTTGCAAAAATAATATATATATATATATAAGAATGTAGCTACGTCACAATTCTGCTCTTTCAGGCACTTATGGGTGAAGAGACGTTGGGTCTGATTATTAGTTGGATGGATGTCTGTGTTTCAAATTCCACGTAAAGCTGTAGGGCCATACACTCAGTTTCCATAATCCTATTTGCTTCACCACAATTTTATAACGTGTTTCCATAAACCCAGTTGCTTTACCACACATTCATAACCATGGATCGTTATACCTATTATTATATCACTTTTATGATATATAATGGTTTTCAAGAAGAGAAAACGTCTCAGTCTTATCTGAATATGTTTTTACGAAAGAAAATATAAAATAAACTTACAGTAATTCATTCTGTAACTAATTTAAGATGGATACAAAAAATTTTGCTAATTTATAAAACATGATCCGATTTAAGATTGTTATGCAATTTAGTGTAAGTATATTAACACGACTAACTTTTATTTTAGTCTTTAAATTCTATTTCATTTTAGAACGTTAGAATAATCTCATTAAAGCATATAAAACTAGCTTAGCCATAGAGATACTAACCTCACCTAACCTAAAACCTAACTTAAACAATAATGATTATTAAATCGAAATGTCATCGGGTTGTTAATGAATATCTTTGTCTGAACCATGGGTCACTTCATCATCAAAATGAATTACAGTGTGCGATATTACATTTGGCTGTTTAAAATAACAGATAATGAATTGGAACATTAACTATACGTAAAAATAAAATGAAGGGACTGTACGTAATTATGTCGCATTCTTTCACGTATACTTTTTGGTAAACCAACATTAGTACGTGTAATTTATTGAGGCTAATGATTAAGCACCACTGATAGAATTATCTGTACTTTCTTTTACATCTGAATGATCATTTCTCCCTCTCTCTTTGTGTGTCAGTTACGTGCACATACAACATATTCCTGCTCCTGATGAATCATGCACCAAGATTTAGTGTACATTTTAACAAAGTTGTTATAAAAAGAAGCAAATTATGTAAATTGAGATTGGGTAAATCAGAATGTATTTGATCTGAGCTTCTTCGAACAAGGACAGTGACTTGTCACTTCCCCATGTAACACACACACACACACACACACCACACACACACACACACACTGTCAAGAATGGTCAAAAGCGAGTAATCCACTTGGCCAACATTAGAATCACGTGAGTTGGTAGCTGGAGGCAATACCAACGTCAGGAACGAGACATGTCACACGCACCTACACACACACACACACACACACACACACACACACACTTTATTCTTGTATATCTTTAACTTTTATTGTATTAGTAAATAAGTCTTAGAGTGAAACTTCGAAACGATAAATTTTGAAAATTATAAAAAATAAAAATTTTCTATGAGAAAGAAATTGTTTTGTTTCATTTGAAGAAATTGTAACTGTTGAAAATTAGATGTAAAATAATATTAAAAGGTTACATGAATAACAATGTACAACTTGTACGTTATTTTTTTTGGTTTTTATCTTGTATTTATTTTTTTTTTAAGATGGTTTGAATTCTTTCACGAAAATTTTTCATTTTTATCGTGTTGCAAAATGGTACGCGCTTCTTTTGAACAAATTTAGATGGTATTTTAATTCGTATAAATTTCGCCTCACTCTCTCTCGTGTACACACACACTGAATTCCCACCACCTCTTTGGTACGGGTGAAGGGGAGAGAGAATGTGGTACATAAAAATTGAATTTTTTTTGGATTGAGTTGTTTTATTAAACAAGTGTTTTTTCCCATTTTAAATAAAGTGTTTATGGAGAAGTAAATGAAACTTATTGTATGGGGCAAATGAAGTACTCTCTCAATACTTATTTTAATGGTATATATACGGCTGGGTACGATTCTTTATTAACTTTTGACCATTCCTGCCGCTGGTAGCTCGAGACGCTAACAACTGGACTGAGCCATTAGTGTATACCATTAATGAAATTACTCTCTTAACCGAACCAAACAAACCTACCCATTCGACATTTTTAAACAGAAAGAAATATATGATAGTTATTAGAAATCTGAAAACACCAAATTTATTTTATATTTCGTCAACGGTGTTTTAAACAATAATAATAATAATAATAATAATAATAATAAATACACTTAAATCTTCTTTTTCAGTCATTGTCTGTTATTGGTCTTATTTCATGTTTATTTTTTTTTCTGAGAGAGTTTGGAATAGTTTGTATTTCAATTCGTATAATTTCATCTCTCTCCTTCTCTATTACTGGGTTTTATTTCGTATTTATTTTTATATTTTCTTTCGTAAAAAGTGAAATGAATCTCAAAGATTTTTCCCATATAGAGGGCTGCACAAAAAGTCAGGAACCATAGGCACATTTTATTAATTTGTGTCTTAATATGTGTGTTGTTCTTTTCAGATTTGTTGTTGAACCTATGGCACAGAAATTGATAATAAGTGAACAGGTTGAGAGAGTTTTAATATATACAAGGCATGGTAACACACACCGATCAGTTGCTACTGCTTTAAATGACAAACACCCTGAGAGACCTGCAGTTGTTCAGGCATCATTTGGAAAACTGTTAACTCGTTTCAGAGAAACCGGAAGTTTGTTAAAGTTTTATTATTTAATATAAATGTGTATATAGATTTCTCCTTTACGAATATTATTATTTAAGAATGTTTGGATATATACAGTATATATAGATATACATACATACATATATATATATATATATATATATATTATTTATTTTCTATGTCAATTGTTTTTTTATTCATTGTCTGTTATTGGTTTTTATCTCGTATTTATTTTTTCTCATATGGTTTGGATTCCTTCACTAAAATTTTTTATTTTAATCTTGTTGCAAAATAGTACGGATTTCATTTGAACAAATTTAGTTGGTATTTTAATTCGTATAATTTTCGCCTCAGTTTCTCTCTCTCGTGCACACACATACATACATTACATTTTGGAAATGAATTGCTTTTTGATTTATTAAATAATGTTTTTTTTCCCCCATTTTAAATTAACTGATTATGGAGAAGTAAATGAAATTTAAATTGATTAATCTCTGAATACTGATTTTAATGATATATATATTAGGGTTGTTCTTATTTTGTGACTTTTTAATTGTTGTGACTGCGCCCCTGGATATTGTGCGAATAGCCATAAAAACAAATCATGTGAAGTCTGAGAGCAATCAGATAATTTTTGAAACCTCCCCCGGGCATTTTTGTATTCCCCCCCCCCCCCTGTGAACTCAGTGAACTTTTGGGTTGGTTCGTCGATTGCTCCTCTTCTTAATGCGTTCGGTTTTAGTGAATAATATTACGCAGTAACTCAGTTATTGCCATTCTAGCGTCGATGTCGGTTGTGCAGATATTTTAGTTTCGTCTTGCCCTATAGGCCTAGAAGCCAAGCCTCCAAGGTATTGATTTCTCAAATAAATTGTGGGAAAGTAAACTTGTAAATGACAATGTTAGCTTGCTAGCGAGGGAATCATATTTTAATTTTATATCATTTCATTTTAATTTATCATTTAAATCTATATCATTAATTTATATTAATCGTTATAGTTCATGTTAGAAGGTGTCTATTTTTTTAATAAGTTTTAACATTTTTCCCTTCACAGACTTGAAATCATGTCGGCGACTGCAACTGTTAAGCGTACGACGCGGTAGTCAACCAAGGTGTTTCTGGTAGGCCACCCATCTGAGTCCCTGACCGGCTCAAAGCTGCCGTCGAAAGGAGAGGTCCTGCGCCGCTTCTTCCATGTGCACATCATCGGCAAACAGACAATATGGAAGGCGGCTGATATCGTCATCAACGAAGTCCGCCAGTTTTGGGAAATCGCCCGGATCCCGACCTTCGTTCATCATCGTTCCGCCCAGAAGCTCATTAAGTTGCACGGGGAGTGGAAGAACCTGATGCGCAAGAAAACGCAGCTGACCACGTCGTTCCTCGTGAACAAGTGGAACGCGTGGACGCGCGGTTTCAACAATCTATTCGACATCGCCCACGGGAACGCGCTGAAGATGGTCGTCATTCAGGAGGACAAGGCGTTTCTTCTGGCCCAGTGCGAGTTCAGTCGGCGTTGGGCGATGCTCGGTGTCGAACGCCTCCTCGCAGAGCATGAGGCGAGACAGGCGCATCGTATCGCAGAGGATCGCGCGCGACAGGAAAAGGAGGCAGAAAGAAAGCGCGCTGAGGTAGAAGTGACCAAATTCAAACTGGACTCCAGCTCCAGCGAGGGCAGCCCAAGGCGCCCTCGACAAAGCAGCGACGCCCACGCCCAGCCATCGACATTCAGCGCCGCCAGCCCGCCGTCGCCGAAACGCCGCGGGCGACAGCAGGTCATCACACGAAGGTGGCCGCCGCGCTCGACCGCGCGCACATCACAGAAAACAAGGCGGTCCTCGTCGTGGTGGCGATTGCCGAGAGTCTTGGGCACAATTTTGCGGAACTCACCGTCAACCGGTCGTCGTTCTACCACTCGCGCATCAAGCACCGCATGGAAGCCGCCGCCTTCGACCGCCTTCTTCGACGACAACACATCTGCGGAGACAAAGAGGATGATGGTGAAGGCGCTCAAGGAGCAGGAGGGCTCTGACAGCCTCCCGAAGCGCGTCGTCGTCGAGCCGAACCGGCTCTGGTGAATGGCGAGACCCTCGCGGATTTCGTCACCCAGTCATCGAGGCTCTTGTTCCAGGTGCTAGGCATCGACGGCGCCTTCTTGACCTCCGACCCAGCGGAGTGGCCCAGTGACCCAAGGTATGTCGCCGCCGCGCGGAGGGTGGCGAGTCTCCGCGTCACTAACGACTTCGTTGAGCGCGGCGTCGCTATGATGCAAGACTACAACATGGCACTGACAAAGGACGAGGACCAGCGTCAGTTCCTCCTCCAGGTCGTCAAGGCGCATCGCCAGCGCTACCCTGACGCCCGCAAGTTCACCGTGACTTCTGCAAACTAGGCAACAATGAGTGGGAGATGGGCGCCCATGAGACCCCCTCATTGAGAGGCTAATACCCGAGAAGAGGGGGACCTAGTATACAATTCAACTACAAAGTACTGACATGCCGAAGCTATTAGTTACATCCAACGGCATTCCGCAACGACAATTTTCAAAAAACGTACAACACTATCCTATGATTCACCCGGGAGAGAATAAAAAAGTACCCGGGCTAAGTAGTAAAAAGTATGCGATCGCTCTCAAACTTTACAGGATTAGTTTTTATAGCTATTCGCACAATATCCGAGGGTGCATTCATAAAAATCGCAAAATTTCAAGTTTAAGCCCAAATAAGAACAACCCCCACTCGCTTCAAAGAAACGGGGTTTGTTAAAATTTTTAAAATGAAGGTAAATGGTAAATGTGTGTAGAGACTTCTCTTGTACTATCATTATTTAAGAATGTGTATATATATATATATATATATATATATATATACATATATATATATATACAGGAGATTTGATAACAGGCAAAATAATAATAATAATAATAATAATAATAATAATAGGCGCCCTAACGGTAATGCCTGAAAGTTGTACTGTGTATAATAATAATAATCTTACTAATAATAAATTTTCTATCAGTCATGGCGGATAACTTGTTGAAAATAGTTTCATATAATGTAAGGTCAGTGAGGAATTCAACTGTAGATGTTCATAAAATCTGCGACAGTGCAGATTTGATACTCCTGCAGGGGCACTGGCTACCTAAGCAAGAGCTAAAATTCCTCTCTACCATCCATGATGACTTTATGTACCATGCGTCATCAGCAGTAGACTTGTCAGATGAATTAATATACGGTAGGCCTTTTGGTGGTGTTGCTTTCTTATTAAGGAAAAATTTGTCAAAACATATAAGATTTTTAACAAGCGATAACGTAAGGTTGTTAGGCATTGAATTACAAGTGAACAATGATTGCATATTAATTAAGTCACTATCAGATAACCCCAAATATTCTCACTCTATAATAATGAGGGACTTTAACGCACATGTGAACTCGGAATTCTTTGGAGAATTGGGTAACATGTGCGAGTCGGCAAATTTAAGTATAAGTGATGTAGATGTATTAGGGGTAGTCAGTGGTAATTTTACATACGTTAGCGATATGAGTGGTACCACCAGGTGGATTGATCATTGTCTCACTAGTAATAATCTAAAGGATCGAATTGTTAGAGTTCATACTTTGCATGATTTCCTTCTTTCTGATCATAGACCATTAGAAATATTAATTAACGTTACCAATTTATGCGCAACACGACTTAACAAGAACTCAATAGGTAAAAATAATCGCGTCGATTGGTCCAATGTTAATATGCAGCAGAGAATAGAATACAAAGACAGAACATGTCACCTCTTTAATAATTTAGAAATTTTGCACCTTGCCTGTAGTAATCCTTGCTTAAATGATTCTCACTGTAAACTCATAGATAGGTATTATAGTAAGATAATATCTCTGTTAAGAGAAGCAGGAAGCCCCCTGATTAAATCTTGCAACTATCATACTAAGGTTATTCCTAGATGGAATGATTTTATTGCCCCCCCTGAAGAGGGAATCGAAAGACGCCTATGATTTGTGGTGCTTTCATGGTAGACCCAGATTAGGACCAGTATACATAAATATGTGTAGAAGTCGGGGTCAGTATAAGGCGGCTATAAGGCGATGTAAACAGGAAGAAGAGTCTATTCGAGCATCAAAAGCCTGTGAAGCTCGCATAAATAACGATAATAACAAATTTTGGAAATGTGTTAAGAATCAAACGGGTGTCAAAAATGTCCTCCCTCCGACAATCGATGGGGTGTCGGGGGAGGAGGAAATTGCAAAGCTGTGGAAGAACCACTACTCTAACATTCTTAATAGTGTGAGTAGGGATAATCTTAAGATAGATTGCAGCGAAACGATTGTGGGAGGGGGACAAGGGAAAATATTTTGATATCATTTTCTGAAGTAAAGAGGTTAATTAAAGAGTTAAAGACTGGTTCTGCGTCAGGGGTAGATGACTTATCGAATGAGCACTTAAAATATGCAAATGACGTAGTATGTCTGCATATATCATTGCTCCTATCAGCCATGCTTGCTCATAGCTATATCCCTGCAGAGTTCATGAGGGTATATATCTTGCCCCTGGTCAAAAATAAGTACGGAGACATTCTGTCCAGCAATAATTACAGGCCTATTGCTCTCGCTTCCTGCTTCTCGAAACTACTAGAAAAACTGTTGTTATTCCCAGGGTTTCGGAGCCGGAGTCGGAGCCGGAGCCGGAGTCGGTGGAGCCAGTGAATTTTACTTACCTGGAGCCGGAGCCGGAGCCGGAGCCAGAAACCTTGAAAATACGGCTCCATGGTCTGGCTCCGGGCGATATATTGCTACCTAAATTGTTATTTGTTAAATATAGGTTTAGTTGCAAATTATAATTCTTGTAATATATTACGAAAAATGGTACCATAGGATTCTTGGATTTTATGGAGGTGTGGGAGTTGCAGGAATAATCTGCAAATTTCCATTTTTTAACCATTAAATATTTGGGAAGATTTGTCTTAACAACACTTAATTATATAGGTAAAATTTTTTTTATGGCGGTGGAGACCTTAGGTAGGTAGGTACTAACTATTTATCTAAGTAAATAATATAACCTATTAAAAATTTAAAGTAAATAATATAAGTAAATAATATAACCTATTAAAAATTTAAAAACTGAATTTTTTGAAATATTCAGCTCTTTTTCAAGCCAAGTTGGCTTTCATGAAGCTTTCAAGTTTCAACACTTAAAAAAAGATGCATATATTATCTCAGAAAGTTTGATTGTTACTATTTTCCATACGAGAATTCTTAAGTTTGAACTTTGAACTAATTAGGAGGCAAGTTTCTCTAATTTATATAAGCTACCATTGTTAATAAATATTTAATATCATTTAGTTTTCATCATTTTCCTTTAGTTATTTAAATAACTTCATTCTAGCATTATATTTGCCTAATTTAAAATCATAAGAAATTTAAATTTTGAGTATTAAAGTGATTTAATAATAAAATATTTTTGTGCAATATTTTAAATTGGACAATTAGTTATATAAATCTAGATATTTATTTTATAATTAACAGAATTTACTATAAAAGAGTCGGAGCCAGAAGTTTTTTTACCGGCTCCGAAACCCTGGTTATTCCGATTAAATGATTTCCTATGGACATCTAATCAGTTTCGCTTTAAAAGGTCCCACTCAACTGACTTGTGTATCTTTGTACTTAAAGAAACAATATCTAAATACATTGACAGTAATTCAACCATTTATAGCTGTTTCCTTGATAAAAGTAAGGCATATGATAGGGTGAACCACAATATTTTATTTGCAAAACTAGAAGACAGGAAGGTTCCCGTGTACATATTAAATTTATTGAAATTCTGGTATTCCCACCAATCTTTCACTGTTAGGTGGAGAAATGTACTATCCGAGTGTTTTGGCTCCTCTTGCGGGATGAGACAAGGCTCCTTGCTCTCCCCTATGCTGTTTAATGTGTATATTGACGGATTAATTGCTTCACTTAATGAGGCAACAGTAAGATGTTGTATAGATAACACAAGGATAAATAACTTAGTTTATGCCGATGATATGGTGTTAATAAGTCCCTCTGTTAAAGGTCTGGATCGGCTACTAAAAGTCTACCAAGTGTATTCGCAGAAACATAATATTCTTTTTAATGTTACAAAAACTAAGGTTATGCAATTTCATCCTAAAAGCTGTAATCAGCCACCTGATATAAGGTTTAAAATGAATGGTGAAGTAATTGAGGAAGTACAAGAGTTTAAGTATTTGGGTCAAACTATTACCAGCTCCTTGAGTGATGACTCGGATATAAGAAAACAATCTCGAAGCCTGTGTGCTAAAGCGAATATGACCATAAGGAACTTTCGTTTCTGTACAAGTGAAGCTAAAGACACACTCTTTCATACTTTCTGCAGTAATATATACGGTCAGCAACTCTGGGTGAATTATAAAAAAGGTTCTGGCGGAACCCTAAATTTGCTGTACAACAGGTCTTTTAGACTCTTACATAAATTACCCCCGAGATGCTCAGCTTCGCAAATGTTTGCTACCCGCAATGTCCCGAGCTTCCCGGAGGTAACAAGACGTGCTTAACACAGTCTAATGCAAAGAATTAAAAAATCAACCAACCCGATCATCCAAGCTATCCATGAGTCGTGCCATTTATCTTCTAAGCTATGGACTTCTTGGTACGAAAACGTCTGTCTGTAGCTCCACTTAACTTCGACAGTGCAGTATTATTTCTAATCAATTGTATATATATTTCTATCCTTAGTATATGAACTGTCATTGTATTAATAATATTTGTCATATGGACTATAGTCTGCCAATAAGCCTTTTCATTTTCATTTTCATATATAGGCGCCTCGGTGGTGTAGTGGTTAGCGTCGCTGACTACGAATCCATCGGCCCCGGGTTCGAGACCCGACGGCAGCCGGCGCGCAACAAAACCGAGCTGTTCATCCTTCTACACAATAGAGAAAGTGGTTGGTAGATAAATGGGTACCCTAGATGGCCTAGTGGTTAAGACGCTGGGCTGCTGAAGGGACGTTGTTCGGATTCCACGTTAAACTGTAAGTCTAAGGTGGAGTGAAAAGCTTGACCTTCGTCAGAATGAACAATTCGGGCGGAAGCTAACCAAAGGTTAAAGGTTATATCATTTAAAACTGTATTTCTTTTATTATTATTTTTCATGGTACATTTATTTTTTAGAGGACAGTAAGAATAAAGAACAGAATCAAGGCGAAGTAGAAGAAAATCAAATACCGTTACACGACGAGTTTTAATAAATGAATAATTAAAATAAATATCTGGCAACCCCTCCATATATATATATATATATATATATATATATCAATAAATAAATGGTGGTATCTGGCGACTCCTCCATATATAAATAATTAAAATAAATAGTGAAACATGGTCTCTCTCTCTCTCTCTCCTTAGGTTAAGGTTTACCTTCTTAGGTTAGGATACCCCTTTCGGGGTGAGGCCGTCCCAGTTAGAGTTATCCCTTTGGGCAGGGACGTCATCCTCCCTCTCCCCCATTACCCCTTTTTTTCTTTTTTCCTCTTTTTTTTGCACCCGGGGGGGGGTTGGCACCTTACAACAAGGGTAGAAGGGGGAGTGGTCTTGCAACATGCGGGGAAGGGGGTCTTGCAACGAATTGGGAGGGGGAGGGGTCTTACAACATTGCAACATTGATCAACATTGCATTCAATTGCACTCTACCCTTTTGCGGTCATGCAACTCATCGCCTCTCTATAAAATCTTCAGTTTTTGTTTTATGCTTCGCAGAGCATTTAGGGTTGCTGGTCTTGAATTCTTAGATTCTGAGTTATGGAGTTTTAGGAACATTGGTATTAAACTAAATTATCATTTTCTATTTCGAGAAATTTGTTTTAATGAAAGCCAAAAATAGTTATTATAATAGTGTAATTCAAAAGGAATTTTATCATAAAAATATTCTTAGACTACCTTACCACGTAAACTTTAAACATCTTACGATCTTACTTAAAACAATTGGCATTAACGTCGTCTTTAAGTATAATAATATTGTTAAATCTCGCCTAATAAAGAACAGCTCAGACAATGCTGCTGGCTGAGTTTACTCGATTGGATATATATAACGTAACTCAGTTGATATTATTCATACTGGAAAAAACTTTAGAAGTCAGAGTAAAACAGTACAAATAATTCTAATGCATTGTATCAATTTGCATAGTTATGAAGTTCTTGTTAAAAATGAAGACATAACTGAAAGGAACATTCTAGAATGTGCATTCATCTATTTCAGAATTTTAATAACAGTTTGGAAGCGTATGAAATGGACCACATCTTGTTAAAATACCTTTTACCTTTTATCATTAGTGTTAGTGTTTTTTTACTAATCCCTTCTAACTATTTTGGTTATGCTGTACAAATATATATATTTTTGGCTTCTTGCCTTTTCCTTTCATTCCCTGACGAAGTGTATCGTTGAATATACGAAAGACCTTGGAATCACTTTTTCATTTTACTTTGTGGATGTGCATCATTCATTTATTTCACGTGTTTAAGTGTCAAATTCATCCCATATATATATATATATATATATATATATATATATAGAGAGAGAGAGAGAGAGAGAGAGAGAGAGAGCGCGAATGTATTTAATCGTAGCTTACGGCGATTTATAATCGAAGTTTCACAAGATTTATAAAACTTTTAAGTTTCTTAACTAGAAGAAACGTGCATAATAAAACCATTCATGAATAAAAATACTCTTGTGATATTCATTATTTCGATGGCTATAAAAAAGCATAATAAATCTTCTCTTTATATATATCGTAGGACTCATGTTTCTGTATATTATGAAAGGCCATAGATCTTCAAAGTCAATAAAGCTGATAGACTACCTAAGGATAGAAAAAATTTCACCGAAGACGAGATGAAAATAAGAGAAAACAGTTTAAAAATCGGAAGAAGGAGAGGATAACATTGGTGATCATATTACATTATGGACAAAATTATGGAATGAAATAATATTAAAAATAGATTCTATAGTTTGAGATAGCTAGAAAATTTTATGTATAATTACGTTTAAGTTAATTAGAGAAGAGTGTTTTAAAGGAAGGACTTGCGTCGCATAATTACTTTGTGAAAGGAAATTATTTAACGACATTTGAAAGTAGGAACTTCCCTTTTTATGGGAGGTTAACAAAAGCAAATAGCTATGAGGGTCGGTTATAAAAGGAACAAGCAAAGGAAGTTTTAATGTATGGTAATGCCTTAGAAAATTTATGAATGCACAAGGAAAGGGAAAATAAACGAAGGGATTTAGAAGAGGATTACGGGAGTTTTATATATATATATATATATATATATATATATATATATATATATTTGGAATTGAACTCAGAATGGTCCCCTAAGGTTGTTTTATGATACACACAGACCATGCATGGAACAAGGAACTCTTCTGGGAAAATTAAATCCACTATAGTCCGAATAAGTAATGGTAAATGACAAACACTATAGTTTTTTCTTTTTCATGATGTTAGCCCGACGTGGGCAACGGGTCACTCGCAAAGAGGTCCCAAAAATATAGCTTCTCTCACCAGCTATCTGCAAAGCAGATAGGATCCAGTTTTGGGACAGGATCCTGTCCCTAAATCCTAGATCGTGGGACCCTATATCCTGTCCAAAAGCTGGATCCTATCTGCTTTGCAGATGGCTAGCTGGTGAGGGAAGCTATATTTTGCAGGCCCCTTTGCGAGTGACCCGTTGCCCACGTCGGGCTAACATCATGAAAAAGAAAAAAACTATAGTGTTTGTCATTTACCATTACTTATTCGGACTATAATGGATTTAATTTTCCCAGAAGAGTTCCTTGTTCCATACACGGTCTGTGCATATATATATATATATATATATATATATATATGTACCGAGTGAACCAAAAGTAGGTGGACAGTAAATGATAACGTTTATTTTGAGTAGGTGGACAGTAAATGATAACGTTTATTTTGAGAATACATATACAATTATATTTAATTTTTTTGTATACTATAATACAAAATAAAAAAAAATTAACTTATACCAATACAATACAAAAGCACTGAAAATTTTATCAACGCAGGTGCTGAAATTGCTGTCCATCACAATTTACACAGCTTTGAAGTCTACCTTTCACACTTCGACAAACATTTTTGCACAAGTTTCTTTGTGCATTAATTTCTTGAAATGCATCTCTGATGTAATTTTTCAAATCACCAACACTTCGTGGTTGTCGACTATAAACTTTGTCCTTGAGTACTCCCCAAAAGAAAAAATCCATTGGGGTAAAGTCAGGTGAACGTGCAGGCCATTCAATTGGACCTCTTCGGCCGATCCATTTCTCGGGAAATGTTTCATCAAGATACTCACGGACTGCTCTTGAATAATGTGGAGGGGCCCCATCTTGTTGGAAATAGAGGTCATGTGAATTAGGCTGTTGTTGTAAGTGTGGAACAACTTCATTCATTAGAATTTCGAGATACTTATCACCTGTGACTGTTCCATCAACAAAAATTGGTCCTAAAACACCAGAACTTGAAATACCACCCCAAACAGTGACACCAGGCTGGTTTAGTTGCTGCTCTAATGTTAAATGCATGTTCTTACTATATAAACACAATTATGTCGGTTAACATGACCTGATAATTTGAAAGAAGCCTCATCGGTCCACACAATGTTATCTAAAATTATTGGATTTCCTTCAATTTCGTTCAGCATGATCTCACTAAATTGCAGCCGCCAGTCTGGGTCATCCTCCAATAAGCCATGAATTAGCCGTGGATGATAAGCTTTCAACCCAATAGATTTCAGAATTCGTATAATAGAGGTTTGTAAAATGTCCAGTTCTGCTGAGGCTCTTCTGGTGGACTTTTTGGGACTGTGAACAAATGTTTCGGCAACAAGTTGCTTATTGTCCTCTGTGCAAACTGTTTTGGGTCGACCAGTTCTTGGGGCATTAAGAATTGAGCCAGTGGCATCAAATTTGTCACGAATGCGGTAAATGGTTTGTCTCTTTGGGGCTTGAGTACCAAATGTTTCAACCCATTTTGTTCTAACAGTTTCAGTATTTTGAGATTTCCAATACTCTTTTAACACCCATTTTCTGGCATCAGTATTTAGATTATTTGCCATTATGGGTTCTCTGAACTATCTGAAAAGAAAAAAGATTAAATTTAAATAAATTTAGTTATATTTAATATATATAACACAACACCATAGTTATAATGAACACCATAGTTATAATATAATATAACACAAACCCTATTCAACCTACTGTCCACCTACTTTTGGTTCACCCTGTATATATATATATTAGGGTGCGTCACTGAATAAGGGAGAAAACCTGAAGGTGGTCCATTTCTTTCGCCCGCTTTCTCAATTAAGCCATTGAAGGAGAAAACACCACAGAAAAATTTTCATTTGAGTAGCCCTTTATTTAGGGGTCGCGCATCCACTACAAAGTTTGTACCCTACACACTACATAATACATATATTCTGGGATTGGTTTTTCCGAACTGATTATTTTTAGGGGAAGTAACTCTATGAAAACTATATCTTGTTTAACACTCTTAATATTAAAACATTACAGCATATGAAGACATAATTCGTGTTTTATATTTATAAAAATACATTTTGCTAATACACTTTGTTAAGGATGTATTGAAAAACAGATAATTTAATAAAACAAAACACATATTAATCATTTCAATTTTCTAGGCATTTACTTTGACAAGAACTTAAACGGAAATGAACACTGTAAAATAAATAGAAACAAAACAGCTAAACTTATATATTATATTATGGGACTGGTTTCCCCGTACTACGCGAAAACCAACAAAACGAAAGAAATTGATAAAAATACTCGGAAATGGCATGAAAAGCACTAAAAGCCTTCAGAAAGAAAGTATTTTTCAGCGAAGAAGGTCCTTCTTCTTTGCTGTCTTCGGGTACGCTCGCCGATGATCCTCTGCCATCTGGATCATGTATTGGAGCTGATCCTCTGCCATCTGGATCATGTATTGGAGCTGATCCTCGTGCTTGGTTCGCCCCTTTGCCGTGAACTCGTGGATGAGGGCAGTAGTATAGCGGCAAAAGGGTAGAGTGCAAGAATGTTGCAAGTGATTACGTAATGTTGCAAAGGGGGTGGGGGTGTTGCAAAGAGGGGTGGGGGTGTTGCAAAAAAAGAAAAAAAAGAAAAAAAGAAAAAAAAGAGTACTGGCCTTTGTTGCCAACAGGGGTTGCAAGGGGCATGCAACTTGGTGGCGGAGTTCTCCCCCAAGCTATTCCCCCCAAAGGGCCAGAAAGGAGAGAAAGGAGGAGAGGTGTTCACCTGGCAGGAGCCAAGTGCATATTAAGACTTCAGCCGAGTAGGCGTTGTTTTATAGGCTCCTAATCAGCCAGTTGGCTTAGAAGGCGTAAATGGCTTGAGTTGCCAGATAGCGTCATGTATTCATTTAATTCTAATCGAAGACTGAGTTGCCAGATACCACTTTTTAGCGATACCATTGTATACATTATTATATGGCACGTGCAGGAAAATGAGAATCTGTGAATGTGGTATGTTTCACACAATGGATAATTGGGGAAAATTTAAGCACAAGTGTGACGTAATTCACTGTCCTACATGCCAGGAGGAATATAAGGCGGATGGAGTAAAGCATGTATGTTATATGAAAGATGCTAAGCCTAAAAATAACCCTTGTATAACTGTGTACTACGATATAGAAACATATACGAACGCTGAAACCAAAGAGGTAATTCCACATTTACTTCTGAGCCAGATCATCTGTGATGAGTGTATGGGTATCGAATGTGACGAGTGCCCCAAATGTGGTAAACGGACAAACGTTTTTAGAACGAATGTCCGCGATAGTCCTGTGAAACTATTTGTGTCCTATATTGTCAAGTTAGCCGAAAAGTTCAAAAAAATGACTGTGTATATTCTCGCCCATAACGGGGCAAAGTTTGACACGCAGTTCCTTTATAAGGAGTTGCTTGAACACGAATCCTCTGAGATATTTACAGGTGATCCATTGAAAAGAGGCAACAAATTAATACACATGCAGATAAGAGGCAATGTACAATTTAAAGATACTTTATTATTCACACCTTGTAAATTAGCAAAGCTACCCAAGGTGATGGGAGTAGCAGCTGAAGTTTCCAAAGGATACTTCCCTTACACTTTCCTCACCAGCGAGACTTTAAACTACGTAGGCCCACCACCCCTCAAACATTATTTGACTGTATGGATGAACGTGAAGACTTTGATCGATACTACGACAGTTTTAATGAAAGTAACCCTTATAATATAGCTGATGAATGTGAGCGTTATTGCGTGAATGATGTGCGCGTGCTTAGAGTATGTTTCCAGGCCTTTAGAAGGATGTACATAGTCCGTTTCAAATGCGATCCACTGCAAGTCGCAACCACCATCGCATCATTATGTTTTACGGTGTTCAAGAATAACTTCATGCCTAAAGACACCTTAGCCATTATTCACCGAAACAATCCCCGCAGTTACGGGCACAAGGCTATTTACTGGCTCATACACCTACAGCAACAGACAGGTGTATACATAAAGCACGCCCGCAACACGGGTGAAGTACCCATTAAGATAAATGGACGTGTTTTTTGGGTTGATGGGTTAAGTGAAAACCGTGTCACTGGTGTGAAGACTGTGTACTCCTTTAACGGTTGCTGGTGGCATGGATGCCCCCGTCCTGAGTGCGGAATCACCGGAGATATCCACGGTAGGTCTCCTGCCGACTGTCTTGCATCGACCCGCACCCGCGATCAACTTATAGGATCACAGTTCACTCACAAAGTCTTGTGGGAGCATGAATATGATGCACGGATGGAGACAGACGAGGTGTACCGTGAGGAAATAAACACGATCAAGCGTTCAATGGTGCTGGATCCTCTCAAATGTGGTGATAGCTTGTTTGGAGGACGTACAAATCCTTTCAGACTATACTTTCCACCTACGGAGGGCGTGAAGCTCCATTACTACGATTTCTGTTCTTTATACCCATACGTGATGAAGAGCAATCCGTACCCCGTGGGCGCTCCTGAGAAACTGGTGGGACCTAGCCTACCCTCCATCAATGAATTTTCAAAAAATTTGAATGATCGTTACTTTGGGCTCTCTTTCGTAGACGTACTCCCCCCGCAATTTATGGATGCCGATCTTACCTGTCGTTATCGACGACAAGCTCATGTTTCCCCTGTGCGTGAAGTGCGCGGAAGAGGATAACGGCGAATGTAACCATATACCCCACCAGCGTAAGATCAGAGGCGTATATACAAGTCCTGAGCTGGCCCTAGCCGTACGCCATGGTTATAGAATACTGAAGATACATGAGGTGTGGAGGTTTCAGAAGCTACCCAACCTTTTCACACCATATATAAACGCCTTTTTGAAGGATAAGGTTGAGGCATCAGGGTATCCGCGAGGAGTTGATACCGAAGATGAAAAGTCTGCCTATATTCAACGTTACCGCGACCGCGAAGGTATACAACTTGATCGTGTCCAAATTGTAAAGAATCCTGGCAAGCGCTTTAGTGCAAAGTTGTGTCTAAACAGTCAATGGGGAAAATTTGCGCAGAATACCGGCAGAGGGAGCATTCATTTGGCACAAAGTTATAGCGATGTCTGGGATTATGCCAATGCTCCCGATAAAGAGGTCATGGAGATCGTGAATGTAGGTAATACTTACATAATAAAGTACAATGACACTGAATTTGCCACAGATACCTCAAGGGTTACAAACATACCTGTGGCCAGCTTCACAACAGCCTACGCCCGTATGAAACTTTGGGGTCTATTACATTCTCTTGGGCGGAGAGTATTGTATGCCGATACAGATAGCGTGATATTCACAGAGAGGGAGGGTGAATACATGCCCGCTATTGGTGAGTTCCTCGGCGAGCTCACTGATGAGATCAAGGACGAGTATGGGGACAACGCTTACGCCGACTCTTTTGTCTCAACAGGACCTAAGACTTATGGGGTACGGGTCAGGGTGGGGGAGGAAATGAAATATATCGTGAAGGCAAACGGTATTACGCTCAACCATGCGAATCGGCGGGTTGTTAACTTTGAATCGTTGAAGGATCTAGTAGGTTTGGACGATGATGAGGGCGAACAACCTCCCCAACTAATTGTAGGCACCCACAATTTTCGGGCGCAGAAGCTGGGGGGCGTGAAGGAACTTACGGGTACGAAGGTGTGCCGTAACACCTATAGGAAACGTTACCAGTTACCTGGTACCTATGATACCGTACCCTTTGGATACCAAAACGATTGATGCTTCTATTGTTAGCTCACACGTATTTGTCTTGTATATAATCGTATCTATTGATTTATTACACGTATTTGTAAATATATATATATATAACTTGAATATCTCGTTTATTAAATCGTATTTGTAAATATATATAACTTGAATATCTCGTTTATTAAATAAATCATGTTTCAATTAGCGTTTCACTTTCTCCTTTGTGTGTGTGTGTGTGTGTGTGTGTGTGTGTGTGTATGCGTGCGCGCAGGTGAAAGTTCTAAGCTCCGCCCACTGTAAGACCGTGAGTCATGCTACTATCTGGGAGTCCCTGCGTGGTCAGTCGACTGCAGTAAGCCCGAGAGATCAGACGTGTATTCAGATCAGACGTGTATTCAAATGGCTACCTTTAATATTGCTTGTACAACGTTTATGGAATGGTATTCAGCAAAGTGTCAGGATGTGGTGGATACCGAAAAACTTCCTATTCCTCCCTCCTATACCTCTTTTAAAAAAACATTGGATTGTGCGAAGTTCCAAGATGTACAAATACTCTTCGGATGTTCTGGTGAGACCGTTGAAGGCTTTCGTTGCACAGACGATGTGCTGAAGTATACTGCAGAGCTAAACTTTATAAAGTCTCACATACACCGTGAAGTAAAAGAAACAACGCGTGCAGAAGAGAAGCAGCAGGTATGGATAATGAGTCTTGCGGATGGGTGGTGTGACAAGCGGTATTACGTCATGCTACACCATGTCGATTACTCATACCCTACGACTGAAAATGTGAATCTCGTGATCATGGACAATCTTAAGTATTTTTATCACTATATTAACGTATATCATGATGAGGTTCGTAGTGAGGTTGTGGCTAGTGCCCTGCGTGAGTTTTTAACAGACTTTAGAGACGAGTATCGTTTGATGGGCAGAAAGGAAAAATATGAACATATGTTCCTCTCAAATAGTGCGCCGGAGTGTGAAGATGTTTAGTAAAACATAAAATGTTCCTAGTTCTTATCCTGAGGTAAAATGTCTGGTGCGTAGGCTGGTAGTGATGAAATTAATTCTTGTACCGAAATATGTACAACAATTCGGTACGACTCGCGGATCATACGAACAAGCCCATTCACGTATCATCGAGTCAGCCGCCCGTCGAACCATTCCTGCCTACCTGCGTGCCTCACACGGCTCATAGTTATCTCAGAGCTTGATCCGAGTGGACGTGCGCTCCTCGAATACGATGGAACTTCCTTTGAGCAGCATTCTCAACGCCTCGTACGATGTGTCCTTGACGAAATCGTTGCGCGTGTTCAGGCGTAATTCCGGTACCATTAGCTATGTACTGGAAACGGAATGTAGACAAACAAACAAACGGGTTTATTTAAGTGTCGAGGAGATGAATAGAATCTTCGTGATAGTTGAGAAGTGGAGTGAAGATCGTTATAAAATACCTGCTAACGTAGGTACAAGAAGAGAGCAGATTAGTGACGCACCCTCATACGCCGTTGTATGTACGTTGTGTATAAATAACGATCGGCCGTACATTGATATACGGCTGATGTGGAAGAATGCTTCTGATAATAACGCTCTTGTTCCTACGCGAAACCGTTTCATCCTCGACAGAATGTTTGAAATCGTCGGATTCCGCAAGCGGAAACCTATATTAGACGCGCGTGTTACGGACATGCTTTATTTTGATACAGTACTTGAATACGCCTACACCGCTCTGCTCGATGGGTTTACCGAGTGTAGGGCTGGTGAGAATGGTCTAGTGCTGGACGTTTATTTAAAAAGTTTAGACTCTTTGAAATACCATGAACTTTGGTACAAAGCAATTGATCGGTACAAGGCTGAGCTCACCTACACCGTTCACCCTGAAGAACTATTTCTTTATATAACGCGCAGTTGTCGTAACGATTTAGAAGATTATTTCAATTGCCGCTATGTTGAGTGAGTTCACGATTGAAAAGCTCGAGTCGGTAGAAATAAACCCTCGATTGGAAAAGCGTGCTTATAAACTTGTGTTTAATAATGTAGCTAACGATGAACTCTTTGTGCGTGCTTTTGATTGTATTCTAGACGTATTTAAAGATGACTTACCAACCGGTTGTAAAGTGGGAACAAAAATAGTACTGAACGATATGAAAGCCCTTCATATCGAATACAGGTTTCCCTATACTTTAAGCGGTGAAATATTATTAAGCCGCATATACTGCGTAATGCAGAGCAATAATGATGTAATTGTAAACTCGATTAAGACCGAGTTTAGTATTTTGAAAAAAAAGTGAAATGTATTTATATATTTTGCTTGATATTTCTCCTGTACTGTTATGATTATATGCATATTTCTATTATTATTGAAATGTATATTTATTTCTATTTGAAATGTATATTTATTTTATATATATCACCATAATTGTGTGTATATATTTCCTGTACTGTTATGATTATATGCATATTCCTCAATTATTATTGAAATGTATATTTATTTTCTATATATTTATAATAAACAGAATGATGCAATGTTGTTTTACTTAATTATATCATGTTACGCTTTCTAAACCTACTACCGGTGTTCTAAACCAACTTTTAAGAAATATAATAATGTATACAATGGTATCGCTAAAAAGTGGTATCTGGCAACTCAAGCCATTTACGACTTCTAAGCCAACTGGCTGATTAGGAGTCTATAATAATGTATACAATGGTATCGCTAAAAAGTGGTATCTGGCAACTCAGTCTTCGATTATAATTAAATGAATACATGGCGCTATCTGGCAACTCAAGCCATTTACGCCTTCTAAGCCAACTGGCTGATTAGGAGTCTATAATAATGTATACAATGGTATCGCTAAAAAGTGGTATCTGGCAACTCAGTCTTCGATTAGAATTAAATGAATACATGGCGCTATCTGGCAACTCAAGCCATTTACGCCTTCTAAGCCAACTGGCTGATTAGGAGCCTATAAAACAACGCCTACTCGGCTGAAGTCTTAATATGCACTTGGCTCCTGCCAGGTGAACACCTCTCCTCCTTTCTCTCCTCCTTTCTCTCCTTTCTGTCCCTTTGGGGGGAATAGCTTGGGGGAGAACTCCGCCCCCAAGTTGCATGCCCCTTGCAACCCCGGTTGGCAACAAAGGCCAGTACTCTTTTTTTCTTTTTTTCTTTTTTTTTCTTTTTTTTCTTTATTTTTTAATGTATTTTTTTATTTTTGCAACACCCCCCACCCCCCTTTGCAACATCACGTAATCACTTGCAACATTCTTGCACTCTACCCTTTTGCGACTATACTACTGAGGGCCACTCCTCTTTCAGCAGTGTCGTTAGTCACGAGGAGCTTCCCGACCCGTTCCTTCCCCAGATTGTACCCGTCTGATGTTATCCATGTCGCAGGGGGCATTGAGAAGAACGCAGTATCGATTTTAAGATGGTGGAAGATCCTCTTAGTTGTGGAGGTGAAGAAGTCCGGAAGATCTTTTGCAACGACGTCTCTTGCGACGGCCAACACACGAGGGCTGGGCTCGAGGGACCCTTCCACAGAGTTCATGTTAGAGGCCATCTTGAGTTTGTGAGCATCTGCAACATCGTCGTCGAAGAGAGCGAGACCGACTGTAACTTCAGACAAGTACCATAGATGCCGACTCATCGTCTTCGTGCCGGCTTCCTTGATGATGGGATCCTCATGTTCCGCGAGTTCCTTGAGCAACGTGAGGTCCATTCGTGCTGCTGCGGAAGCTGTCTTGGCTGTGAACCAGACGTGTAGTTAATGTTTTAGGCCGAAAATGCAGAAATCTCCGAACTTTTCCAAGAGAAGTCCCATGCGGTTCGGGCCACAAGAGGAAGAAGGACGTTGCGGCCGCAAGAGTATAACAAACTCCTCCTTGAACATCCACATCTTCAGGGTTTCCCCAACAACCAGATTTCATCAGCTAGCTTCTTCACTTCCTTAGCACCTTTCGTCGCCATTTTCATTAAGCAAACCACCTGTGGAAGAAAGGAAACCAACAATTAATAGAGAGCCTCATATAGAAAATCTTAACCCCATGTTTTCCAGGGTATTTTAACGAAAAGAACAGCCGAGGTGGGGCCATATGACATACAGTATATACTGATAAATCAGATCATATGGCCCCACCCCGGTATAAATAGGGTTATTAATTCACTGTGAGCTACCCCTAAACATTGATATACTGAACTGATTTTTATACTGCCAGGTTTTCTCATTAAGTGGATCAAAATTGCAAGCGAACGAACGCGTGTGACAACTTCATGTTTTTTGACGCACCCTAACATTATATATATATATTATATATGTTATATATATATATATATATATATATATATATATATTATATATATTTATATATATATATATATAATTGGCTTTCAAAATTTTGTCATACAAATTTTAAAAATAATTGCATGTATGAATAATCAGACTGCTTAGCTTCATTTATTTATCTAATTATTATTATTATTATTATTATTATTATTATTATTATTTTCAATGTAGGCTCTTTTAGGAATAAGTTCTCTTGCAGCTGTGGTACTTAACAGGAGTGAAAAAAAATTGCCTTCATCATGCAAAAGTACAAACATCTCACTGATTATATTAATAGTAAGTTGGCATCAACCCCGGGAAGTGAAATTGTGAGGAAAATTTTAGGAACTCTAAATTTTAATCTAAGTTAACCCTAAGCTTGCAGACACCCATGATAATGTATAATAAGAACTTATGCTAAATTGTGTCATTGGCCAAGTTAAAATTAGTCCTACTATATTAGGCTTAGACTAAGGACGCTCCTCTGTGTTCACCGAAAAATGTTTTAGGCTTATTATAATGGGCGGAAAAAGTTACGTTAGGCCATTCTCTGAATAAATAAGTTAGCCTATTGTGTTGAGCTTATTTATAAATAAGCTTCCCAAACGAGTTTAGTAGGCCTGAGTCTTACCTTGTGATTTCATAAAGGAAGATATATGTTTTGATAGAAGTAGAAAAATATTGAACACATTTTAAAGAGTTCGCAGATGTGTAAGTTGAAATTCAAATGCCATCCATATCAAATATAGTGGCCCGATTACTATATCGATGTACGCAAAATTATAACGTCTCGGAAATTAACAAATAAAAATGTAAAGGAAAATATTTTTGTGAAGAATATATATATAAAATAATTATTCATGTATTAAAGTTTTTTATTTTTATTTAGTTAATTTTAGTTATTGTAATTCGTAAATATCCATCTACAGTATTTTGTATATTGAAAATAAACATAAGATTACACTGGTCAATAAAGTTTTTGTCACAGAGATATTTTACTTGAAGTATATGTGATTTTTTAAGTTGATTATGGAAATGAAAACAAAATTTTTCTATCACCCGCAGTTTTAGAGTGACACACGAATTTACATTATTTAGGATTTGAATAAGATAGGAAGGGGACGGGGTCTACCCCTTGCTCCTCCTCTGCTTATAAGTTGCTGCAAGTCACTGTTGACTTTCATTTGTCAGTTACTCATTTGATTTCGCTCAGTGACATCGTGCATTTTATTCGTGGTTTTCTTTAATAATTTTTTGTGTCAGTGTGTTCCATTTGTTTCATGAGAGAATGCCACGTAAGTGTGTCAACCATCCAAACTCTTTCTGTTATGTGTGCGGAGGGTTAACTTTTAAATCTCAAAGACGAAATTTCACTCTTCTCGTCAAAAAGGCATACGAACTTTATTTTGGTTGCAAGGTAGGGGATCAGGACAAGACGTGGGCACCTCATATATGCTGTATTACGTGTTTAAGACTTCTGACAGGCTGGCTGAATGGGTCTCGTCAAAAGCCATTTGCTGTTCCGATCATATGGAGAGAGCCGAAAGACCATTTAAGGGAGTGTTATTTTTGCTTAACAAATATACTAGGCATTACTGCAAAATCTAAACATACGGTACAATACCAAAATTCACCATCAGCCATAAGCCCTGTTTTACATAATAAACATTTGCCAGTACCAAGGCCACCGGAAACATGGAGTTTAGATCATGAAAATAAAATTGATGAACAATATAATGACGAAGCTCAACATGGTTTACTGACAGACGATGTTGATCCAATGTTTGAACCATCTTCTTCATCAATAGAGCCTCACTTAATATCTTAAACAGACTTGAGCGATCTTGTCCGTGATCTGAAATCTGAAATTGTCAAAAGATCACTTTGAACTTTTGGCTTCCAGATTGAAAGATTGGAATCTTTCAGAAAAAGACAGTAAGAGTATCTTTTTGCCGCAAACGTCAAAGAGACTTTCTACCCTTTTCTTTCTCAAGAAGGTAATTTAGTATACTAAACTGTAATAATGTGGACTCTCAATCATGGAAACCCTTGGCCAACAACATGATCCAAACGAATTTTTATTGATTCCTCGAAGCTGAGTTTGAAAGCTGTGTTACTCCATAATGGAAATAAATACCCTTCAGTTCCAATAGCACAAGCCCTTCATATGAAGGAATCATGCGATAATATGCACCTGTAGGCCTGTTCAAAAATCAACTTTTTCTTATTTTCATAGGTTTCTGTACATTTTCCCATGCTTTTTGACCTGAAAAAGCCGAAAATCACAACTATTTTGACCTAGGATGTTGGGAAGCATTGCCGCATGGAGCTTTAAATTTTCTGCCTTGAAATCGGCCAAAGCGCCAATTCCGGGTCCCTTGAATTATGTTTTGCACTTTAACTTTTGATCTAAACAAGATAGTGCAACAAATTAGGTATCAAATGAAAGAGCATAAAATTAGTAAATAATAATAATAATAATAATAATAATAATAATAATAATAAATAATAATTAATAATAATAATAATAATAATAATAATTATCTATCATTTTTCAGGAAACAACAGAAACTCAATCAGAATCTAGAAAACCATCTACAAGTTACAACTTCACAATGGCATTAAGCAAGGAGCTGAGGGAGCTCCGTGGGCGCACAGTTGATATCTCAGAACCTCCACGTACTATCCACAGGCAGGTGTCAACTGGGCCACCTACCAGATCTCCCACTGAAACTTTCCTGGTTGGATACCCTTCAGCTTTTATCAGTGGTTCCCAGCTTCCCACCAACAGACAAGCGTTCTAGTATTTCCTTAATCTTCAGAATTTACCGGAAAATGCAGGGAGGCCCATGGTTCAAGACCTTGCATATGAAACAGTTGAATCTATCATCCCATTCTGGCAGATGGCTAGGATCAAGACAATGACCAAGTACAACGCAATGAAGCTCTTCATGAAACTACATGAGAAACATCGTGCTCTGGTGAAAAGCAAAGGAAGAGCAAGTAACCCTGGAGGAAAAAGAGGAGCATTTGTGCTGGAATTAGACAGCCTGTTCGATATAGGAGCTCCAGATGCAATCCAGGAAATACAGAACAACAGACTGTTATCCAGAGAGAAGAAAGATGAGGATACCAGGTTCTACGAAGACCAAAAGACTGAGAGGAAAGGTCATATGTCTGGTCATGACAAGATTTTTGAGACAAGATCCCTGCAGCAAGCAGCGAGGAATGAAGGACTGCAGCATAGACAAGAACAAGGTAAAACTAATTACTTTGAACGTCACAAAAAGTTTTAAGTTTTACTCCATTGCGATATTTAGCATGTACTTAACAATTACTGTCTTAACATGTACTATTTTACAGCTGCAGCAGAACAAGAGGCAGTTGTTCATGTGGATGACATTACCTGGGGTGACTCAACTGACAACGACGCTAACACAGAGGACATGGATTACCATCAGCCTCGTCCTGGATGTTCTCACCATCAAGACACTGTGACTAGTGTGACTTTGACGTTTCCAAGGAAGGTCATGGAATGTGATGTCATCTGCAATACAGCTGATCGTCTTGGTTTATCAGACAATCAAGTTACTGCCATGGTTTCTGCCACCTTCAAAGCTGGAGGGGCTGATCTGGATAACTTCGTCATCTCAACCTCAACAACACGTCGCAACAGAATGCTGTCCAGGTATAATATCAGCCAGAGTCACATGTCCAAGTTTTGTGAAAACCCCCCACAGTACGCTGCCTTACACTGGGATGGAAAGTTGCTCAAAGATGTCTTGGGCAGTGAACCTGGAAGTACCTCAGAGACTTTAGCTGTGCTAGTGTCTGGTCCACCTTCATACACTGAAGGAAAGTTATTGGGAGTACCTGTCATCGACAATTCTTCTGGCACAGCTCAGGCTGAGGCTTCAATGGATTTACTGGAGACATGGGAACTTACGGATAATGTTACTGCCCTTGTTTTTGACACTACATCCAGTAACAGTGGAGTTCACAGAGGAGCTGCCAAACTGCTAGAGAAAATGCTGAACAAAAAGGTGTTTTATCTGGCCTGTCGACATCACATCCTGGAAATCCTAGTAGGAGCAGTTTGGGAGAAGCTGTTTGGGAAGGTGAAGGGGCCAGATAATCCCTGGTTTGAGCATCTGAAGGATGTTTGGACGGACTTGTCCAAGGAAAACCCAAAGATGCTGGCTATCAACAGCAAATGGCTGAAGGAAAAGAAGAAGAACAGTGAAGAAATACTCCAAGACATTCTAACAGCAGAAAGGCTTCCAAGAGCCGACTACAGGGAAATGGCTGAACTGACAGTCATTGTTCTTGGAGGAACGCATCCTCGAGGTATTCACTGGAGTCGACCAGGCGCCATTCATCAGGCCAGATGGACGGCCAGAAACCTGTACTCCATGAAAATGCTGATGTTTGCAGATCAACTTGAGTACGACGAAGACACTGTATCAAAGCTGGAAAGACTCAACACCTTCCTTGCGCTGTTCTACACTCCTGTATGGATGATGTCAATGTCTGCTGCAGATGCTCCCGTGAATGATCTAAGTCTAATCCAGGACATGTTGAAGTAAAAGAAAACTGACCCAGAGCTTGCTGATGCAGTACTTAATAAGATGGAAAACCACAAATGGTACCTGACGCAGGAAGTCGTGCCATTTGCCCTGTTCAGCAGTAGATTGAGTGACACATTGAAGCACGACATTGCTGCCCAGTTACATGCCACTGAGAAGCCAGACAGCTTCAGAACAGGAAAGCCTCTATTCCAGAGAGTCACAGCTAAGACCACCCTGGTTGATCTCATTGGCCCAGAATCACATTTCCTGCTGGACACACTGAACATTGGATCCGAGTGGCTTCTGGAACCTGTCACGTCTTGGCCACAGAATGAGGACTACAGAAAAGCGTTGGACTATGTTAAGAATCTGAAAGCGGTGAATGACATTGCTGAACGTGGTGTCAAGATGATGAGCGACTTTGCAAATGTCATAACAACAGATGCCAAGCAAAGGGACTATCTCCTTCAAGCTGTGGAGTTCAACAGACGCCGCTTTGACAGCTTCAAGAAACAAACTCTCAACAACTGACTGTGTAAATGTCATTATGAAATTAATCATCATGTAATGCTTTCACTTCTTGATCGATTAGACTTGTGACAAAATGTTAATCTCAAATTTGTGTCATGAATAAGGCGCCTTGTCTGCCTTGAGTGTGAGAAAACGAATTTTGTGATATTTCTGAAATCTTTGTATGTACCAATGTGCCATTTCTTGTTCCAAGACTATCATAATTGTATAAGTTAGAAAGAGGATTAAAAACACTTTAATTTGGTGCCTATTTTGTTGCTCTATCTTGTTTAGATAAAAGGTTATAGTGCAAAACATGATTCAAGGGACCCTGGAACTGGTGCTTTTGGCCGATTTCAAGGCAGAAAAATTAAAGCTCCATGCGGCAATGCTTCCCAACAACCTAGGTCAAAATGGTTGTGATTTTCGGCCTTTTCAGGTCAAAAAGCATGGGAAAAAGTACAGAAACCTATGAAAATAAGAAAAAGTTGATTTTTGAACAGGGCTAATGCACCTGCTTGTGAAACATATGCAATATGATAAATACTCTTGACATATCTGTGGAGACTTGAAAGTGATTGCACTTTTCCATGGTTTACAGCTGGGTTATACGAAATTCTGTTGTTTCTTCTGTACTGGGACGGCCGATGACGGGAAAGCCATTACTCAAAGAAACAATGGTCACCTCGACAAGCGTTGATTCCAGGGAAATAAAAATGTCACCAGTCCACCTCTAGTTAATCCCCCAAAACGTTTTTTTCGGCACCACTATATATTAAACTTGGTTTAATGAAAAATTTTGTTAAGGCTATGAATTAAAATGGCAGTGTCTTTCTTGAAACAGAAATTTCGGAGGATCAGCGAGGTCAAAATCAAAGAAGGGATATTTGTGAGACCACAAATTAGGGAAACCATGAGAGACAGCGCGTTTGATGAAACTTTAGGTGAAATTGAAGGAGCAGCTTGAAGAGCATTTAAAGCAGTGACCACAAATTTCATCGGAAATTTCCCTTGTTGAAGTCCCTTGTTGAAGAACTTCTCAAGACCTTCAAAGTCATGGGGTGCAACATGTTGAAAATTCATTTTCTTGACTCACATCTCGACTTCTTCCCAAAACTTAGGCGATGTTAGTGATGAGCATGGGGAACGCTTTCATCAACAAATATCCACGATGGAGAAGCGATACCAGGGCAAGTGAGTCCCAGCATGTTGGTTAACTACTGCTGAACATTGTCAAGAGATGGTCCACAGGTGAAATACAAGAGTAAATCATCACTAGCTACATTTTAGGTGATTCAATATGCATTTTCTACTTTGATATTGCTATTACGTCTATAAATTAGTCCAAATTTCATTTTCGATTCACTCAATATTGGTGGGTCATAAACAAATTTTTAGGTCATTTTTGAACTCAGCGGTAAAAAACCTATAAGATCCACCCATTTTTGTTCATATAACAAAAAAAAAGTTCTTTTTTGTCATCCAGTGTTTTCGGAACTTGAACCAGCCAAGAGTATAATTCTCAGTGAAGGTTTGTGTAATGAGTTCGATCTTAGAACAGGACTAAACTTCACAGTACAAATGCTGAGAACAAGCAGTTCTTGTCTTTGTATAAATGAGTTCCATGTTGGACTTTGTAAGAAACAGTTCCATTTTAGTCTCTGAGTAGTGAAGCTGACTCTGGCTTTTGTATCAGTGAAGTTCTATTTCTGGCTTCTGTACTGAGAATTTCAAGTATTTACTTCTTGAATAATCGTTTATTGGTACTGCCCTTTTTTAATTGACCCTTCTACTTCTTCGATAAAGTTTACGATAACTGCGATATAACAGCTTTTCGTCAAATAAAATTGTATTTTTTTGATTACTTTTGAGGTCTCATTTAAAACAGGTAATTATTTTAATTGCTTTTGGTGACGAGTCAGTTAATTGGAGAAAATAATATTTAATTTTCCTCCTATTATTTACTTTGTTATTTACGTTATTACTCGAGTATTATTTAAATTACCACCATACCAACTTATAATTTAACTATCTCCTTTGCTATCACAACGTTATCCATGGAGGAGGAGAAAAGAATTGTCAACAGAATGACTCTTGCTTATCAGATGGGTTAAGATAGATTAGCTAATCATTGGATGTGGTACAGCGACTGTAAGAGCTTTCATGTGATTTTTTTGTCAAGTGTTTAAACTATATTTTTTCCCTCAGTTTTGGAAACTGCTCAAAGAAGAATATTTTCAATGGTTCATGGTCTTCTTTTTAAAAAGTGTATACACGAAAAAGCCATTAAAATTTGTAACTCTCTCTCTCTCTCTCTCTCTCTCTCTCTATATATATATATATATATATATATATATATATATATATATAGAGAGAGAGAGAGAGAGAGAGAGAGAGAGAGAATGTAAAGAACTACGCTTGTGTAGAAGAGCGTCAGCACAAGATGAGGAGAAAGGACGAACAGATGAAAAATGAGGCACCCTCCCTCATTTTTCATTTGTTCGTTCTTTCTCCTCATTTTGTGCAGACGCTCTTCTACACAAGCGTCGTTCTTTACATTAATTCTACTGTGTTGTTTGCAGTTAAAAAAAAAAAAAATATATATATATATATATATTAGGGTGATATATGTACTGTATTAGGGTGGTCCAAAAAAGTTAAATGAAAAATACATTTCTCATGATATTCGGTCATATTTCTAATGACTAATGATGTAGGAAATAAAAAAATTGGATCGATTCGTGCACATTTAGAGATGGCGCAACTCGAAACCTTAGTATCATTATACAGTAGGGTGGAGCGAAAAATACTTTTTTTCTAGTATGAAGTTCTAATAGTGATTAAAAGTTGCATTTAGTGGACGATATATACCTGCCAAAATATGAGCTCATTTGTTTAATATGTTCAGCTGCCACCAGGGGGCTAAAATTAACACAATTTTGGGTAAAAAGGAAAAAAATGCTTCTATTTTAGGTTTATCAAACTATCATAAACTTTTATCTTAGAATTATCTAATAGTTTGATTAAGATTCTTAAATGATAAGAATTCGTTTTGTAAAAATGCCTTTTCATATGCTTAATATCTTCAGCCGCCACAAGAAGGCTGAAGTTAACTTAAAAATGACAATTAAGTATGATTCTGTATTTACTTGAAAAAGGGAACAGTAATAAATTAGGATGTCTCTCCTCCTTTATACTGGCTTGAGACGGTTAAGAAACGTTATTTCGTGCCTTAGCGGAGTTACCACCCTTTCTCCAACCAACCTCCCTCTAGAAAGGGTTCTTGCTGAAGACTATTTAGTAATTTGCTTTTGTATCAAATTTTGGTTGTTTTTTCCTTGATTCTAATGTAGCACGAATCCAACCGTCTCTGTTTGTAGGTCCGCAGACTGATCCAGCAGCGTCTGTAACGAGCTTGACGCATCTCTCTACGGCTTGTGTATGACATGGAAACTGAAATAATTCTGAATGAAGAGTAGTACCATGTTTGATGCATGATTCAATATCATCAAGAGAAACTCCTTTGGTTATCGGTGGTTCTGCTATCTGAAAATCTTGCCACATAATGAGATCTGTATAGTCTTTGGCATAAAAATTTATTTCTGGCACCTTAAAATACCTGATAACATCTGTTTCTTGAATGCATGCCCTTGCTTTTATGATACGCCTAAATCCCAACTGACGCACATGCTCCCTTTCATCAGCTATCATTGCAATGAGAATGTTGTCTTGATTTGTGTAATATGCATTTCGCTGAATGACTGAGTCATGTACTCTCCTAAGCTCTTCACGGAGATACCGGCTTCTTGCAATCATATCCCACATATGTTTAGCACCATATTGGCATAATGGTTTACGCTTTATCTGAAACCACATTGGTGCGTATACCCTAACAATGAAAGTAGCTAATTCTTGTAAATTGCCTGAAGGATTCTCTGTGCTTGCATATAACCGCAGAGTCCTGTTTGCTGTGGTGAGCCACCTTGAATGTGATATATTGCCTGGACTCTTATGACTAAGACTCTTTGAGAATGTTCCACTTGATATAGCCTTGTGAATTTCAAGAAGGTATTTCTGGTCAGTACTTATGTCATCTACATCAACTTCACACATGTCCTCTTGAATTTCAATGGGTTTGAAGTTAACTATGGGAAGCTTTTCACAGTCTGAAAGTGCTCGGCCAATTTCTCCTGAAAATGCTCTTGGTCCAGTAGTGGTACCATCCAAGTGATGAAAGAGATGGCGCAATGGAAGTTTTAAGGTGTAAAAGGCATATCAGCCACTGCAATGGCTTATTAAAGGCTTCTTCCAGTAATCTTATTGTGCCTCCAATACTACCAGTGTTAACCACTGTCGAATCACAGCCAACTGCAACGATGTTCCCTATATCAACATTCCTTTCTTTCAAGCAATTCACTAGCGCTGTGCAAATGTATTTAGCTTTGCCACTGGAAGGTGTCACATGTGCAAAGTACAGAGAGTGTGGTTCAGATATTATGCTGATATGCTCTTCGCGTTTGGTTCTTTGGTGGTTAGAGCCATCACTCTCCTGGACTTGAATCATTGTTTTATCCTTTCTGTCATCAAAGTATAATCCCCCCCGCATGGTTTTTGGCTCTCCTATCTGTTGTAGTTCCTTTCTCTGTTTTTGTCTTTCACGTCTTAGCTTACTTCTGTCTATAATATTCCCTTTGTCTTCGGGAGTAACAATTTTAAGATCTGCCAATACTGCAGAAGCAATAGCAGCCCCAGCTCTGTCCGACATTTTAAATCTATCACAAGTAATTGCTAATGAAGGCAGTGGCTCACGCATCTGTTGTTCTGATATTACATATTGAGTCGAGGTTGTATCTTCCTCATTATCTTCAGATATCTCTTCTAGTTGTTGAAGTTCACTTGTCTCTGTTTCGATTTGTAAGTTGGACGTATTGGTTATAGCAGCACTAGTTGTTTGTGAGGATTCCAGACGTGCTTTTTCCATTTCCTTTCGATATTCTCTTGCTTGTAATCGTCTTGTGTGTGCTATGTCAATGCTTCCTATCACCATTATTCTGTGTGTTCGTTGGTCATTTAAAAAATCCTGCTCTTTTGGAGGGACTTTCTTACTCTTTTCACATGAGCATCTCCTAAACTCCTTACATTTGCAGGTGCAGATGTCAAACAAAGTGCATTTTGAAGCGTTTTCAAATTCTTCAAGCTGATTTTTGTACTTAGGCTGATCCTTGCGTGACTTGTATGGCTTTAATAAGGACCTGTATTTATCATGGTACACTCGCATCATCTGTAAAACGCGTGTATGTGAAACTATTGGCAAAGAGGCCTTCTTCCAAATATTTTCTACCTTTTTGGAAACTGCCTCTGCTATTTCAGAAAATGAAGGCTCCTTGTTATTCATCTGCTCCTTCACTAAATGTTTTGTGAACAGGTAATCTTTCATAATGCAGTTATAAGTTGGTAGTTGCATATCACTCATCTCACAAGGTACTTCAAATATGGCACACTTCATATGTTCTCTAGTGAAATGTTTATATTTAGTATTTGATGCCATAATATTTTTAAGAAAAATTCACAATCACAAAATATCCTGTAACATCAAAACATTATATAATTAATATATATAATATATTTTATAAGTATATATAATATATTATATAAATATATAATATATTATATAAATAAACTAAAATTATATAATTCATTATAACAAGCATTTTATAATAAAATCAATATTATCTCTATATAAATCACTTTAAAATAAAGTTTTATAATATTCCGATCATATTAAAAAACTCTCCGATCAACTGAGCGACTAGGCCTACTACCTAAGAAGACAAGTGTTAACACACTGTTCTAATGACTCACAGAAAGAAATTCCTTCACACCAAAACCCTCCCCCACAACCCTCCCCAAACCCAACCCTCCCCCACAACATTCAGTGTAGTCTCAACATGACTCAGTTACTCTAAATTGTGTTAACTTCAGCTCTCTTGTGGCAGCTGAAGATATTAAGCATATGAAAAGGCATTTTTACAAAACGAATTCCTATCATTTACGAATCTTAATCAAACTATTAGATAATTCTAAGATAAAATTTTATAATAGTTTGACAAACCTAAAATAGAAGCATTTTTTTCCTTTTTACACAAAATTGTGTTACGTTTAGCCCCCTGGTGGCAGCTGAAAATGTTAAACAAATGAACTCATATTTTGGCAGGCATATTTCGTCCACTAAATGCAACTTTTAATCACTATTAGAACTTCATACTAGAAAAAAAGTATTTTTCGCTCCACCCTATTATACAGTTTGGGGCAGTAAATTTGTCCAAACTTGCGCCACCATTAAATATTAATGGATTTAGCTCAAAATATGATTTAACGTTTTGTACCTTATAAAGAATGAGAAAATATATGAGGAGCTCTAATTTGTGCAATTTACTTTTTCACTATATAATATATGGTAAGCTCACCCTAATATATATATATATATATATATATATATATATACACGCGCCTCTGTGGTGTAGTGGTTAGCATCGCTGCTTACGAATCCATCGGCCACAGGATCGAGTCCTGGTGACGTCCGGCGGCGCGCAGCAAAACCCAGCTGTTCAGTACTTTTGAGGGTGCTACTGTAGTATGCGGTCAACCGACGATTGGTTAGGTTTAGTCATGATATTTTCGTTAAAACTAACGAAAATACCATGACTAAACCTAACCAATCGTCAAGGGCGATTGACAATGGGATGTAAACAAACAATTAGTAAACAAGATAAGAAGCTATAATTAAAAGGTAGACCGCCGAATCGTAGGTAGACCGCATACTACAGTAGCACCCTTTTGAGAATCTTTCACCATTATAGCGACCCCAATCAAGAGGGTTCGTGTCGCGACTGACTCGTGGCTCCTTTGAATAGATGTCTAATTCGTTTTGATAACTTTTCTGACTATTTTTGATCGGTGGAGGCACAACCTCATCGAACTAACTACAGTATAAATTAACCTTCGGCTTCTTTTTCAAAGGTTCTTGCTCTTCTCGTGAGACAAAATCAGTTGCTTCATCGCCAAGGTAGGATGTCAATTTTAGTAAAGTCAACAATTCAAAAACTACTAATGCTGAAATGATGTCATATTATCTAGCAAACTTAGAAATATCTTTAGTGTTGTTTAAAAAAGCCATTTACCTACTTATATTTGACCATAAAGGTTTGAAATATAACCTAAATATGACTGTAGCATCGTATATCAATGTGCTATTGATATGTGTGGTCAACTTTGGTTATTTTTGGTGTGCAGTATGGTTTCTAAGTTTCACATAGTCACAAATGCTGGAGTTTTGATTGTGAATGCATGTTTTCCCTCCTTTTTGACAATTTTGATTACTTCGTAATGTTAATATTGTGTAATTCAAATTATTCGAAATGTTATGTGACCCAAACTTTCTGTATATTTTGATATGATAGATATATGAAATTGTCATTATTTTGAATAATTAAGTCTTGTACCTATAACAATACAACCTTTTTTCTGAGCTTATTGGAAGATATTAAGAATTTCAATTAACTTAATTTTATGTAATCATAACACTAGGCAACAAAGATTTTGTTACAGAAGACCAAATAGGTGCTCCTAGCTAATTTCGGTATGCTGATTTCAAATCTATAATTAGATTTTTTCTATCACGTCTAGATTTTGTGTAAAATGCAAATCACTTTTAGTAAAATTTTCTACCACGTCCAGATTTTGGTTTTAATCGGCTTAATGCCAGTAATATGAAACTTGCTTTTCAAGGTTAAAGCAATTTTTTTTGCCAACTATATACAAATTCGAACAATTTTGATAAATAAAATTTATCCCGAGTTGGCAACACTGAGTCAAGAGCATAGTAACGGGCAACGGCCCAACAGTCAGTCGCTACGTGACAGTCAAGCAGAACGGTTGTTGAAGCTCTCTGCTGATGAGCAAGTGACAGGTTGTGGTGACTTGTGTGTTTTTATAGCATTTGTTTTGTACTACGGTGTGTATTTCTTTTTATTTTGCACATCGTAATAATTACTTTCTACGTTTTTTCAGATATTGTATGGTAATTCAAAATGGCATCAAATAGACGTGCTTGTGTAAATCACCCAGACAACTTCTGCTTTGTCTGTGGACAATATACACCTAAGCCACAACGTAGAAACATAACAACAAAGATTAAACTTGCCTACAAGTGTTATTTTGACTGTAAGTTAGGAGACCAACAGAGGGACTGGGCACCACATATTTGCTGTGCACAGTGCAATGCAATGTTAATAGCTTGGATGAATGGTAAAAGAAAAGCTATGCCGTTCTCAGTCCCCATGGTTTGGCGTGAGCCGAAAAATCACTTCAATGATTGTTATTTTTGTTTGACAAAGATTGCTGGTTTCACAAAGAAAAACAAATCAAAGATCACGTACCCAAACTGCGAATCAGCAATGAAACCAGTACCACATGATGAAAAAATCCACCACCAGTTCCACCAGCAACGATAACAGACAGCAGTTCATCTGAAGATTCTGCTAGTGATATAGAAACAGGGAAAGATGGCATATATGTTCCAGATGCAAATATTTCCCCACATTTGTTAAGTCAAGCGGAGTTAAATGACTTAGTGCGCGATTTGGAATTACCAAAAGAAAAGGCAGAGTTGCTTGGTTCAAGACTTCAAGAATTTAATCTTCTCCAACCAAACACCAAAGTTTCCCATTTCCGCCATCGCCATTTGCAGTTTTCATCATTTTACTTACAGGAAGAAAACGTTTGTTTCTGCCACGATATCAGTGGTCTGATGCAAGGGATTGGCTGTCGCTATGATCCAAAAGAATGGAGACTGTTCATTGACTCTAGTAAAGCTAGCCTTAAAGCTCTATTACTGCACAACGGCAATGAAAAACCTTCAATACCTGTAGCACATGCCACTGGCCTTAATGAGACTTATGAATCGATGAAACTGCTGCTAAGACTCATCAAATATAAGGACCACACATGGAATATTTGTGGCGACCTTAAAGTTGTATCATTACTTCTTGGGTTACAGTTGGGCTACACAAAGCATATGTGCTTTTTGTGTCTATGGAACAGCAGAGATGACAAGAACCACTACAAAAAACATGATTGGCCATCTAGAACTGAACATGTTGTTGGTAAATACAATGTGAAACACCCAGCACTTATTGACCCTCAGAAAGTACATCTTCCACCACTTCACATTAAACTTGGCCTTATGAAAAATTTCGTGAAGGGTATGGATCATCAAGGTAGTGGTTTCCAATATTTAAAGGATAAATTCAAAGGAATATTGACAGATGCTAAGCTAGAAGCTGGAGTTTTCACTGGACCACAGATCCGCAGTGTCATCCACGACTCATCGTTTCCATCTAACCTAAATGAGAATGAACTAGGAGCATGGACATCTTTCGTTGAAGTTGTCAAAAATTTTCTTGGAAACCACAAAGCTGAAAACCACCGTAAACTCGTAGAAAACATGCTTAAATCTTATGAAATAATGGGATGCAGAATGTCTTTGAAAATTCATTTTTTACATTCTCATCTTGACTTCTTCCCGGCCAACCTTGGGGCTGTAAGTGACGAGCATGGTGAGCGCTTCCACCAACAGATCTCAGTTATGGAAAACAGATACCAAGGTAATTTCAACCCAAATATGATGGGAGATTATTGTTGGTTCCTGCAGAAGGAGAGCTCGTCATCCTACAAGCGACAAAGGAAGAGGACACACCAAAGTTTCACTTAAGAACAGGAATTTGCCTTTCAGTAGTAACAACAAAATACTAACGCGCTTTGGGTGGATGGTTGGGCGCAGGGGTGGTAACTCCGCCAGCGGAATTCCGCTGTCTGTCTTAAGCCAGAATAAAGGAGGAAAGACATCCCTGTTCACTAATTATTTAAGTATGCTTAACATAAAACGTGGCACGGAAAAGTAGCTTAGACGGCTTTCGTAATAGAAGCGGGTGAGAAAAAAAATGAAAAATAGGTGTTTTCGGTTACACAAAATCTGGACGTGATAGAGAAATTTTGATATCAGATCTGAAATCAGCATCAGCGCTTTAGTAGGAATCAGTAGTTCACGTGTCTGTAAAAAAAAAAAGTTGAAATTTGTTGCCTAGTGTAATCAGTAGGCCTATCCAAATTTCAATGACATTTCTTTTGTTCACATGTCCACAGGATGAGTCAGAAAGAAATCAGAACCCGAAGCAAATCAAGTTGTCACCTAAGTCATTTGGTGGGGACTGGGAGGGAACTTCCCCCTGCTTCGCTGCCCACAGCCAGAGATCTGCTGAGGTATGGTTTGTTGAGGAGAGAGATGAGTGAGGAAGACAGGAGGAATTACCCAGTTAATGACCTGATTAACAACGGCATTGTTCCAGGGCTACTGGCTCAGTGGAGAAAGGCCAACTCTCAATTCACAGGACCTGTAATCAACACTGAGGTCAGGATCAGGGCTAAAGTGAAGGCACAGTAGGATGAGGCAGTGAAGGTGTCCATTGGCAATGTGAAGCTTGAGGTCAAAGATAGGTTCATGATGAAACTGGACAAATTGGTGGACATCCTGACCTTCACTGTGTGATCAGGAGCTGCAGTGAGCTTGGGTGCAACCCTGTCTGCAACAGTGAGGTTCACATTGACTGCAGCTGCAGGAACGAGCAGAAGATACCAGTGCAGGAGTTTGCCTTTATTAAAGGTCAGAGAGAAAAGGTGGGCAGTGTGGGGGCACACCAGATGGGTCTAGCTGATCACCCTGAGACCAGGAGACAGGAAGCAGTGCTGCAGAGGTAGGAGCAGAGAAGGAAGACCGAGGAGAAGAGGAGGAGGAAGGCAGAGGAGTCAGCCAAGAAAGAAGAGGAGATGAGGGAGGAGTCACTGCTGGAGTTGTAGTTGGAGGGGACTGGAGATATACTGGAGGAGGCAGGGAGGAGAGAGGAGGACGAAGACTTCATACCAGAGGCTGCGACAACTTCTTCCTTGCCTGTGGCTAAGAAGAAGAAATACAACACTGAAGATATCACCAACATAGCTCTGGCTAGCTTGAGAAATCACACTGGGCTGAGAGAGAGTGCAGAGATTGCCACTGCTACCTGGATTGATGCTGGTCTTATCACAGAGTTTGACACAGCACTGGTGATTGACCACAACAAGGTGAGGAGGGCTCAGGAGAGACTGACTAAGGAGCTGGTCAAGAAGTTTGATGAAGAGATTAGGGAAAATGGCATCACCTGTATCTTCTTTGATGGGAAAAGTGATGGCACCAAAGTGATGATGGAAGCTGAGGGTAGTGACAGGCAGTTTCCTAGCCTCATTAAGGAAGAACACTACACAGTGTGTAATGAACCAGGTGGGAAATATTTGTGGCATTTTGTACCTGAGGAAGCTGCAGAGGAGAGAAGTCATTCTGAGGTCATTGCTGATCATCTGGTGAACTGGTTAAGAGAGAGAGGAGCAGACCAGACCCTTTTGGCCATAGGAGGTGGCAGTACTAATGTGAATACTGGCTGGGAGGGAGGAGTAATGCATTATGTGGAGGCCAAGCTTAGCAGGAAGTTGGTGTGGATTGTCTGTGACTTGCACACTGGGTAGCTGAGTCTCAGACACCTGGTGACTGCAGTGGATGGCAAGACATTGAGCAACAACATGTGGTCTGAGCCCATATGGGAAGATGTTAGACACTGCCACTGAGCTGGAGATCAACCCAAACTTCATGAGGATCACTGTTGGTCCTCCTCTAGCCCATTTCTGTCAGGAGGTTGTCAAAGACCTCAGCACAGAATATTTCTATGTTTTAATATTGAAATACAATCAAAATGTCTTTAATTGTATGTCATATATGTAAAAAGTAGTTATATACAGTAAAAAAAATACTTGCAAAAATTGCTGATTTTTCGTAAATTTCAACTTCAAGTATAAGTAGCTAGGATTGGTCAAATCTGGATTTTAAAGCCATATTTCGATTTAGCACATAAAAATGCATCATTTTGTCACTAGTAGCCTTTGAAAATCTAAAGATTTCACTTTGCTCCCTAAAATTGACACACCCTATCGCCATAGGTTTTGTTACATGCAGGACTAGCGTTAGGTGATGCAGACATAATGATTATCTCATTTTTTACAAACTCAGGCACTGTTATGCAAGCAAATTTGAAACGAGAATCTAAAACGTGAGAAATCATGCGAGTAATATCTGCCTTCCACTGCCTGAAACGATTCCGTAAATTTTCTATTAAATCGTTTTTCATAGTATGAACACCTGCATCATCAGTTATGTTAGGCAAAAATACCACGAGACCTGTTACATTGGGAGAGACCATGTGAAGCCAAGAAGAATCAGATGAAAAGTCATTTGTTAATTTTTCATATTGTCTAAGAAGCTTTACAACACACTGAATTAGACTACACTGATGATTATTGAAGGTTGCTACAGTATGTCATAGTCCGAGGCGTATGCAACAACCGCAGTTTTTCGATGAAGAAGTCGTTGTAGCATATACTGTAGAATGTACAGTTCCACTGGGTGATAACGTCTCTTATAAGTTTTTTTCATCAACTGCATGTGCTAAAGTATGATTCGCACAAGCAACAGGAATAATTTTGAGAACGCTAACAGCTTTAACAATATTACAACCATTGTCGTGCACAACTGCATGCACACGATCGCTCTTTATTGACCATTCTTGCAATATAGAAGTCAATGCAGTTACAAATTTTTCATGAGTATGGGAATCTGGCAGATGTTTGGTGGCTAAAACATGCTGCTTTTGCTCGTATTTACTCTTAATTATATGTGCTGTCAAACTGATAAAGGCTTCAGTTTTTAATAGTGACGCCTAATAACCCAAATAAAACTAATATTTGGAATTCGGTATACGGCAGAATATTTTTGCACCAAATATTCGGTATTCGGTGAATTTTAGTATTCGGTACATCCCTAATACTCGTATATATAATGTTACACACAGACTATGCATGGAACAAGGAACTCTTCTTGGAAAATGAAATCCACTATAGTCTGAATAAATAATGGTAAATGACAAATACTAAAGTTTTTCTTTTTCATGATGGAAGCCCAACGTGAGCAACGGGCAGAGCTAGCCAGTAACGGCCGTTACGTAACGCGGTACTTTTTTAGTAACGGTATCAGTAACGGCGTTACATTTCAAATCAAGTAACTCTTTCGCAATTAGTTTCTTTCGATCCTCACTTATTATTAATTAACAGTTAAAAATTTGTCCCTTCACTATGAGCGAGGTGTGCATGTTGGCCGTTAGCATGCTGGCAGCCTACCCCTATCCACCCTCTTCCCCTACACTGACAGCATTGTCAAAAAGGCGAAGAACCCTGGAGCAGGGAGGGATCTAAGTTCAACAGAGTTTTCGTCATTCCTCTCATCTGGGCCTTCACGGCACGTTAGCTCTGCATCCTTCCCATCCACTTACTTTAAACACATGTTTATTAAACTGAACACTCCTATACCAATCTAGTGCCGCTGTTGAGCGGGTTTTTTTCAGTAGGTAAGGATATACTGCGTCCGAAACGAGGCTCGCTCTTAGATGCAACTTTTGAGAAGCTTGTTTTCTTAAAGGCCAATAAAGATCTTTTGAATAATAGTTCTTAAGTTTGTATATTTAGCTAATAAATTTCAATTATCATTGCCATGCACAATAACTCATTTGATGCATTTCTTTAGTATTTCGTATTATTGTTTTGCAAAACTAAACTTTCCTGGTTTACTCTAGCATTAGTAAATTAGTATCAATAGTAGGCTACATCCTCTGCTATGTTGCAATTCCTAGTAATAAATCTTGCAGTAATTTTGTTTCGCTTTTTTTTTTAATATTATGCCTTATAAATCATTAACAACGCAATGAAGGCATGCACAGACTTCATAGCCTATGCATTAACCAGTGGATACAAACCAACACATACTCGCACAAGCGAATGTTTATATAATATAATATTTTATGTATATATAAATTATAATATACCTATGCATATACTGTATATAATATATTTACATTTCATGAAAAGTCATGAGAATGACAATTAAACACGAATCAAGTTGATAGTTTTTATTATTATTTTTCTTCATACAGCCGTCTCCTTTTAGGGATATACACCTGATCCAGCATTTTTCCAGCTTCTGGATACCGTTCAAAAGACATCTTCATTTTGGTCCTCTAACCAGGCATTTACAGCTGACAAGACTTCATCATCGTCCAAAAATCTTCATCCACAAAGGTGTTCTTTTAATTTGGGAAACAGATAGAAAACACTGGGAGCTAGGTCTGGCGAATATGGAGGGTGATCAAGCAATTCGAAGCCCATTTCTCTGATAGCAGCCATCGCAACTGCAGACTTGTTAGCAGGATCATTGTCCTGGTGAAACAAGACACCTCGACTGAGTTTCCCTTGTCACCTTTGCTTGATGGCTTCGCGCAGTTTTCTCATTAGCTGTGCATAGTAATCACCTGTAATGGTGGTTCCTTTATCAAGGTAGTCAATGAGCACAACTCCCTTTGCATCCAAAAAAACAGAGACTATGACCTAGGCAGCTGATGCCACAACACAAAACTTCTTGGGAGTTGGTGAAGACGGGTGTTTCCAAGACATGCTTGGTTGTTTTGACTCTGGATCGAAATGATGAATCCATGTTTCATCCATAGTAATAACCCTAAATACAAATTTTTCCGGATCTTGCTGGAAAAGGGCTAAACATTGTTTTGAAGTATGAACTCGAGTTCTCTTCTGATTATCAGTCAACATTCGTGGCACCCATCTTGCAGACACTTTTTTAAGCTTTAATTTGTTCGTTAATATTGAATGTGTGCTGCCAAATGAAATGCCGACATTCTCAGCTATAAATTGAACAAGAAGTCGGCGATTATTCATGAAAAGATCATTTGACTTTTTAGACATTTTCTTCAGAAGTTGATGTTGATGGCGTCCAGACCGTTCATCATCTTTGATTGACGTGTTGCCCCGTTTGAATTCCGCACACCACTTTTTGACAGTAGAATAAGATGGGGCAGAGTCTCTTAGTGTGTGTTGCATATCTTCAAAAACGTTTTGGGGAGTTGTATTCTTCATTAGATATTTAATGACGGCGCGTATTTCAAATTTGCCCATTTTCATAAAATTTATCACATTGCTTCACATTACAACCTGTAAAACAAAAATATTTTGATTAGCAATTTTGTATTTTATACACATATTTAATAATAGTTGTACTAGATAAGGTATAAACTTGATCTCAAAATACGTATTATATCTAGGTCAGGCTGAGAAATTTTTGATCACCTCTTGTGTATCTATATATATATATTTGCAACGACTATACACTGACCAACCATATTGCAAATCCGGTATCAGATTGGTACCACATTACAGTACCTGCAAAATTTATTTCGGGAAACCAAAACCGATATCATATGCGTAACAGAAACACAACTACATAAATATAAAAAAAGGCTGTGAGAATTGCATGAAGACACCTGAAACAGCAATAAAGAACTACAACATATACAGAGCGGACAGATATACTGGAAAAGGCGGAGTCTGTTGTATTTTTTGTATATGAAAAATACATACACAGGTGAAATGAAGGCAAACAAATCTACTAGTAAATCAACAAAACCTAATTATTAAGAACGTGTTCAGACCTCGGAATCCCCTGGGGAAAGAACCATAAATGTCCCCACTTCTGGTTCCCCCGCTATCGGTACCAATAACGCTGATCCGGGAAGCGGGACTGGGTCTGCTACCACCCATTCGAACTGTCCTGGACTTCTGTCTGATTCACTTTTATAAACTTCTGCAACATTCATGGCCTTTCCTGAAATTTCCAATATGTTGAAAGACGCCTCTCCTTCTCTATATCTTACCTTCTCACTGAAACTTAGTGTCTCGGAACCCTGACAGCAACCCATTTTCTGTACACTCTAAATGGCACTAGCCGTTCGTTTATGTATATATATATATATATATATATATATATATATATATATATATCAGTGGTGTGCGGTGGGTACGTCTACAGGGTAAGCGGTATTGCGTGCGAGCAAACGCAATATATGTACATATATAATTATAGTAATTATAGTACCTAATGATAAACTTCATAAATGGCTAGTGGGTATGTACTTGTAGACTATTCTGAAAAATTCGGTACTATCCTTAATATCTTTAATAAGATTCTTATTAGGGTAGGCGGTGCTTACCTAGCTTACCCTGAATGCACGCCACTGATATATATATATTTATATATATATATATATATATATATATATATATATATGAAACGTCTACTCGACATCTCATAATAAACTCAGTTTTCTGAAATAAATAATATCTCTTGAAATATTTACTAGATATTTGAAATATCTGACAACGGTGCTTAAGTGTTTCAAATATAAAAAGGCATAGAAATTAAACATTTAATTTTATGATAAGGTAATTTTCTATTCTTTGCGCTTTGACGCATGTGAATTGGGGTTAAAAGTATTTTGAAAATGTAACGCAGTTTATTTAGTGGTCGTATTTATAGGCTTTCTCGACAAGAGGAAAAAACTATTATTTTTGTGCATTTATTAATTTATCCCATGGAGGCTAAGGTCTTCCAAGCGTCTTTCATGCATTTATTAATTTTATTTATTCGGCTAGGCCTTGGTTAGTAAAGTCTTTCAAGCTTAAAATCCATCCTGTAACGTTGAACCCTGAGTCTAGCCTTAGAACGAGACCTCTTAATATACACTAGGCCAACCCTAGGTTCACTCTCTAAGTTAGACATCTTATACTTGGGAAAATACACTGATAAATTAAAGAGTTCGGGATAGTGCAGTAGTATGATGGCATTTGGGGAGACAGACATGGATCATTTTGGAAATTTCCCCCTCACCGTCCTTCATGACGGTCTACTGCCTTCCTTCATGAGGATCCTTCACCATCCTTCATTACGGTTCTTTATGAGGTTTCATGGTCTTTCAGGAAAAAATCCTTCGGTTCCTTCATTGTCTTTCATGAGACAAAAACAAACAAAAACAGACAAAAACAAACAAAAATAGAGAAAAAAGATAAATTTTTCCTCCTTGGGTTCCTTTACAGTCTTTCATGAGAGAAATTTAAACAAACAAAAACAAACAAACATTCAAGTACGGAAAAGGCAATTTTTACACAGTGTTACGTCGTGGGGCCCCACTAGTTTTATCTTTATGGAAGCGTTCGTGTAGAAGATGCATTTCAGGAGCACCAGACTTCTGCTGATATATACAGCGTGTCCCAAAGAAATGTATACCCACTTTGTTCGATAATACCAGCTATGAGGATAATAAATATATTACTTTTTATATGTTTTTTAATAAAGAATTTTCTCCTGAATCTAAATATGTAATTATTTTTATTAAAAATTGAAAAACAAAAAAGTTACAAATGTTTAAATTATAATTATTATTTTCGAGACTTCATGTGCGATATTTTCTAATATTTTAACCGACTGTTTTGAGATACTTATGTTTACTGTTGATATTGAAGCATAAATGTTGTAATTATTTATTAGTTAATTCAAAAAATTTACAAATTCCATGGTTAAATGACACTTTATCTAAGATGTTCAAATTGTCGTTAGAAAAGAACAAACGTCGCAGAGTTATAAGATGTTAGATAAGGTTAGAGCAAAACTTTAGTCTTGCCTAATTAGAACTCAACGAAATGGCTAGGCTAAGCTAGGCACTAAACATAAGTATCTCAAAACAGTCGGTTAAAAGGCAGGCCAGGCCATAAAAAAAAATATTAGAAAATATCGCACATGAAGTCTCGAAAATAATAATTCTAATTTAAACATCTGTTTTTTGTTCTTCAATTTTTAATAAAAATAATTACATATTTAGATTCAGGAGAAAATTCTTTATTAAAAAACATATAAACAGTAATATATTTATTATCCTCATAGCTGGTATTATCGAACAAAGTGGGTATACATTTCTTTGGGACACGCTGTATATATACTGTGTATATATATATATATGAAAATTATTTCACGAAAGTAACACGTGAAAAATATTTATGATGAATAAAACCACGAAGGAAAGGAAACACAGAATGGTGCTCAAGCGCTTTCGTCTAATGACATCCTCAGGAACACTGAAGTACATAAAGAGTTACATAAAGAGTTACAACCTATATATAGGCTGTAACTCTTTATGTACTTCAGTGTTCCTGAGAATGTCATTAGACGAAAGCGCTTGAGCACCATTCTGTGTTTCCTTTCCTTCGTGGTTTTATTCATCATATATATATATATATATACATATACAGTATATATATATATATGTTATACGTGTTATAATTTAATTTATAATCGAAGTAAAGCCTCGCCCTGATGACAATTATTTTTATGTAATTTTATTCATTCAATAATTTCCATGCTAATGTATGACTCATTTCATTCCGAACTGAATTCACACGCCAGTGACGGAGACGGTTTCTTTGATTTCACATGGGAAACAAATTGTGAGACGCTCGGTTCTCCAACGTTCTCAGGTGACGTCAACCGCTTGCGTGGTGGTGTAGCTAGGTTCCGTTCCTTTGACTATATATGAAGGGGAACAGCGCCTTTAAGGCAGATTCGGAGGAACCGGTCTCCGGGTGGGGAGGTGCATCCCACCTCGTTAGAGAATTGCTTTAGGAATTGGAAGATTAATGGGTTTTCAATTGAAGTCTGACTGTAGGGAAAAAGGCAGTAGCTTAGCAATTGATTCATACAAGCTTGGAGACTCAGAACGGACAAGGGTTTCTTTGAGGGGTCTCTGGCTTATTTAATATCTTATAATGAAGAAGTAACTAGTATTATACTAGCGGAGCAACCCGGCGTTGCCGGGGTGGATGTTGAACGCTATATATATATATATATATATATATATATATATATATATATATACAGGGTGGGCCGAAAGTCTGGATCCATAGGAAAATATTTATTTTAATACATAAATTACAACAAATGGTAAATACTTAAAATGAATATCAACTTTAACTCGTAAATGCGTATCCGTGATACTGTACAGTAGTTCGTACTCCAGTATAAATACTCAAATACTTTTTATTTCAGCCCAGAAATGGCTTCGAATCTAACAACAGAAGACCGGGTAGAACTTGTGCTCATGTACGCAAGACAGGGCGCTACACACAGAGAAGTTGCTACCGAATTCAATAGAAATCATCCTGATAAGCATCCAGTAACACATGCGACTGTTGGCAAGTTGTTTAAACGTTTCAAAGAAACAGGAAGTGTACATGATCGACGGAGTTCTGGTCGTCCAAAAACTGCAACTGATGAAAATACCTCTGCAATGGTATGTGAAACTTTAACGAATAGTCCAGTAAAGTCAACAAGAAGATTATCAAATGAAACACGCATCTCGAGAACGTCAATTCGAAGAATTATTATTAAAAATCATAAATTCCATCCCTAAGTGTCTCGATGTCAGAGGCCGCCAATTTGAGCATTTGTTATAATTTGTTGTTTATACTGGAGTACGAACCACTGTACAGTATCACGGATACGCATTTACGAGTTAAAGTTGATATTCATTTTAAGTATTTACCATTTGTTGTAATGTATGTATTAAAATAAATATTTTCCTATGGATCCAGACTTTCGGCCCACCCTGTGTATATATATATATATATATATATATATATGCCCGGTTAGGTAAACTGAATGCCCGGTTAGGTTAATTGAATGCCTAGTTAGGTCAACTGAATGCCCGATTAGGTTAATTAAATGGCCGGTTAGGTCAACTGAATGCCCGATTAGATTAATTGAATGCCCGGTTAGGTTAATTGTACACCCTTGACGATTGGTTAGGTTAAGTCATGATAATTTCGTTAAAGCCAACGAACATATCACGACTTAACCTAACCAATCGTCAAGGGCGTACAGATGACCTAACCTGGCATTCAATGAACCTAACCGGGTATTCAATAATAGCGGAGCGACCCGGCGTTGCCGGGGTGGATGTTGAACGCTATATATATATATATATATGTGCCCGGTTAGGTAAACTGAATGCCCGGTTAGGTTAATTGAATGCCCAGTTAGGTCAACTGAGTGCCCGACTAGGTTAATTAAATGGCCGGTTAGGTCAACTGAATGCCCGATTAGATTAATTGAATGCCTGGGTACGTTAATTGAATGCCCGGTTAGGTTAATTGTACACCCTTGACGATTGGTTAGGTTAAGTCATGATATTTTCGTTAAAGCCAACGAAAATATCACGACTTAACCTAACCAATCGTCAAGGGGGTACAGATGACCTAACCTGGCATTCAATGAACCTAACCGGGTATTCAATAATTTTACCATAGGTTTCGTAATGATCTTGATGACGTCATTTAATGTTTTAAAATTAATTATTTAATTTATTAACACCCACGTGCACAACCTCGGGACCTAATCAATATGTGTGTGAAGTTTCATGTTTGTAACTGCTTCCATTTTGGAGTTATGGCTGATGGCTGGAACACACACACACGTCTTTTTATTATTATTATTATTATTATTATTATAGATAAACAATAGACTGGTACAAATTTATAACCGAAAGACTTCCGAAAATCAACAATTTTTGATAAAGAAAAGGGGAAAATTGGTTTTGTAGGCCTAGGGGGTCCGAAATTTTCATAAAATGGAAAATAATTGCTATTTTCTTACTTACAGCGACAGGCATAATGATATTAGGATAACTAATAGAAATTTTGTAATATTTTAAAGTGGGGAAAATAAATAGTTTTCTAAAAATGATCTTCAACTATAAAAGCGCATCTAATCAGATAACTTAATTAACGTATTTCTATGACAACTAAAAAATAGAATGATAAATCAATATCCTATCGAATTGTTTGTGTATACGTAAAATTATTTGTACAAAAGCCACAGTAATAAAACGCACAAAAGTCACGGTAAATAATTTCGAGTGTGGCTCGTTTAACTTTAAACTCGTGTTTATTTAAATTGCCCGTTTTAATTATGTAATTTTTTGTATTGAATCGATAAAGAAATCTTTTGTGAATCGAAAAATGTTAAAATTATAACAAATATCAAAATATTTTGTATAAAAATCATTGAATTTTAAAAATGTATGTTTGTTTTTAGTTTTTTGCAAAAAGTTCTTTATGAATTTTATAAATATATACTTTTTTTAAATTGAATCGATAAATAAATCTTTTGTGAATCGAATGATATTAAATGTTTAGTAAATATTGACTTATTTTGTGCCAAAATTGATTAAAAATGAAAAATTAAAAAAGTGCGTGTACAGGCATGGGAAGAACTGTACCCCTAAAAGGGGGTGAAGGAATTATGTTAGGGAATTTTTTTTTAGCATGGGCACTGCTAACAGACCATCAATGAGCGAGTGTAAATCAAATGTATTGTTTTAATAGATCAGTCTCACGCTCTCTCTCTCTCTCTCTCTCTCTCTCTCATTTGAAAGTACATTGTCTGGTTGTCACAGAAATTTATCTCTCCTTTTCCCCAATCAACTCCTCCATACTACACTACCGGTCAAAATTTTAAGTACACTTACTAATTTCCAATGTTTTGCTGCTTAGTTCATGACATAAACTTCAAATGTAAACTTAACAGGTACCAGAGATGAATTTGCTTCTCTGGCTTTCCTATTGTATGCTTCAGTGCATCTGCCCTATGCAGTGTGTTGTAATACAGAAGCTTCTTCAAAATGTGTTAATTGACGTCTAGCATGCAACCTAAAATTAATGTCATTAGCTCTGCACAACGGTCCAAAAACAGTTTAAAAGTCTTTACTGCGGTAGTGTGTTTCTTCAGGAGTATGTTAATACATGTGATCAGTTATTAACATGCGCTGCAGGTCTTTACATATGAAATCCTTGCAGACGAGCTAACTGTGTAGTTTAAGGTATATTTCTGTGTTTCAGAAAGCAAAAATGGGTGCGAAAGCTCAGTTAACAACAGAAAAAAGACAGTCGATTGTAACTTTGAGAAATGAGGGCCAATCACTGACGCAAATTGCAAAAAAATTTAGAGTTTCTGTGAATGCAGTTGCTTGTGCCATTAAACGGTACGAAGAAACTGGTCAAAATAAGGACAGAGAAAGGTCAGGGCGACCAAGAACCACAACAGACTCAGAGGACAAGTATATCCGAGTCACCAGTCTGCGCAACAGACGCCTCACAGTACCTGAAATCAAAGCCCAGCTGAACAACTCCAGAAGTACAACAGTTTCATCATCAACTGTTCAGAGAAGATTAAGAGAGGCAGGATTAAAAGGACGAACTGCAGCAAAGAAACCAATGCTGAGACTCTAGAGCAAAAAGAAAGGGCTAGTCTTGGCAAAAAAACACCAAAAATGGACTGTTGAGCAGTGGAAATTTGTCCTTTGGACTGACGAATCAAAGTTCGAAGTTTTTGGATCCAAACGCAGAGTATTTGTGCGGCGCAGAGCGGGTGAAAGAATGACACAGCAGTGTGTTGTGCCAACAGTGAAGCTCGGTGGAGAAAGTGTGATGGTTTGGGGATGTTTTGCAGTGGAGAAAGTTGGAGATCTCCACAAAGTCACTGGAATACTGAACCAACGTGGCTATCACAGCATTCTACAGCGCCATGCCATCCCATCTGGACTGCGACTAGTTGGCCAACAGTTCATAATGCAGCAAGACAACGATCCTAAACACACTTCCAAGCTGTGTCAAAATTACCTGAAGCAAAAAGAACGGCAACGTCAGCTCACAGTTATGGAATGGCCAGCACAGTCCCCGAATCTGAACACCACCGAGCTAGTGTGAGATGAACTGGATCGACGAGTGAAAGCCAAGCTTCTTACAAGAGTGCTGGCAGCAGCTTTCACCAGACCATCTTCTTTCTCTTGTTGAGCGCATGCCTCGAATTTGTTCTGCTGTAATTGCTGCTAGAGGAGGCTATTTTGATGAATCTAAAATTTAGACTTTGCTTTTGGTAAATTGTCCTGATTTGTTGCTCTTTAAGTTCCCATGTTTGTGCTTATGAATTTTTGTCATGATAACTTAGTTAATAAATGAAAAACTTTAAACAAAATTTGAAATTTATGAATATTTCAGGGTGTACTTAAACTTTTGACCGGTAGTGTAGGTACAGGGTGTCCATAAATGTTTACTTGAAAACAGTGTTGTCTCTTGTTTTAATGACGAATCTTACATCCGTTTTCTTTTTACACGTGATCTCGTACACGCATAGAGTTTCTGTGCTGGTTTGTTTCGTCTATCGCATTCGCCGCTAGGAGCGCTGTAGTAGCTGTTCAGTTAAGATGGCGTCTGTGACAGAGAAGACACAATGTGTTGTGTGGCTTGCAGAAACAAAATCCCCTGTCAGTGTTCAGCGAAGGTTCAGAACAAAGTATGGAAAGAATCCACCTGATGTGAAGTTACTTAAGTCGTGGATGAAAAAATTCTTGGAAACTGGAAACGTGGAAAAGGGAAAGAGCAGTGGTAGACCATCAGTTTCCGAAGGGACGGTGGAAACACTGACAACATTGTTTCCGCAACTGTGTACCTGGATATGCTCACCAATTACGCCATCCCCCTAGCTGCAGGACAGGCAGCCAACTGTCATCTTCCAACAAGATGGGGCACCCCCTCATTGGGCGCATGTTGTTCGTGAAACTCTCGACGCGACATTTCCAAATCGATGGATTGGCAGGGACGGGCCAATCCCATGGCCCCCAAGATCCCCAGACATTACCCCGCTGGATTTCTTTCTCTGGGGTCATGTTAAAGATTTGATTTATGCAACAGTTGTTCCAGATATCAAGACATTGCGAGAACGCATTACGGATGCAATTGCAACAGTTAACCCACAAATGTTGGAAAATGTGTGGCGTGAGTGTGAATACCGTTTAGACATTTTATGTGCCACTAGGGGTGCACATGTGGAAGCTTATTAAGTTCATTAACTATGTATCAAAACTTTGTATGTTTATCTACTTATGATTAAAACTGTGTTTGAATACAAGTGTTTATTTAATAGTTATAGCTTGCTTTAATCAGGGTAATCATTTATGGACACCCTATACATTAAAGCCGCAAATTCTATATCTCTCTCCCCTTCTATATAAAAAAGAGATCGGGAATCTACCCTTTAATACAATTAAGTTTGTAGGTAAAATGTTAAATTTTATTCTGTTCTACTCATTCAGATGAGGTAGCGACCCGTGGGTGAGGTTTCCACGTAAAGTTTCTTTGCATCATATAACCTTGTAGTTCTTGCGAAAGAGATTAAATATCTCGAACAACACATCATCATTCTTTCTTTTCGTCTTTATAAAAATCTTATATGATAAAAACATTCAGAGCTTCGTGAAAACAGTGAAAAAAAATCTGCGTGCGGGTGTCACTATACGACACACAGGAGAGCAATAATGCTGATAAAAAAAAGTGCACACTTATTTAAATCTGGAAACTATATTTAACTGCGAAAACTGAATAGTCAAGGATGGTCTGGCAATATTTATAAATAAATTCATCAAATTTGGGTTAATAGACATCTCATCACAATAGAATTTCATACATAATTGTGTAATATCATGAACAGATCCTCCTCTCGTTTCTAGTCATAATGATGATAATGTTGAAACCTATTAAACGTAAGTAAATATTACTAAAGTATATTTACAAACAAAATTGTACAGATTTTGCATGATTCCGGACAACAATATAAACTGAATGTTTAATTTGTGTATATTTAATGAAAATTCAAATCAGCGTATTATTTAAAAAAAATTTCACTTTAATATACAGTCGATGATCGATATAAGCACGTTCTCGGGACCAGCACAAAATGTGCTTATATAGGTCATTGTGCTTATATGGATAAGACCCTTTATAAGAAGTATTTATTGTACAAAGAGTAATCATTTAAATACTGTAATAATAAAGGAATGTGTAATAAAAAACAATAATACTGTATTTAAAATTTCATTTATTCAAAACTACATATACTTATCATTGTTTTTTATTTGTCTAAATAAATGTTATATGTATGTACAGTACATTAAAATTTCACAGTACATACATTTATTTCGGAAAATAATCTAAAACTGATGATTGTCGCGTGCTCTTGTTTTGTATTATGTAAATTTGAATTGCTTGTTGGGTGCTCTTTAACTCCTGAGTTGGTATACCATGTTTTTCAAGAACTCTTTTTACGTCGTCAAGCATAGCAAGTGTTTGCAGTGGAGTAATGGATATCTCATCAATTTCAACATCTTCCGACACTTCAGTCTCATCATTTCTTACTTCATTCAGTTCTTCAAAACATTCAAGTTGACGATCGCATTCGATAAACTCTTCATCCAAGTTTGAGCATTCTTCGCTGTTTAAAGCTTCTAATTCAGAATCTTCGTTGCATTGAATTGTTTCTCCCTGATTCAATGGCAAACATTTTCTGAAGCAATTTTGGATAGTGGTCGAGGTCACATTATTCCACGCTGTTTTTAGCATGAGAATGGCATCCAAAACAGTTACAGATTTAGCAGCACTCTGAAGAAATTCGTCCTGGCCACTATCTAAGCGTGCAACCAACTCTTTCATTAATTGTTTTCGATAGTGTGCTTTAAGGCAGCGAATAATCCCACCATCCATTGGCTGTAGAAGTGACGTTGTATTCGATGGCAAGTAGACAACCTCTACATTTGTTGTTGTGACTTCCTTAGGATGCGCAGGGCACTGATCTAGCAGCAGGAGAATTTTCCTTTTCTTGCGTCGCATTTTCTCGTCCAACTTTATTAACCATTCTGTGAATATAGCTCGAGTCATCCAGGTTGCAGAATTCGATTCATATTGTACTGGAAGTTTGTCTTTCTTGTTCTTCATACACCTTGGATTTCAGCTCTTGCCGATCACTAGCAGAGCTAGTTTTTCAGTGCCAGTCATGTTCAACGCCAACAAAACAGTTAGTCTTTCCTTCTTCTTTTTTCATCCGCTGACTACTTCATCCTTTCTGGCCAGTGTACCGTCCGGAGTGGCCCTAAAATACAGTCCTGTCTCGTCAGCATTGAAAATTGCCTCCTCTGGATAACGTCGCAGAAGCTCTGACCAAACAGTCTTCTTCCATTCGTTGGACCCAGATAAATCAGCATCCTCCTTTTCGCCATGTTCTCGTTTGTAGACAATATTGAATCTCTTTTGGAACTTTTGTAGCCAACCGGAAGTAAAGGTGTTTGAAGGAAGATCTTCGGAACCATCATAGATTTCTTGAACTAAAGCCTTAGCTTTCTCTATGAAAAGAGGTCCAGAGAGCTCTGCCTTTTTTTCCCTCGTGACAACAAACCATTCGTACAGTCGCTGCTCCAGATCTGGTAACACCCCTTCCCGCTTTCTCTTTCGCGAAAGATATCCATTTTCCAACCTGAGTTTGTTTAACTCCACTTCGTTTCGCAACCATCGGCTAACAATCGTATGATCAATGTTGAATTTACGTGCAACATCAGCTTTCTTTTCACCGTTATGAACCGCCTGAATAACCTTTAGTTTGAATTCTAATGTAAAACTTTTACGTTTTGAAGCCATAATGCACTGTGAGCACAACCAGCCTAATTAACGAATAATACGCATGTCATGGTGTCGCCTATATATATAGGTAGTTTCCACCAATCAGCATCTTCCACGTATGTTTTCCACCAATCAGCATCTTCCACGTATGTTTTCCACCAATCAGCATCTTCCACGTCCGTGCTTATAGCGAGTTCGTGCTTATAAAGATTATTCCTATTAAAATATATATGGAAATTTTTGGGACCGCACGATTAAGTGCTTATATAGATTATGTGCTTATATCGAACGTGCTTATACCGCTCATCGACTGTATATATATACATATAGGGTTCTACTTCTCGAATAAACACAGGCTTGCGCGCGACATATATTGTGTGGGTCTTTAATGATACCAAATTATTTTTTCATCAATTTTCTCCTCTTTCTCCTCATTCGCCAGGTTTTTAATTAATATTTTTCACTGTTTCTAAACTTATCTCAATTTACGTTTGTAATGACAAACTTATTTATTTATAATTGTTTCTGTTTATTTTATATTTTCTTTCGTAAAAATATTAAAAACTTTGGTTTATTGACAATTAACAATTATTTTAAAGCATCTTTTAGTCATTGAACCTAGATGCAAAACGGATCTATGCCTAATGCATATATGTAAAAGTGACTCTTACGCATATATATATATATATATATAGTGTTCTATTGACTCCTTAATAACACACAATTTTTTTTCGTCCTTCTTAACATCGTTCTTTGCTTTCTCTTTTATAGCTTTTTTCATCATTTTTAGTTCTGAACTTCTTCGGCATGTATTGAACTCGATCTTTCCATTATTACTATATCAGTAACATTTTGCAACGATCCTGAATCAAAAACATTTACATATTTCACATGTATATACATATATGTACAACTGTTTACATTGCATCTCGTATATAATATCGTACATGACCTGTTAAATAGGGACTACGAGAAGCCACAGCCTTTAAAAAATACTTCTGATGTGAAATCATACAAATAATAATATATATTTTATTTTAATGAGGTGACAAAAAAAATGTAGGTTTATTCAGTTATATCGTCGGCTTCATCGCCAAATATAACTTGATTGAGTCCCTGGTGAGACAGGACGATATTTTTTCAACAGTCATCCTCGTCATCAGTAAACGTGACTAGTATGGGCGCAAAAGGAGAATGCAATGCAATTGCAAATGCTGATCAATGTTGCAAAGGAACTGTTGCATAAGTTATGCAACAAAGGGGGAGGGGGTGTTGCAAGAGTAACAAGGGTATGCAACTTGGAGGCGGAGTTATCCCCCAAGAGAAAGAGAGAGGAGAAGGAGAGAGAGGAAGAGAGGTGTTCGCCTGGCAGGAGCCAAGAGCATATTAAGACTTCCGCCGAGCTGCCGTTGTCTTAATATGTTCCTAATCAGCCAGTGCCTCCAGGCATTATCAGCCAGTGGCAGAGTGTATACTTCGTTTTGGCACGTACACACCCGCCTATACGCCCATAAAATATCACACACACACACACGACTATATGCGCCGGGTTGGAGACCCGGTGGTAGATAAACGGGAAACCAGGGTAACCTAATGATCCGTGTTAAACTGTAGGTCAAAGGTGGAGTGTAAACATCCTTTCACGATTGGTAGATAAATGGGTATGGGTAACCAGGGTGCCATAGCGGGGATCCCTCTCGCGAGCTCTCTCTTATATATACACCCCGTTAAAAAGTAGGTCTAGGTGGGTGAAAAGTTTGGCCTTCGCCAGAATGAACAACTCGGGCCGAATCCATCGAAAGCAAAGGTGATCCTATATATGTACAAATCTCTCGCTCTCTCTCTCTCTCTCTCTCTCTCTCCCTCTCTCTCTCTCTCTCGCTCTCTCTCTCTCTCTCTCTCTCGCTCTCGCCCTCTTGCTCTCTCTCTCTCTCTCTCTCTCTCTCTCTCTCTCTCTCTCTCTCTCTCTCTCTCTCTCTCTCTCTCTCTCCCTCTCTGCTGCCATACCCTCAAAACCAGTCACCCCTGCTTCAACGCAGCCTAAGTGGTTCAATCGTGACATCGCTTCGGCTATCCGAAATAGGAAAGTAGCGTGTAGGAGGGCGAAGGCCAATCGTTCCCATGAGAACACTGAAGCGTATGTCCGCCTGTGTAAGGAAGTGAAGGCGAAGGTTAGGCTAGCGAAACGTAACGAAGAACTACGGGTGGCAAGCCTCTGCAAGGGGAACCCTAAGGAGTTCTTCAGTTATGTTATTAGTAGAAAGCGGCGTTCTGCGGACCTCCGACGCGGACATCGCCAATGTGCTTAATGAGTACTTTGCGGAAGTGTTCAACAGGGGGACACCCGCATCATCCCCAGGCCAGGCGTGAGGCACGAAGGTGCTGGCCTGGATAGTGTTCGATGTACCGCGACAGTCGTTGCCGATAGAAGAGACAAGAGCGCGTTTAAGACTCCTGGGCCAGACCAGTTTCTCCCAAGAGTGTTGCGGGATGTGCCCGACCAGGTGGCTCTCCACCTGGCTACAGTCTTCAACAAATCGTTGGAGACGGGCCAGGTGCCTACTGACTGGAGGGAAGCCAACGTGACCCCTATCTTTAAGAAAGGGGATCACGAAAGTCCAGGGAACTATCGTCCCATTAGTCTCACTTCAGTTGTAGGTAAATTATTAGATGGGATAATAGCGGATAGGATCGTTGACCATTTGGATTCCTACAAGCTGCTTGGGGACTCCCAACATGGGTTTAGACGGCATAGATCGTGTCTCACCAACTTACTCGAGTTTTTCCACGTCATGTTGAGTGAGTATGATAAGAGTAGGGCGATTGATATACTTTATCTCGACCTTGAGAAAGCCTTTGATAAGGTACCTCACCGCCGGCTAATGGCGAAAGTGCGCGCGCTGGGTATCGGTGGGAAAGTAGGTAGGTGGATTGAAAACTGGCCGAAGAATAGGCGGCAGAGGGTTGTAATTAAAGGGGCTAGTTCGGGTTGGGCCTCGGTCACTAGCGGGGTTCCTCAGGGTTCCGTTTTGGGGCCACTGTTGTTTATCATTTACATAAATGATATCGATGGTGCCATCGTCAGTAGGATTGCCAAATTCGCAGATGACACGAAGCTTGGGGCCAATGTTGGGAAGCCAGAGGCGATCGAGCAACTGCGTGCGGACATACGTAGGATAGGAGAGTGGTCCGAAAATGGCAAATGCCGTTTAACTTAGGTAAATGCAAGGTGATGCACATTGGCTAAGCCAATCCCAAGTCGGATTACTCGATGTTCGGGAATAATATCGAGGCGACTGATTTGGAAAAGGACTTGGGTGTGCTAATTAGCAGCGACCTTAAGTTTACCAAACAGTGCGTAGAGGTGGAAAAGAAAGCCCAGAAGCTGTTGGGTTATATCAGGAGGCAATTTCAGTTTCGGAACAAGGAGATTGTGCTCTCTCTGCACAATTCTCTGGTTCGGCCGCACCTGGAGTATGCTGTGCAGTTCTGGTCGCCCACCCTCAAGAAAGATATTGAGAGGCTGGAGCGAGTGCAGGCGAGGGCCACAAAGTTAATCCCTTCCGTTAGGCATTTGGGCTACAATCGACGCTTAAGCGACCTGAACTTGTTTTCGCTGAAAACTCGGAGGCTGCGCGGTCAACTCATCGAGGTTTTCAAGCTCTTACGCGGGTTCAACGACGTCGATTTTAGAAGCATGTTTAGTTTAAATGATAACCCAACTCGCAACAATTGTTGGAAGTTGGATTTGAAACGGTTTAGGACTAGTGTGTGTGTGGTAATTATTTTACGTAGGCTATAAGATCTGTGACACGTGGAACAGGCTACCTTCAGAAGTTGTGAACAGTTCCCCCCGCAGGGGGTATAAATGTTATGCACATTTCTTCTGGGTGTTGTAAACTTTATACTTGGGGTGTGACAGCCCTCCGGTCCCGAGTCGTGGGATTCTAGAGAAATTGGCTGCCAGTTCCTTTAGGTTCTCTCTCTCTTTCGTGAGGGCGGGTGAAGTCTGTTGTACAATCCTGTCCCGTGGGTTACTAGGACCCCATCCCATCCCTACTCTGTCCCTTCAGCTTAGTTTGAGGATGCTCTCCTCTGACTGCAAAAAAAAATCTTTTAGTATTAAGTCTTTTTCTCTTCTTTTATTATTAAGACCCTACTGCTACCTCATGCGTGGGAAGAGAGGCTTTGGAACCTCTATAAATAACACCATTTAACGCTCGTAGGTTGTGAGAGACTGGGATGGAGGGGTTCCAGGCGTAGGGGCGCGATGAATGGAGTGTGGCTAGTGCCCCGTTAAGCCCATTCCTAACGCGTAATGGCCTGACCAGTCCCCTGCGACCGTTCTTTGGTGACCAGTTGATGGTGCTTGGCTGTACTGCTCTTAGGTGAGAGAGCTTTACTACCCTGCTGGCTGCCACGCCAGCGGAAAGTCTCGGGCGTAGCTTCTGGTTCTGGTGGGATACCCTTTGAACACTGGGTGCTAAGAGTCTGGCCGCTTGTGAGTGACTAGTAAGACTTAGTAAGGAGCTGCATCTCGCTGTCGCTCCTGGCGGAAAATCCGTGACGCCTGCGTCGCGAGTGTTTGTCAGTTGGTAGCTACGACACGTTTGGGACTGTCCGGCCCTGGGGAGACCTTTGGTCGGTGCGGCAGCAGCGAGAGGTGTTGTCTTCTGAATGGGATAAACGTCACTTGCAAAAAGGCGGATGTAGCTTGCTCGGGAAGAATTCAACCCCTCCTCCTTTTTTTATATACTGGTCGGAACGTTTTTGATAGTTTTCATTGCTAAAACGCTTTATCTTATTCAGTGTATTCAGAGTTCGAAAAAAAAAGTTACAATGACTGGACCGCAGAAACTGAAGGCTGAATGTGCGAGGTGTGGAGTAAATCAGTGGGTGACGAACTTCAAAGAAGCTTGCTTCGAATAGATCAACCACTCCAACATGTGCCGCTTTTGCGAACTCATGCAGTTTTGCGAGAAGCTAGAAGAGAGGGTCCGGCGGCTCGAGTCGTCCAGATCGGATGTTGGAGGTGCGGCGGTCGCTGTCGCGGCTGCGCCATCCACCCCGGAGCTTATTGATAGGATAGCCGCCCTGGAAAGACGGTCCAGCATGGACTGAACAGAGTTCGGGAGCGCGGAGAAAGGGTAGAGGTGCAACCGGGGGTCGGGATACAAAATCAGTGTCAGGAATCGCCAGCGACCCACGTGGAATACACGGAACCGCGACGTAAATTGGAGGGAAGGGAGGGCAGAAAGATGGGGCTGACAGAGAAGGGTGGGAAGGGACCGATAAAGAAAAAGGGTGGGAAGGGGCCTTCTGATGGCCCAAAGAAACCGAAGGATGTAGCTGCCGGTCGGAGTGGGTCGGGTGGTGTAAGTGCGGCTGAGTCTATGGGTGGCGACAGGTATCGAAAGGTATCGGGCAAAAAGGCCGCGAAGCCGAAACCTGAGACCCCGGTTGTCGCTGTCACGACCTCCAACCTCTTTAGTCTCCTGTACGCGGAGGATGAATACACCGTTTTGATTGGGAACTCGCAGATCAGGGGCCAGGAGAGGTACTTTGCTTCTGCAAACCGGGACAGGAGGAAGGTAAGGTGCTTACCTGGGCAGGGAACGGCACACTTAAGGAAGGAGTTAGAGAAGCTGCGCGTGGCTAGTCGGAGGACTGCAACCGTTGTCCACGCTAGTGGCAACGACCTGTTCCTCAAAGGCGGTAGGATAGTTTCGACAGAAGGGATCATCACCGAGATCATGTCTCTTGCGGATGATCTAAAACTTAAAACAGACAGGGGAATGTTGATGGGTATTTTACCGCGGATGAATGCCAGTGACCACACGCTCAGTAAGGTCATTGGCATCAACGAGAGGGTGCAAGACTTGTGCGTCCCACTGGTCGTGAGGTTTGTTGACCCGTTCGACCCGTTCTCGGGTAGGTAGGACCTGTATCAGAGGGATGGTCTCCACCTCAATGTTGAGGGTAAAGGTGTGCTAGGCACGCTGCTTGACCGGCACCTATACCGTATGGTGAGGTCAAGCCCGGGCATTGTTGATGGGCCCACACCTGGGAGAGATGATGAGCCGGTGGCGGACGTACCTTCAACTGAAGGGTGCGTCCATGTACAGGTGGGTGACCCTCCTTCCCCGTTGGAGGGGGCTCAACCTCCTGCGGAAGTTGCCTCCTCGTTGGTGAGGGGTTTTTCAACCCCCGACAGCCTTGGCTGTTCGGGAAATGGGTCGTGCTAGGGGGTGGTCAGAATACGGAAGGCTCCCTCCGTGTAGTGCGTTTTAATGCTAGCATCAGAATACCATGATATCGTTGCTATCACCGAGTCCTGGATTCATACTGATCGTAGGGACTACGTTGGGGAGTTCGAGATTCGCGGGTATAGAATGTTTCACAAAGACCGCACCCGTGGGGAGGGGGGAGGGGTACTAATATACGTGAGGGACACGTTGAGTCCGGTTGACTGCCAGTTCCGATCGGAACGGGAGCTGCTTGGAGTCAATCTGAACGTGGGAGGGACGAACTATAGGTTAATTTTGGTGTACAGACCTCCGCATCTCCTCCTCGAGGTGGATACAGCCCTGTACACCGAACTCCGTAGCCTGCTAAGGGGCATGGTGTGTTTAGTTTTATTAGACTTCAACTGTCGCTGCATAAACTGGGAAGACAGGACTGCTGATGCCGAAGGGAGGAGGCTAGTTGACTTTGCTGATGAGAACTTCCTCACTCAGTGGGTGAATGTGCCCACACGAGGCAAAAGCGTTCTAGACTTACTATTCACGACCGAAGACAACCTCGTCACTGGCCTCAGCGTTGACGAATCGTTGGGCGGGAGTGATCACGGTCTGATTAGGTTCCGTGTGTGCGTCCCTCGGGTGAAGCGTAGTAACTCGAGAGGCAGTAAGCTCGAACTACCGCGGGCGGACTTTGTTAGCCTCCGGGATAGCGTAGGTGAGATGGGGTTAGAGGTCGGCGGCGATGTTGAGGGAGTGTGGAGTGCATTCCGGGACGAGTTTATGGTGCTGCAGTCTGCTGCCATACACTCAAAACCGGTCACCCCTGCTTCAACGCAGCCTAAGTGGTTCAATCGTGACATCGCTTCGGCTATTCGAAATAGGAAAGTAGCGTATAGGAGGGCGAAGGTCAATCGTTCCCACGAGAACACTGAAGCGTATGTCCGCCTGTGTAGGAAAGTGAAGGCAAAGGTTAGGCTAGCGAAACGTAACGAAGAACTACGGGTGGCAAGCCTCTGCAAGGGGAACCGTAAGGAGTTCTTCAGTTATGTTAATAGTAGAAAGCCCATTAGAAGTGTGATAGGTCGGTTAAAGGACCGAAGCGGCGTTCTGCGGACCTCCGACGCGGACATCGCCAATATGCTTAATGAATACTTTGCGGGAGTGTTCAACAGGGGGACACCCGCATCATCCCCGAGCCAGGAGCGAGGCACGAAGGTGCTGGCCTGGATAGTGTTCGATGTACCGCGACAGTCGTTGCCGATAGAACAGACAAACTGAGCGCGTTTAAGGCTCCTGGGCCAGACCAGTTTCTCCCAAGAGTGTTGCGGGAGATGCGCGACCAGGTGGCTCCCCACCTGGCTACTGTCTTCAACAAATCGTTGGAGACGGGCCAGGCGCCTGGTGACTGGAGGGAAGCCAACGTGACCTCTATCTTTAAGAAAGGAGATCACGAAAGTCCAGGGAACTATCGTCCCATTAGTCTCACTTCAGTTGTAGGTAAATTATTAAAGGGGATAATAGCGGATAGGATCGTTGACCATTTGGATTCCTACAAGCTGCTTGGGGACTCCCAACATGGGTTTAGACGGCATAGATCGTGTCTCACCAACTTACTCGAGTTTTTCCACGTCATGTTGAGTGAGTATGATAAGAGTAGGGCGATTGATATACTTTATCTCGACTTTGGGAAAGCCTTTGATAAGGTACCTCACCGCCGGCTAATGGCGAAAGTGTGCGCGCTGTGTATCGGTGGGAAAGTAGGTAGGTGGTTTGAAAACTAGCTGAAGAACAGGCGGCAGAGGATTGTAATTAAAGGGGCTAGTTCGTTTTGGGCCTCGGTCACTAGCGGGGTTCCTCAGGGTTCCGTTTTGGGGCCACTGTTGTTTATCATTTACATAAATGATATCGATGGTGCCATCGTCAGTAGGATCGCCAAATTCGCAGATGACACGAAGCTTGGGGCCAATGTTGGGAAGCCAGAGGCGATCGAGCAACTGCGTGCGGACATACGTAGGATAGGAGAGTGGTCCGAAAATGGCAAATGCCGTTTAACTTGGGTAAATGTTCGGGAATAATATCGAGGCGACTGATTTGGAAAAGGACTTGGGTGTGCTAATTAGCAGCGACCTTAAGTTTACCAAACAGTGCGTAGACGTGGAAAAGAAAGCCCAGAAGTTGTTGGGTTATATCAGGAGGCAATTTCGATTTCGGAACAAGAAGATTGTGCTCTCTTTGTACAATTCTCTGGTTCGGCCGCACCTGGAGTATGCTGTGCAGTTCTGGTCGTCCACCCTCAGGAAAGATATTGAGAGGCTGGAGCGAGTGCAGGCGAGGGTCACAAAGTTAATCCCTTCCGTTAGGCATATGGGCTACAATCGACGCTTACGCGCCCTGAGTTTGTTTTCGCTGAAAACTTGGAGGCTTCGCGGTCAACTGACCGAGATTTTCAAGTTCTTACTCGGGTTTAGCAATGTCGATTTTGGAAGCATGTTTAGTTTAAATGATAACCCAACTCGCAACAATGGTTGGAAGTTGGATTTGAAACGGTTTAAGACTAGTGTGTGTGGTAATTACTTTACGTATAAGATCTGTGACACGTGGAACAGGCTACCTTCAGAAGTTGTGAACAGTTCTTCTGTGGATCTGTTGAAAAGGTTAGGCCAAATTTTGAACACTATTTGAGGGTGTATGAATTTTTCCATGGCACCCGTTGCCATTGGTACCTCCTTGGTATGGGCTGCAAGGCCTTTTGAGGTACTACTTTCCCTTTTCCTTGTAACTCCTTCACACTCTCTCTCCCTCTCGCTCTCTCTCTCTCTCTCGCTCGCTCTCTCTCTCTCTCTCTCTATATATACACCCCGTTAAAAAGTAGGTTCTAGGGCGGGATGAAAAGTTTTTGCCTTCGCCAGAATGAACAATTCTGGCCGAAGCCATCGAAAGCATAGGTGATCCTATATTTACAAATATCTCTCTCTCTCTCTCTCTCTCTCTCTCTCGCTCTCGCTCTCGCTCTCGCTCTCGCTCTCTCCTTCTACTCTAAGTTGGAATGTAAACATCCTTCCACGGTTGGCAGTTTTATTGTCTCGAGGCATGAACAATAGAAAGACAAATATTTATGGAATATATATATATACACACAATTATGTTAAACACCGTTCTGAAATTGTGTTTGACGCAGAAGTTTATGATATCGAAATAAACTTTTGCGTTTAATGAGATGCATCCACCACACATCTCCGTTATTTTTTAAAAATTTATTTATTGTATCATTCGCGAAATCTGGGCCCAATAAACTTTCACAGATGGGAGAATTGTCTCGAAGGGCTGAAGAACTTTGTGCGCTGGTTGTTTTTCCTTTTCCTTCATGGGTAAATTACCTTCCAGTTTGAGACGTTTTATATTACAGACAAAATAAATTTTCAGATCCTATTTTAGATAGGGCACCATAAATAAATTTACAAACCAACCTCGTTAAGTTCTTCGTCTCCCTCTCTCTCTCGCTCTCTCTCACGCTCTCTCTCTCACTCTCTCTCTCGGGGCAGAATACAAGATGAAATGAATGGGAATATCTGGAATGAATATCTGAAATGAATGGGAATATTTGACACGGCCCAGATTTCACAGGGCATCCAATCAAAGCCCTGTAGGCGGAGCCCAGAACGTATGTTTGGCTGCTATGCGGGCCTACGCCTCAATCCAGCCCAAAATTCACTGATAGCCAATAGGAAGCTCGCGATTCGTGTGTTGTAGGTTGATCACGATCCCGTTTATAAAAGGGGGCACTTTCATCTCAGGACCTCATTTCAGTAATTTTCTCGATTAGTGCTTTTGAAATACCTACCATGAGTCAGCTATAAAACTCCCCCGAAATGTTTGAAGATCAAGACGTCCCATCGCTCTCTGCAATTTATCTTTTCAATGCTGTGGATGGGAACACTCTACTTTCAACGCAGACTGTTGCAGCAAGTTGCGATGCATTGCAAGATCCAACGGACAACTCATCTGAAATGTAAGTGATTATATGCATTGTTTCATTCAGTGATAAATAATTTTTTAAATTCATGATAAAGCGAAGTGAAAGGATATCTGATTTGTGATCATAATTTGCTGGGCGTCTTCTCTTATTGCAACTCTACCATATATATAATATTATATAATATATATATATATATATATATATATATAATGTTATAATGTTTCAGACCAACAAAGACCCTAGGATCCACTCATGGCTGGTCTACCTAACTGTGTTCGTAATTGTGTATTGTGCATGTCCTCCGTGGTGGGGAGGGACCTACAATTTTACGTGGGTTCCGAACCACAAAGCCTTAATTTTACTACCTTAAACTATACCCAATCTATCAACATATGCGTCTAATCGATTTTTAAACATGTTTATAGACGTGCTACTAATTACTTCTACCGGCAAACTATTCCAGCTATTTACTATTCTATGCGTAAAAAGTTTTTGGCAACTGCTGTCTCGAACCTTCTACTTGTCAACTTACACCCGTTATTTCTAGTCCTATTATATTGAGATATTTCGAAAAAGCTATCTCTATCTACGTTATCGAACCCATTCATAATTTTGAAAACCTGGATTAGATCACCCTTAGCCTCTAGTCTCGAGTGTAGTCAATTTTAACTCCTTAAGCCTATCCTCGTACGACTTTGACCTAAGCGACGGAATCATCTTAGTTGCTCGTCTTTGAACTCTTTCGAGTTTGTCTATATCTTTTCGCATATGCGGATTCCAAAATTGGATCGCGTACTCCAAATGGGGTCTAACTAATGATTTATAAAGAGGAACTATAATATCGCGCGATTTGTACTCAAAATTCGAGCTATAAAACCTAACACTTTGTTCGCTTTATTGACCGCTGCTGTACTTTGTTTCGCTACTTTTAAATCACCAGTGACTATAACTCCTAAATCTTTTTCCTGCTCTACGCTTGTTAACTCCTTCCCTGACATACTATACGCAAAATTACCGTTACGCGAACCTATATGTAAAATTTTGCACTTATCGACGTTAAATCTCATTTGCCATGTGACTGACCAATCAACGATTTTATTCAGATCTTCCTGGATTTTACCTCTATCTTCGTCATTAATCGCCCTACCACCCAGCTTCGTGTCATCCGCAAACTTTGAAACTGTACTGACTAGGCCGACATCTAAATCGTTAATATATATAAGAAAAAGCAAGGGGCCCAATACAGAACCCTGAGGAACGCCACTCGCTACATTAGCCCAACACGACTCCGCTCCATCAACGACCACCCTCTGTTTCCTACCTCGCAACCACTCTTCTATCCAATTTATTACTACACCCCTGATTCCATGAGCCTTATTTTTTCAATGAGTCTTTTGTGCGGTACGGTGTCAAACGCTTTTTGAAAATCTAAATACACTACATCAACCGCCCGATGACTATCGTAAACGTCAACCACGCTTTGAAAAAATTCTAAAAGATTAGTTAAGCAAGATTTGTTTCGCCTAAAACCGTGCTGCGTATTTCTAACTAAGTTATGCAATTCTAAGTGTTCGACTATACGATCCCTAATTATTGATTCCAGTAGCTTACCTACAACAGACGTTAAACTGATTGGCCTATAATTTCCCGCCGCACCTTTATCGCCTTTCTTAAAGATAGGTGTTACGTTTGCTAACTTGAAATTATCTGGTACGCACCCCTCAGAAATAGACGCATTAAAAATCTTTGTTAGCGGCACAACAATGCTATCTTTTAATTCTTTTAGTTGTATGGGATATATGGAATCCGGCCCGGTGATTTACGCATTTTCATTTTATCAATATAGCGCATTACCTTCACTAACCACAATATTATCCAAAATATTACCATTATCAAAAGGTATTATGTCTATGACCGTAGGGATATTCGTTACATCTTCTATAGTAAAAACTGACGTAAAAAATTCGTTTACAAGGTAGCCATTTCCTTGTTTTCAGAAACTAGATCTCGTTAACATTTTTCAACGGCCCCAAGACACTTTTTACTGGATTTCTATTATTGACGTATTGAAAGAATCGCTTGGGGTTTTCTTTACCGTCACGAGCTATGGAGATTTCAAATTCGCGCTTGGACTTTTTTATTACACTTTTCGCTTCACGCCTTAGAGATATGTAGTTGTTTCGTAACCACAAATTGTCTTTATCGCACTTATGTAGCCTATAAGCCCTATCTCTACTCTTTATAATGTCTCCTACTCTAGAAGTAAACCACAAGGGCTTGTTGTTTACTTTCGCACGCTTAATTTTGTACGGTACACATTCCTCATTTATAGTCCTAAATACTGTTTCAAACGATTCCCACATTAGTTTTGCGTTGGAGATCCCCATTACGTTTTCCCAATTGACGTGTGACAATTTATTTCGAAATTTACAAAAGTCTGCGTGCTGGAAGTTAGGAATTTTAGTCGAGTTAGCTGGTTTCGAGTGACTTACTGAGAGGACAAACTCTACCATATTGTGATCGCTATTGCTTAACGGTTCTATTACTTGAAGATCAGTGATTAGCCTATCATCCGTAGTTATTACTAAATCTAAAATACTGTCCAACCTCGTAGGTTCCCCAACCTTTTGAATAAGAAAGCTATCCTCGAGAAAATTAACTAAACGATTACCTTCCGCGTCTCCCTGCATTGTATCGTAATTCACGTTGGCGCAATTAAAGTCACCCATAACTAAAGCCTGCTCACTACCTATTATTCTCTTTAGTTCACGATATAACGCTTCGTCCGTATCAGCTGTTTGATTAGGGGGCCTATATATAACCGCAACAAGAAGTTTGAAATCGTTCAATTTAAGTTCTGCTATAGTCGAATCTATCGGTTCTGGAATTGTGTGCTTTACTTCTATAACGTTCGCAATATTATCTTTGATATACAACATAACACCGCCTCCTCGCCTACCTATTCTGTTTTTAACAAAAAGTCTATAACCTCTAATTTGATACTCCCCTACAAAGTCACGTGTTTCAGTGCTAAGCCACGATTCATTTATCGCAATTAAATCATAGTCTTTACAAGCAATTAAAGAAAAAAATTCGTTTATTTTATTTCGTAGGCTACGAGCATTTAAGGATAGAACCTTCAAATTGTTTGTAATTGCGACACCTTCGCGAGCGCAGGGAAATTTGTGGAAATTACGCTGGGACCGTTCGAGTTACGGCAGCCTGAAAAGAAGAGACAGTATTATGAAATAGTCTTCCTAAACGCGCAGCTCCAACGTCATTAAGATGAAGTCCATCTCCGAGGAACAAGTCCCTCCTGCCGTAGAAACTGTTCCAAAAATTCGCAAAATGCACTCCTTCCTGTTGGCAAAGAGACTTTAGGTTATTGTTGATATAGGTCGCCTTGCTGTAGAAATCGCTACGTTGGATAATTCGAGGAAGTATACCTGTTAAAACAATCTTATTAGTTTTTCCTTTAGTCGCTCTAGTAAGTCCCTGTACCTAGCCAGCAGTTCTTCCGATCTAGAATTTAAAACGTTATTAGTACCGACATGAATAACATACGTTGTGTCCTCAGAGGTACCGTCTGTAAAATGGTCAACACTATTAGTTATATCCTCCACCCTTGCACCAGGGTAGCAGTAACGGCGCCTACGACGAGGGTTTCTCCCACAGAATTCCTCGAGCTGCCCTCGAACAATGGAATCGCCAACGAGTCGTATTTCCGGTTCATCAGCATCTTCGAAACCTAAAACAGAAAACTTATTGTTTGTTATTACTGGTAGACAAGTCTTAGGTTTTCTCAATGGGGCTCCATTACGCACTCGAACGAAGGGTTGGGAACTAGGGGAAGAGAGAGGGCTATTAGTACTATTTATATTATTAGTAGAAACTGAGGCAGGAGGGTCGTAACTGGAGTCTCAAGGGATTCTAATTTTTCCGTCAGGAGCATCACGCTTTCTTCAAGCCTCACTCTGGCCTTCCTCTCACGTTCTAACTCGTTCCTCAGGACTTCCATGCTTGAGCACCACTGTAAACTAACTGTTCATTATTATTAGCCATTGTAAACGCGTAAGCGGCAAATTTCCCTTCACAGTGACTGCAAGTACTTGACGGGGGTGCCATGCTCTTAATTAGTTAAAAAACAAAAAACAAAAAACGCGCGTTTGGAAATTAATAAATTACAACGTAGGTCTACCGCGTGCTTATTGTGCCGTCACCTGCGCAAACCCGCAAAAATGTTCTTGAAGCGCAGAGACAGGTTCTTGTAACACAAATTTATACTAACTGAATATATAATTAAGCTACCGACGAAAGATCTGTAAAAGAAAACGTATTAACAGAACTTATCTGTCCGCTATTCGACCGACTTTTTTCCTTTTTTCCCACACTCTACTTGATCCCCCGAAGGAAGGGAAAATGAACCTTATGTTACCTCGTTTCTTGATAGATATGAAAAACAAAAAAGGCAAACCAAGGGACTTTCAACCTTATGAAACCTCGTTTAGTAAGAGATTCGGGAAAAAAACAAGGCAAGCCACGTGCACTAGCCTTGGTTTAATCAAATAATATAGTAATGAATAACGTCAATGAATGAAATATATTCACTAATGAATGATTAGTAACACGAAGTAATTTAGTTAAGAATGCACCAAACACTATTTTTTTTTAAAGACTTCAACGAAAACCACTTTTTCAATTGGTAACGCTGGACACTCGATAAAACACGTTTGTTCACAAGGAAAGACTGATCACCTCATGAGACTCATATATATATATATACAGTATATATATATATATATATATATATATATCGGTCGTAATATAACCTACCCTAGCGTAGCCAAGCCGGGACATAATATATCGTAGCCTAACCTAGCCTATATATATATATATCGGGCCAAGACTCTTTATCGTTTATAATAATATATCCTGAGCTAGCATATATATATATATATATATATATATATATATATATATATATATATATATATCGGCCCAGGGCTCTTTCTCGTTTATAATAATATAACCTAACCTAGCCTAACCTAGCCTAACCTAGCATTACCTAACCGGATATAATATAACCTAACTGAACCTAGCTCTATTCTGAGTTTTTCTACAAAGAAAAAATTATTCCCAGGACTCTTTCTCGTTTATAATAATATAACCTACCTTAACACAACTGAACCTAACCTAACCTAACCAAACACAATTGAACCTAACCGGGATATAATATAACCTAACCTAGCATTATTCTGAGTTTTTCTACAACGAAAAATTATTCCCAGGTTTCTTTCTCGTTTATAATAATATAACCTAACCTAACGTAGCCTACTTATATATTATTATATATATATATATCGGCTCAGGGCTCTTTCTCGTTTATAATAATATAACCTAACCTAGCCTAACCTAGCATTACCTATCTGGATATAATATAACCTAACCTAACCGGACATAATATGGCCTAACCTATCCGGTTATAATATAACCTAATCTAACCTAGCACAGAAGGTCAAAATTTTCACCCCATCCTAGACCTACAGTTTAATGGGGATTCCATCACTCAGCGTTTTGCCACTTATGTCTTACCATTATATGCTTTCATTCAGTGTTAAATAATTTTTATAATTCGTGATGAAGAGAAATGAAAGGAAATCTGTCCAGAGGTCGAGCTAACCTAGCATGGCCTAACCAGATATAATATAACCTAACCTAACCTAGCTTTATTCTGAGTTTTTCTACAACGATATAATTATTCCCAGGACTCTTTCTCGTTTATAATAATATAACCTAACCTAACCGAACACAACTGAACCTAACCTAACGTAGCCTAACCTAACCTAACTTAACACAATTGAACCTAATCGGGATATAATATAACCTAACCTAACCTAGCATTATTCTGAGCTTTTCTACAACGAAAAATTATTCCCAGGATTCTTTTTCGTTTATAATAATATAACCTAACCTAACACAACTGAACCTAACCTAACCTAACCTAACACAATTGAACCTAACCGGGTCACATTTCTCGATAATTTATAGAAAGTTCTACAGAGAGGATTTTAAAATTACCAAAACTTTTAAGATTATCTCGATGCTTGTGATTACAATTTGCCAGGCGTCTTAATCGGGATTTTCCCTTATCGTATCTCTTTTAATTATTGTCTCATTCTCTGTCTCCTTTGCGGTTATTTCGACATATATATATATATATATATATATATATATATGATCAAGCTATGCGGCTCATTCAGTGTTAATTAACTTATAAATGCCATAATAAATGTGTTTTGAAAATTAGTTTGTGATTTAAGCGGAAATGTATAAACACCTTTACACAATATAGATACAATAGAAATATTAAAACTATTAAGAATTGTCTGTGGGTTCGAGACCCGTTGCAGACAGACGAAGCGTACCACACCCAGCTAATCTTACTTTTGAGCTGTAAATGTGCGTACTCGCTTTTAATTATTCTCTGAGATGTCTTAGCATACCCGGCTAATCTTCCTTTTGAGCTGTAAATTAGTGCACTTGCTTTTACTTATTGTCTGTTTCCTTCGTGTTTATTTCGATATATATATATATATATGTTAACCCCTCCGTCTATGGCCCTGGGTGGTTCGAATTGACGGGGGTTCTAGTTAGGAGGCAGCAACGGATATTTCTTCTATAACATTCTAATTCTTGTCTCTCGCTTTAGGGTCGACGATTATTAATTCTTCTCTTGCTATAATACTCTGATACTTTCTCTGAGACTAAAATTATCGACTTTTCTTTTATAACTTATCGACTTTACTGACTAAGTTCCTCTGAAGATAGCCCAACTCGAGGGGGGAAATAAAAAGTTTCTCTTACTGTAATTTACTTCTTAAAAATTTACAGTTAGTGCTCTGAATTTACAGGGGTAAGAGGTTCGACCTCTTTCGACCATGGCTCAGGCCGGAATCTAAAAAAAGTTAAGGAGACAAGGGGCCTCTGCACCCTCCTCGCAGCGAGGCTGCTAACAAGGGAGGCTCGTAGCAGTGACCTAAGCAGAGTCCCGTAATGAAGTGCAATTCATTTTACAAATACATGTATAATATAAACCTAAATGTTGGGGGACGGCAGTTGAAGGTTAAGTTCCCCCCTTTTAAACACATGATCAGATGTTTGAAAGATTCCAAATAAAAATTTAAAAAAATAAAAAACTAATCGTATATATTTGCCGAATCTTCATTTCTGAGGGCGATATCATTTCATAGTAGTACATAAGTACAATTTAAGTACACGACTGAGTATGTATTAATTTTGGTTCATTACAATTACGATTACAATTACCAATTAATTCATATTCACTTATTATTGTTTAATTACACTTCTATTAAAGTACATTCTTACATTATATATTAAATCATTACATTTAATTACAGTTTCATTGAAGTACATTACGTCGTTTACCATTCTTACAGTGTTTTTATATATTTATATATGGTTATAATATATGGTTATAATATATGGTTATTATATATGGTTATTAGTACAACACAAGTACATGAGACGTGACACACATAATATAACATAACGCATGATAATGTTATAAATTCGAATCAGAGCGAAAGGAGATTTTTATCTTTGAAGCGTTCAATTTTGCCATAGTTATCGGAATTTGATAACTTAACTAAGCATTTTCGAGTTCAATGCGGGAGGTGATATAATAAAAAATAATTAAAAAAATAATACGAGAACGTATTTGTGCGTTTTCGAACGAATGCCTAAAGTTTTGCTTTTCATAGACTGACACGAGTAAAAATGAATATTTAATAAAATTTATATAGGGTAATGGTCAAGTTAAGATATGGACGTATAGTTGAATATGGTTGAATAATAATATTTATATTACATAGCATATAAATAATGACTTCTATAGAGTGTACACTTTTTATTATGATGTTAAAGAATTTTCATACATTGAATACTGGAGATATGATGAAGGGAAATTAATGACGGGAAAATGTGACGTCATAGTTATTGAATTTGTACGTATAGTACAAATCATTATTATGAAGATTTACAAGAACGAATTAGAGACAAAGAGTGGGTATTAATGAATAAGAAGTACAAATCGAAATTCTATCCAAAACTCGCTTAGGCGATTTTGGTTTCTCATGTAAAAATTAATATGGATTATTCATTGTTCATTTTTACACATATATATATATATATATATATATATATATATATATATATATATATATATATATTAGGGTGGCCCTTAGTTGTATGTGATTTTCTGAAATGAAATATGTTTCATCTCCCAACTTCCAAATTTGTTCTAATCCATATAAAAATGCTCTGTGTAAAATTTCAGCTCAATCAGACAATATTAAGATGGTCCCCAAAGGCCCTAAACTTTCAGATTTTAACAATATTGATATTTTTTCATATAAAACCGTTTTTATCTTCTTTACAGTGTTTTATTCGAAAGAAATATAGAATATGATCGAAAGAGAATTCAATTTACAATAAATTTAGTTATAACCATTATTTACTTAAAACCAAAATTGGACGAGATATTCACGGAAATTGAAAAGTATCATAAGTGCGTAAAAAAACCGCTTCTGGAAGGTTCTAGAAAGTTCTGCGCCTGCGGCCTATAAAAGCGGCGTAATTATTTGTTGTAAATAAAATTCACTTTCGATTATGCTTTGTGATTATTTTCCCAAACAAAGTTTGCAAATGAATTATAAAGGTTTTATATTAGAAATACCAATTATCGGTGAATTTTGAAACTTTAGGGCCTTTGGGGGCCACCTTAATATAGCCCAATTTTCCCTTATTGTATCTCTTTAATTAAACTAATTTATTTTTACTTAACTTTATTTGATTCAGCATAAACTAATCATGTTAACTTCTCCGTATAGGACTGATGAGGAACTTGATCGTGTTATAGCTACTTTTCGTTTTGATAAAAGGGGAATAAATGATATGGATGCTTTACCGCAAAGCCGACCCAGCGACCTGAACACAGAGGTCGAGGTATTGGCTCACATCCGGTCTAACGAATGCCAGGTCATCGAGGAACTAATGTAAGTATTTTGGGGGTTAAGAACAAAACACATTGTATTTTCATTTAATTTATTAAATGGTAGAAAACATGTACGAAGCGGAACGAGTGTCCATTAAATAAGTCTTAATGGCGACAAATAGACCTTTGCACAATATAGATACACAACTTTTCACAATACAGCAGGTGCTAACATAAGGAACTTTTTTTTATTTGTTTACATACCAACTCGTCATTCATTTCAGTGTCGCACAAATCGAATACTTTTCAAAAATTAATAAATCCCTTCCCACGTGACATGTGCATGAGAAATGAGAGGCTGTACATGCCGCACATGTTACTATAATATCATTGAAAGTGATACGGGTTCTATACAATCTCAGGTACATATATCTGCCCGATAAATTGTACAACCACAGGATCATTCCACGGCTGAGTGCCGAGTGAATCAAAATAGAACATTCTTTCTCTATTTTTAAAATAGATTGCAAACCAATGAATCCCCTCACCCCCACAATGTCGGTGTTCACGGTAATCCCATACCAGTCTCTCTTAGTTGGCAATTTCAATATTTCATTCTTCGCAAACACGACGATAAATTTGGAGCGTGTGATTTGGTCACTTTTCATTACTCTCTGGAGTGTATTCGCGTCCATTTTAAAAGTCTGTGACCACGTTCCCGAAAAGGTCAACTTCTATTAGAGCTTGTGACTCGAGGTACACGTGTACACTAATAGGAGCGTCTATAGGCTTGGAAAATTCCAACCTGACTGACATATCCCCACTCTGTGGACTTAAGGTTGTGTTTACGCCAGCAGACAAGTCAGGGGTAATATCAAATGAATAAATGTTAAATTCTTCGGCAAATTCTTTCTGCGTTACGCCAATCCCAAGCTCGTCACATACACCTGCATTATGAGCAGACTACTATAAGCTCTCGCGCAGAGCGGGAACATAGCGTCTGATGAGTAGTCCGTAATCACAAATCATAGTCCCTCCCAACGCGATACCATTTACGTATAGAGTTATATTTTTAAGGCCGAAATTCTCGAGTTTAAAGGCACTCTTTTTATATTTTCCATTCGTCGAGGCATGGTCCTGCATTCCAATTAATATCCTTTTAGGTAGAACTCCCATGGCCACGTTTTCTAGCTGCTTCGAGGCCAACCCGGCGGGCACCGTGTATAGTTTGATATGTACCCTGTTAATTGGTTATTTTACTGTGGCGTGTATTAAATCTTTCTCAATTTCTATTTGTTTTGGCGAACTTAATTTCACTCGGCGTACACGCAAATACGTCTCCATGATGTGAATCACAGCGGGTTTCGCGCCGTCTTCTTGATCAGACCCCAGATTTATGCAGATCTCAGGACTCGTACGGTTGAGCTTAATTTCAGGTCGACGCCGTTCATACGCAGTTTCTCCTGGAATGTGAAATCTGTATGAAGACGTCCAAAACACTCGTATATCTTTTTTTTTAGAATTTTTAAATTTATCCTTTATACCACTTTCATCTTTAGTCTGGTAATAGTCATCGGCGGTTAAAAAGGTATCATTCGCTTCTTTCGAAAAGTTGAGGACATTTTCCAGATAGGCTCGTAGGTGATAATACCCCGTTCCTGCCGAGATATTAACCTGATTTAAATACACCTCAAACTGGCTGAATATGGAGTGTAAAAAGTTGGTTTCAGGGTATGCAGAGTAACTATCATCGCAGTCCGTTCCATCTGAATGGGCTATACGCAGTTTAGCGTACATGTGCATGCAACTCGGGTCAAAAAAGTAAGGGCCTGAGGTGGGTATCACGAATTCTGTAGGGGCACTCTGCGAACTAATTGTGTTTAATGGGTTAATTGTAATAAATTCGCTATGCTCAATAGAGACCTGAGTGGGGGGGGCATATCAAAGAGGGACAGTTCCGATTTACAGCATTGTGAACTACACGGTTGGATGAAACGTGCCGTGACGAGTCAGAAATAGTGCCGCCTCTCTCGACAACTAGAGATCAGCCTATGATTCGTGAGAGTAGTGTCCTCAGTTTATATCAGTTAAAAAATGATCAGCCATGGACTTCATACGCTTAGAGCACTTCTTTTTTTATTTCCTTTTTCGTTTAGCGCCACGTGATTGTACCCCCTTCTTCCTGGCAGCTCTCTTCTTTCCGTCACCACGCATTTTTGTCTGCATCTTTGATGATTTCGTCCCGTGTACGTTTTAAATGTTTTTTAGAGCTTCTTTAGGCTTAGTTCTAACCATTATGTCTTCTGCCGCGTTAAAGCCTGTTTGTAACGCCTTCCTCCCTAGGTATCTAGCACCCCTCTTCAACAGTGGGACAGCGGTGCGTCGTATGATTGAAAAAATAGATCCAAACCCACTCCCACGCTGATATCTCACCCCTCGATAGACTGTGAATGGCCTTCGGGTCATTATAAACGGCGAAAGTGTAGTTTCACTGTTAAGCTCCCACCACCGAATGGGAAATTTTTTCCTCAAACGTTCTTATATATATCGAGATGTTGGTTAATAGATTAGTCGCAACATTCACATAATGGGGCTGATCATATGTAATGCTCAAACTTTTCCCTCTATGGTTGGGGATGTGTGTAATGCGCAGCAGGCGCGCCTGGGTGTCCCCGACAAATTGATACCCTACGATATTGCTGTAAATATAGCACATGTCTGGGGATGGAGAGCTTTCATCCAATTTCTCCATCTTCAACTGATACATTAAGCTGAACAAGTCAAGCTGTGCCTCGTAAAAGCTATCTCTTTGGAGAGCTGCGTTATATCGGCCCTCAGCCACAATTGTGAAGAGCTCTTTATCTTTAATATTTCTACTAAGTGTTGATTTTAACTTCAATGTGCATGCAGGCGTGTCTATGTTTACTACTTCAAAAAGTAAATCGTTTGTTACGTACGACTTTTCAAGACTCTTGTTTAACCCCGTCACAATGTCCATGGCTGTATCATAATGGTCGATTCCTAGCGATATATTTGTGCTATAGTACTGCACCTCACTGAACAGGACTGATCGCATAGTATTGTCCAAGGTTATGTCCAATTTTTTCGCATTGATCGATTCTTTTAAGGATCAGAAATATGATTTGTTCATTTTCAAGAGTTAAATATTTGGTGACTAACTGGAATTCACATAAACCCACCTCATACGAATCACGCTCCAATTCAGTGGGTCCGTGGAGTTCTGTCACAAAGTTGGCAAGGGTGTTGTTAGGATGTACAGAGAGAAAAGAAGACGACGGGAGTGTGACATCGAAGTGGCTAGGCACCATGTTGCATAACTATTTAAGCTTCATCATTGCTGCAGCTTTTATATAGGTGTTGAAGCTTTCTGGGTAACCCAACCATTTCACCAGGTACATTTTTCTCTTTCCTGAACCTTTGCTGCCTAAAATTTTTTCAATTTTAAACACACTTTTTCCTAAATTAAATGTTACGTTCTGCAACTCCTCGCGGCAAAAGCCCCCAGCGATCTCTTCCCATTTCAAATCTTCAACTTAATACATCATTATCTCGTCTTTAGGTCTCATAGCACTAACTTTAAAATTCTCATGTGTCAGTCCTTGCTGAAATCCATTCGCGAATTTATTTCCCGAACGTGACAGCCTTACATAATTACTGATTTTGAAATGTGTAGAGTGTGGTGGGGGTGCTCCATCTCTTCTCACCTCTGGAAGCGTACCTCTTTCTAAAACTTCGTTAGGTGTTGTGCCAATCGTACGGTGGTGTTTTTATGTGTAAAATAGCGATGCATGCGTTCCTTTATGGTACGTTCAACTCTTTCAGCTAAAGAGGCCTTGTGCATAGAACTGCTTGTGTAGTAACTGATATTAAACTCTGTCAGCATGTTCTGAAAAGCGTGACCTATACATTCTTTCCCCATATCCATAAAAAAACAACCAGGAACCCTATCTTCTTTTAACATCAACGTTTTGGTCGCTTTAGCATCTGTTTCAGGCGATTTATTTTTCATTTGAATTAGCCACAGATATCTCGAGAATACATCTATTATGAATAGGATGTAGCGGTATCCGTCATTATACACTGAATATCTTTGCATGTTTGTTGAATCCGCTTGCCAAATTGAATACTCAGTTGTGACACATGCGAGACTTGATCCAGGTCTTTTAACCTATTCAGATTACCTATCAATGTTTTGGGGACATTTATTTGTTGCTGTCTTGCTTTAATATGCTTCCATCTGTTGGTGAGGACCTGTCTCAGTTTCTCACCAGATCATGAACAATGTCAAAGATGTTGGATCCTTGTACCCTTGTTTCTTCAACAATGACCTCGCCTGTATCGGCCTACTGTATGATGGGGTCCTCACTCAATAGATTATAAAGACTTAAGCCTTCATTCCTCAATGTATGTGGGAGACTGCTTTTTAACACATATTCGATGTGCTGTGTTCCGTTATTCTTTGGTTGGTCATCTCTAACATCGGGCCCAGGTCCTGTGTCGCCATGCTGAGCGCTGCTAGCGCTGTGCCTAATAGCCACGGCGATCTCTGTGGGATTCTTTTATTCTTCGTACTCATGAAGAAATTTCTGCAAAGCTTCTTGGTACAAGATCCTTTTCTCATCAGGTGACTTTTCACTGCTTAATAGGGCTAGCAACTTGCTTTCCATTCTATTAAGCCTACTTTTCGGGGTTCTAGAGTCGTGTCTGGAATCTCTGAACTTTGAAATGAAGCATACACCTCGTGCGGAATCACTACGACCTTCATTAAATTAATCTAGTGAGTAAAGGGCCCAAAACTGAAAATAAGATGGGTAGGAATGATCCTCCTCTTTGTACAGTAATTCGCTTTTTCTTCCCCACAGTTTGACTTTTACGAGAGAGCGCTCGTATTATGTTCTTTAATCGACGTAAGCGAGCCTTCTGAGGGGGCTTCATTGGCACATTACATTTGATAACATTAAGACAGATTTCACACATACATTTTAAAAAGTCGGAGTCGATATTTTTAGCAAAACATCTGTTGCAGTGCCAATGGCAATCGTTGATAGATTTTTATTAATTCACGCTATTTCTTCAGCCTATTTGTCATTCTGGAATATACACCATTTCAGGTTCGTTTGCGAATATATTCGTTCTTAGAAGCACCCTAAACGTGTTTCGCGGCTGAAGGTCACAAAGCAAATATCCATAACGCTGACTTGTGGCTTCTTTATAAACCTCCAAAAACTTCTTACGTTGATTCGGGAACATTTGATTGGCTAATACCCAAATTTGTGACACATCTCTACTTTGCGCGAATAAGACTAGATATTGTGTATTTAGCGACACATCGCACATGTATCTATTTTTGAAAAATAGATTCTGATTGATGAAGAATAAGCTTATATTAAGATGGTGTGAGAACACTGTAAATGTCTCGGCAAACGTTTTATCCATTTCCAACATGAGATCGTCAATTACAGTAACTGTATGATCATTAACTTTTAACGAATTAACGTCATATACACCTTTGTGGAATAAAATTTCATCTTAGTACTCGTTAAACACTGACTGATACGTCGAATAGCACCATATTACTTTATGAACAAATTTTGAGAACATCTTCCCCTTATCTTTAATGATTTTAAGCATAAACACACTTTTACCACATTCTGTAGGGCCAGATATAACACATGTGGAGGGGCTTGTGAACCTGAATTTTTCTACAGATTCCATCTCTAAAACGTCACACCCCTAAGTGGGTCATTTACAAAATATTACAAATTTTGAGTGCTGTTCCTTATATTTTCTTTTTCTTCTTCCAAAGAACCGTCAATGACGATGATGTACAGCCCTATCATCGATATCACAGACGAACCCGATGGCCATGCAGCTGCAGAATCCTTCCCCGCTGACGAATCCTTACCAACGACACCTGTAGCATGCGACGGTTCAAAGCAGAAGCATGATGAAGAGCCCTCCACGTCAGGTATAAAGCGTGCCAGGATTGCGCCGGTTGTTAGAACCCCTGTAATAGAGCCCCAACCCTCTACGTCTTACGACACAACCCCGATAACAGTACCTTCTTCAAATATGCTCCATTATTCAGTTACGGGTACTTCCTCCACAGCAGCGTTTCATACTGTGGAGGTTCGGATGATTTTTGGGTAGTAATACCGTTCAGACGTTTGGCGGCTGTGCACATAGAATGTATCTTGGGCCGTATAATGTAAGCCTCTGAAAGTAGTACAGCCTTCAATATGGACAACTTCATGGTAGATATTGACAGAGTATTCCGGGTTGTGGGTCATAGTGCCACACCTTATACTCTTAATTTCAATTCTCAATCTATTTACAGAAAGCATTTAAACGTCGATCGTGGTTGTGGATTTATAGCAATAGTCTTAGCTCATATGTTCGCTGTGCTAAATAAATGGACGCAAAAGATTTGGCTGCCTACGGTTGTCCAGCGTGCCTTTAAACTGGCTTCAGATTGTTAGCTTGAGTTTGAGTGTAATATGGGTCCTGAAGAACTGAGAAGGGCGGAGCAGGAAATGAATGCACGTATAGTCGTATTTGGAATGGATAATCGTCGTAGGACTGTGTATGTTTTTAAAAGCAGTGTGAGAGATCGTACAAGACTTCTACTTATTTTAGGATTGTCAGGAACATCGTATCTCCCCATCAGTAACATAAGGGCTCTCTACGCCAGTTATGATAAAAGTCGAAAATATGGAAGGCATCATGATTTGATTTGTGTAAGGGATGTCTCGAGTTTGTTCATGACATGGTGAAACATTGTAAGGATTGCTACATGGTATGTGAGCAGTGTAAAAGCCACAAATGTGAAAGTCGTATAGTTGAATCCGAGAAGAGGGAATGTAATGTGTGTAGACGTACATTTTTCTATAATAAATGCTTTGAACTCCATAAATCAATTGGCGCTTGCAGGAAAATGAGGATTTGTAAGCGGTGTTTCGCATGATGGATAATTGGGGGAATTTCAATCATAAATGCGATGAAATTCATTGTTCTACATGTCATGAAAAATATAAGGCGGATGGAGTGAAGCATGTATGTTATATGAAAGATGCTAAGCCTAAAAAGAGCCCTTGTATAACCGTGTACTACGATATAGAAACTTACACGAACCCTGAAACCAAAGAGGTTATTCCACATTTACTCTTAAGTCAGACTATCTGTGATGAGTGCATGGAGATCGAGTGTGGCAAGTGCCACAAATATGGAAAACGGACAAACGTTTTAAAACGACTGCACACGGCAGTCCTGTGAAACTCTTTGTATCCTATATTGTCATATTAGCGGACAAGTTAAAAAAAATGACAGCGTATATTCTTGCCCATAACGGGGCGAAATTTGACACAGTTTCTTTATAAGGAGTTGCTTGAATACGAGTCGTCTACGATATTTGCAGATAATACCTTGAAAAGAGGCAATAAACTATTACAGATACAGATAAGAGGTAATGTACAGTTTAAAGACACCCTGCTGTTCACACCTTGTAAATTAGCAAAGCTACCCAAGGTCATGGGCGTAGCCACTGAGGTTTCAAAAGGGCATTTCCCTTGCACATTCCTCACTAACGAAACTTTGAATTACGTAGGACTACCTCCACCCAAACATTACTTCAACTACACCAACATGAGTGATAGTGAGCGTGAAGATTTTGACCGCTACTACAAAAGTTTTATGAAGCTAGTCATTCAATATAGCCGATGAATGTGAACGTTATTGCGTGAATGATGTGCGTGTGCTCATGGTATGATTCCAGGCCTTTAGAAGGATGTACATAGCCCGTTTCAAATGCGATCCGCTGCAAGTCGCGACCACGATCGCCTCATTATGTTTGACAGTGTTCAAGAATAACTTCATGCCTAAAGACACCTTAGCAGTCATTGACGGAAACAATTCCCGCAGTTATGGGCACAAGGCTATTTACTGGCTCATACACCTACAGCAACAGACCGGGGTGTACATAGAACATGCCCGCAACACGGGTGAAGTACCCGTTAAGGTCAATGGTCGTGTTTTTGGGTTGATGGCCTAAGTGAGGATCCAGCCACTTGTGAGAAGACTGTGTATTCTTTTAACAGATGCTGGTGGCATGGATGCCCGCGCACTGAATGTGCTGTCACAGGGGATCTTTATGGAAGATACCCCGTCGATAGCCTCGCATGGACCCGTAACTGTGATCAACTTATAGGCTCCCAGTTCACTCACAAAATCGTGTGGGAGCATGAGTATGATGCACGGATGGAAACAGATGTCCAGTACCGTGAAGAAATAAGGGCCATCAAACGTTCAATGGTGTTGGACCCCCTCAAATGCGGTGACAGCTTGTTTGGAGGGCGTACAATCCAATTCAAGCTATACTTTCCTCCTACGGAGGGCGTGAAACTCCATTACTACGACTTCTGCTATTTATACCCCTACGTGATGAAGAACAATCCGTATCCCGTAGGTGCGCCTGAAAAAATGGTGGGTCCCACCATACCAACCATTGAGGAGTTTTGAGCTAACTTGAGTGAGCACTACTTTGGACTCTCTTTCATAGACGTGCTTCCCCCTCGCGATTTATGGATGCCGATCTTACCTGTCGTTATAGATCACAAACTCACGTTTCACCCTGTGCATGAAGTGCGCAGACTAGAAAAACGGTGATTGTAACCATACAACCAACCAGCTTAAGATCAGAGGTGCAGCCGTTCGCCATGGGTACAGAATATTGAAGATACATGAGGTGTGGAGGTTTCAGAAGCTACCCAACCTTTTCACACCATATATAAACGCTTTTTTGAAGGATGAAGTAGAAGCATCAGGATATCCGCGAGGGGTTGGTACCGAACATGAAAAAACGGATTATATTCAGCGTTACCGTTCCCATGAAGGTATACAGCTTGACCGTTCCCAAATTGTTAAGAATCCTGGCAAGCGCTTTAGTGCAAAGTTGTGTCTAAACAGTCTTTGGGGGAAATTTGCACAGAATACCGGCAAAGGGAACGTTCATTTGGCACATAGTTATAGTGAAGTCTGGGATTATGCCAACGCTCCCGATAAAGAGGTTATGGAGATCGTCAATGTAGGTAATACTTACATAATAAAGTATAACATCACCGAACTGGCCACAGATACCTCACCGGTTACAAACATACCTGTAGCAAGCTTCACAACAGCCTACGCCCGCATCAAGATTTGGGGACTACTGCACTCTCTTGGACGAAAGTGCTGTATGCTGACACAGATAGCGTGATATTCACAGCGAGGGAGGGAGAATACATGCATGCTATTGGGGAATTCCTCGGAGACATAACTGATGAGATCAAGGACGAGTATGGTGATGGTGCATATGCAGACTCGTTTGTATCATCAGGGCCAAAAACCTATGGGGTACGGGTGAGGGTGAGGGATGATATGAAATATATCGTGAAGGCAAAGGGTATCACGGTTAACCATGCGAACCGTCGAGTCGTTAACTTTGAATCGTTGAAGGATCTAGTGTGCTTGGAAGATGAGTGTGACCATCCACCCCCAACTGACTGTGGGGACGCAAAATTTTCGGCGCAGAAACTGGGGTGTGTGAAGGGACTTAGGGGCACGAAGGTATGCCGTTACACCTATAGGAAGCGTTACCAGGTGCAGTTGATCTTGCATACTCTTGAGCTCAGACGTGTATTCTTCCGCGTAGACGAAAAATAGTAATGGCTACCATTAATATTGCATTTTCAACGTTTATGAAGTGGTATTCGGCAAAGTGCCAAGATGTGGTGGATACTGAAAAACTCCCAATTCCACCCTCTTTTGATACTTTTAGGGCTACATTGAACCGTGCGAGGACCAAGATGTTCATATATTCTACGGGTATTTTGGCGAGGGCATTGTAGGATTTCGTAGTACAGACGATGTACTGAAGTATGTCGTAGACCTAACCTTTATAAAAGCTCATATATACCGAGAAGTAAAGGAAACAACACGTTCAGAAGATAAGCAACGGTTATGGATAGTGAATCTTGTTGATGAGTGGTATGACAAGCGATATTATATCATGTTACATCATACCGAACACTCGTACCCTACAGTTGAGAATGTAAATCTTGTCATCATGGAGTATCTTAATTATTTTTACCACTTATTAATATATATCATGACGAGGTTTGTAGTGAGGTTGTGGCTAATGGCCTGTGTGAGTTTTAAACAGACTTTAGAGATGAGTATCGCTTTTTAAACAAAAAGGAAAAATATGGGCATATGTTTCTCTCAAATAGTTTACCGGATTGTGAAGATGTTTAGTTTGTGGAAATGAACGTCTGGTGAGTGATAAAACAATAAAACCGGTGTTGCTTCATGTAGCGGAAAGTTCGAACAAACCTGTACAGTGTACACGCTTCAGCAGTTTATGGTGTGACTCGCTCTCCCCATCGAGCCGCCCACCCGTGCACCTCACCGATCTGAAACACACGAGTTCGAACAAACCCGTACACGTTTCATTGGCGTGACTCACTCCGCCCGTCGAGCCGATCCGCCCACCTGTGGCTCATAGTCATCTCAGAGCTTGAACCGACTGGACGTGCGAATACGATGGAACTTCCTTTGAGAAGTATTCTCCATGCCGCCTACGATGTGTCCGTGACGAAGTCATTGCGCGTGTTCAGGTGTGAAACCGGCACCATTAACTATGTATTTGAAACGATTTGCAGGCAAGCAAGCAAACGTAATGTTATTTATTTTAATGTTGAGGAGATGAATAGAGTCTTCGTGATAGTTGAGAAGTGGGGTGAGGACCGTTATAAAATACCTGCAAGTGTAGGTACAAGAAGAGAACAGATTAGTGATGCCCCCTCATATGCCGTTGCTTGCACGTTGTGTATAAATAACGATCAGCCATGCATTGATATACGACTGTTGTGGAAGAATGCATCTGATAATAACGTTCTTGTCCCTACGCGAAACCGTTTCATTCTCGACAGAATGTTTGAAATCGTCGGGTTCCGCAAGCTGAAGCCTATATTAGACGCTACTCTTATGGATATGATTGATTTTGCACGGTTCTTGAAAAGGCATACACCCTTCTGCTTAACGGATTTATCAAATGTAGGAATGAACAAGGCGAGAATGGTCAGTAGTATAGCCGCAAAAGGGGAGAGTGCAGGAATGTTGCAAGTTATTATGGAATGTTGCAAAGGGGGTGGGGTTGTTGCAAAGGGGGGGGGGGTGTTGCAAAAAATAAAAAATAAAAAAAGAAAAAAAATTCCCCCAAAGGGGGGATGCTGCAGGTGCAACAAGGAAAACTTGGAGGCGGCGTTATCCCCCAAGAGAAAGGAGAGAAAGGAGGAGAGAAAGGAGGAGAGGTGTTCACCTGGCAGGAGCCAAGTGCATATTAAGGCTTCAGCCGAGTAGGCGTTGTTTTATAGGCTCCTAATCAGCCAGCTGGCTTAGAAGGCGTAAATGGCTTGAGTTGCCAGATAGCGCCATGTATTCATTTAATTCTAATCGAAGACTGAGTTGCCAGATACCACTTTTTAGCGATACCATTGTATACATTATTATAGACTCCTAATCAGCCAGTTGGCTTAGAAGGCGTAAATGGCTTGAGTTGCCAGATACCACTTTTTAGCGATACCATTGTATACACTATTATAGACTCCTAATCAGCCAGTTGGCTTAGAAGGCGTAAATGGCTTGAGTTGCCAGATGCCACTTTTTAGCGATACCATTGTATACATTATTATATTTCTTAAAAGTTGGTTTAGAATACCGGTAGTAGGTTTAGAAGCCGTAACATGATATAATTAAGTAAAACAACATTGCATCATTCTGTTTATTATAAATATATAGAAAATAAATATACATTTCAATAATAATTGAGGAATATGCATATAATCATAACAGTACAGGAAATATATACACACAATTATGGTGATATATATAAAATAAATATACATTTCAAATAGAAATAAATATACATTTCAATAATAATAGAAATATGCATACAATCATAACAGTACAGGGGAAATATCACGCAAAATATATAAATACATTTCAATAATAATAGAAATATGTACATAACATAACAGTACAGGAGAAATATCACGCAAAATATATAAATACATTTCAATAATAATAGAAATATGCATATAATCATAACAGTACAGGAGAAATATCAAGCAAAATATATAAATACATTTCACTTTTTAAAAAAAATACTAAACTCGGTCTTAATCGAGTTTACAATTACATCATTATTGCTCTGCATTACGCAGTATATGCGGCTTAATAATATTTCACCGCTTAAAGTATAGGGAAACCTGTATTCGATATGAAGGGCTTTCATATCGTTCAGTACTATTTTTGTTCCCACTTTACAACCGGTTGGTAAGTCATCTTTAAATACGTCTAGAATACAATCAAAAGCACGCACAAAGAGTTCATCGTTAGCTACATTATTAAACACAAGTTTATAAGCACGCTTTTCCAATCGAGGGTTTATTTCTACCGACTCGAGCTTTTCAATCGTGAACTCACTCAACATAGCGGCAATTGAAATAATCTTCTAAATCGTTACGACAACTGCGCGTTATATAAAGAAATAGTTCTTCAGGGTGAACGGTGTAGGTGAGCTCAGCCTTGTACCGATCAATTGCTTTGTACCAAAGTTCATGGTATTTCAAAGAGTCTAAACTTTTTAAATAAACGTCCAGCACTAGACCATTCTCACCAGCCCTACACTCGGTAAACCCATCGAGCAGAGCGGTGTAGGCGTATTCAAGTACTGTATCAAAATAAAGCATGTCCGTAACACGCGCGTCTAATATAGGTTTCAGCTTGCGGAATCCGACGATTTCAAACATTCTGTCGAGGATGAAACGGTTTCGCGTAGGAACAAGAGCGTTATTATCAGAAGCATTCTTCCACATCAGCTGTATATCAATGAACGGCCGATCGTTATTTATACACAACGTACATACAACGGCGTATGAGGATGCGTCACTAATCTGCTCTCTTGTTGTACCTACGTTAGCAGGTATTTTATAACGAACTTCACTCCACTTCTCAACTATCAAGAAGATTCTATTCATCTCCTCGACACTTAAATAAACCCGTTTGTTTGTTTGTCTACACTCCGTTTCCAGTACATAGCTAATGGTACCGGAATTACGCCTGAACACGCGCAACGATTTCGTCACGGACACATCGTACGAGGCGTTGAGAATGCTGCTCAAAGGAAGTTCCATCGTATTCGAGGAGCGCACGTCCACTCGGTTCAAGCTCTGAGATAAATATGAGCCGTGTGAGGCACGCAGGTAGGCAGGAACGGTTCGACGGGCAGCTGACTCGATGATACGTGAATGGGCTTGTTCGTATGATCCGCGAGTCGTACCGAATTGTTGTACATATTTGTTTTTCCGGTACAAGAATTAATTTCATCACTACCAGCCTACGCACCAGACATTTTACCTCAGGATAAGAACTAGGAACATTTTATGTTTTACTAAACATCTTCACACTCCGGCGCACTATTTGAGAGGAACATATGCTCATATTTCTCCTTTCTGCCCATCAAACGATACTCGTCTCTAAAGTCTGTTAAAAACTCACGCAGGGCACTAGCCACAACCTCACTACGAACCTCATCATGATATACGTTAATATAGTGATAAAAATACTTAAGATTGTCCATGATCACGAGATTCACATTTTCAGTCGTAGGGTATGAGTAATCGACATGGTGTAGCATGACGTAATACCGCTTGTCACACCACCCATCCGCAAGGCTCATTATCCATACCTGCTGCTTCTCTTCTGCACGCGTTGTTTCTTTTACTTCACGGTGTATGTGAGACTTTATAAAGTTTAGCTCTGCAGTATACTTCAGCACATCGTCTGTGCAACGAAAGCCTTCAACGATCTCACCAGAACATCCGTAGAGTATTTGTACATCTTGGAACTTCGCACAATCCAATGTGTTTTTAAAAGAGGTATAGGAGGGAGGAATAGGAAGTTTTTCGGTATCCACCACATCCTGACACTTTGCTGAATACCATTTCATAAACGTTGTACAAGCAATATTAAAGGTAGCCATTTGAATACACGTCTGATCTGAATACACGTCTGATCTCTCTGGCTTACTGCAGTCGACTGACCACGCAGGGACTCCCAGATAGTAGCATGACTCACGGTCTTACAGTGGGCGGAGCTTAGAACTTTCACACACACACACACACACACCACACACACACACACACAAACACACACAAAGGAGAAAGTGAAACGCTAATTGAAACATGATTTATTTAATAAACGAGATATTCAAGTTATATATATTTACAAATACGATTTAATAAACGAGATATTCAAGTTATATATATATTTACAAATACCTGTAATAAATCAATAGATACTTTACAAATACGATTTAATAAACGAGATATTCAAGTTATATATATATATATTTACAAATACGTGTAATAAATCAATAGATACGATTATATACAAGACAAATACGTGTGAGTTAACAATAGAAGCATCATACGTTATGGTATCCAAAGGGTACGGTATCATAGGTACCAGGTAACTGGTAACGTTTCCTATAGGTGTTACGGCACACCTTCGTACCCCTAAGTTCCTTCACGCCCCCCAGCTTCTGCGCCCGAAAATTGTGGATGCCTACAATTAGTTGGGAAGGTTGTTCGCCCTCATCATCGTCCAAACATACTAGATCCTTCAACGATTCAAAGTTAACAACCCGCCGATTCGCATGGTTGAGCGTAATACCCTTTGCCTTCACGATATATTTCATTTCCTCCCCAACCCTGACCCGTACCCCATAAGTCTTAGGTCCTGTTGAGACAAAAGAGTCGGCGTAAGCGTTGTCCCCATACTCGTCCTTGATCTCATCAGTGAGCTCGCCGAGGAACTCACCAATAGCGGGCATGTATTCACCCTCCCTCTCTGTGAATATCACGCTATCTGTATCGGCATACAATACTCTCCGCCCAAGAGAATGCAATAGACCCCAAAGTTTCATACGGGCGTAGGCTGTTGTGAAGCTGGCCACAGGTGTTTCTAACCCTTGAGGTATCTGTGGCAAATTCAGTGTCGTTGTACTTTATTATGTAAGTATTACCTACATTCACGATCTCCATGACCTCTTTATCGGGAGCATTGGCATAATCCCAGACATCGCTATAACTTTGTGCCAAATGAATGCTCTCTCTGCCGGTATTCTGCGCAAATTTTCCCCATTGACTGTTTAGACACAACTTTGCACTAAAGCGCTTGCCAGGATTCTTTACAATTTGGACACGATCAAGTTGTATACCTTCGCGGTCGCGGTAACGTTGAATATAGGCAGACTTTTCATCTTCGGTATCAACTCCTCGCGGATACCCTGATGCTTCTACTTCATCCTTCAAAATGGCGTTTATATATGGTGTGAAAAGGTTGGGTAGCTTCTGAAACCTCCACACCTCATGTATCTTCAGTATTCTATAACCATGGCGTACGGCTAGGGCCAGCTCAGGACTTGTATATACGCCTCTGATCTTACGCTGGTGGGGTATATGGTTACATTCGCCGTTATCCTCTTCCGCGCACTTCACGCACAGGGGGAAACATGAGCTTGTCGTCGATAACGACAGGTAAGATCGGCATCCATAAATTGCGTGGGGGGAGTACGTCTACGAAAGAGAGCCCAAAGTAACGATCATTCAAATTTTTTGAAAATTCATTGATGGAGGGTAGGCTAGGTCCCACCAGTTTCTCAGGAGCGCCCACGGGGTACGGATTGCTCTTCATCACGTATGGGTATAAATAACAGAAATCGTAGTAATGGAGCTTCACGCCCTCCGTAGGTGGAAAGTGTAGTCTGAAAGGATTTGTACGTCCTCCAAACAAGCTATCACCACATTTGAGAGGATCCAGCACCATTGAACGCTTGATCGTGTTTATTTCCTCACGGTACACCTCGTCTGTCTCCATCCGTGCATCATATTCATGCTCCCACAAGACTTTGTGAGTGAACTGTGATCCTATAAGTTGATCGCGGGTGCGGGTCGATGCAAGACAGTCGGCAGGAGACCTACCGTGGATATCTCCGGTGATTCCGCACTCAGGACGGGGGCATCCATGCCACCAGCAACCGTTAATTAAAGGAGTACACAGTCTTCACACCAGTGACACGGTTTTCACTTAACCCATCAACCCAAAAAACACGTCCATTAATCTTAATGGGTACTTCACCCGTGTTGCGGGCGTGCTTTATGTATACACCTGTCTGTTGCTGTAGGTGTATGAGCCAGTAAATAGCCTTGTGCCCGTAACTGCGGGGATTGTTTCGGTGAATAATGGCTAAGGTGTCTTTAGGCATGAAGTTATTCTTGAACACCGTAAAACATAATGATGCGATGGTGGTTGCGACTTGCAGTGGATCGCATTTGAAACGGGCTATGTACATCCTTCTAAAGGCCTGGAAACATACTCTAAGCACGCGCACATCATTCACGCAATAACGCTCACATTCATCAGCTATATTATAAGGGTTACTTTCATTAAAACTGTCGTAGTATCGATCAAAGTCTTCACGTTCATCCATACAGTCAAATAATGTTTGGGGGGTGATGGGCCTACGTAGTTTAAAGTCTCGCTGGTGAGGAAAGTGTAAGGGAAGTATCCTTTGGAAACTTCAGCTGCTACTCCCATCACCTTGGGTAGCTTTTCTAATTTACAAGGTGTGAATAATAAAGTATCTTTAAATTGTACATTGCCTCTTATCTGCATCTGTATTAATTTGTTGCCTCTTTTCAATGGATCACCTGTAAATATCTCAGAGGATTCGTGTTCAAGCAACTCCTTATAAAGGAACTGCGTGTCAAACTTTGCCCCGTTATGGGCGAGAATATACACAGTCATTTTTTTGAACTTGTCGGCTAACTTGACAATATAGGACACAAATAGTTTCACAGGACTATCGCGGACATTCGTTTTAAAAACGTTTGTCCGTTTACCACATTTGGGGCACTCGTCACATTCGATACCCATACACTCATCACAGATGGTCTGGCTCACAAGTAAATGTGGAATTACCTCTTTGGTTTCAGCGTTCGTATATGTTTCTATATCGTAGTATACAGTTGTACAAGGGTTATTTTTAGGCTTAGCATCTTTCATATAACATACATGCTTTACTCCATCCGCCTTATATTCCTCCTGGCATGTAGGACAGTGAATTACGTCACACTTGTGCTTAAATTTTCCCCAATTATCCATTGTGTGAAACATCCCACATTCACAGATTCTCATTTTCCTGCACGTGCCAATTGATTTATGGAAATAAAAACAGCTATTATTGAAAAATGTGCGTCTACACACATCACAGTCTCTCTTCTCAGCTTCAACTACACGGCTTTCACATTTGGTGCTTTTACACTGCTCACATACCATGTGACATTCTTTACAATGTCTCACTATATCATCCGCAAACTCGAGGCACCCCTTACACAAATCATGATGTCTCCCATATTTTCGACTTTTGTCATAACTCGCGTAAAGCCACCTTATATTACGGATGGGGAGATACGTTGTCCCTGACAATCCTAAAATAAGTCGGGGGTCTTGTACGATCTCCCACACAGCTTTTAAAAACATACACAGTCCTACGACGATCATCCAACCCAAATACAACTATGCGGACATTCATTTCCTGTTCTACCCTTCTCAGCTCTTCAGGACCCATATTACAGTCAAATTCAAGTTCACAGTCTACAGCTAGTTTACTGGCACGCTCCACGACCGTAGGCAGCCAAATTTTTTGAGTCCGTGTATTTTGTACAGTAAACGTACGTGCTAAGAGTACTGCTATAAAGCCGCAACCACGATCGACGTTTATATGCTTTCGGTAAATAGTCGGAGAATTGAAGTTAAGAGTATACGGTATGGCACTATGACCCGCAACACGGAATACATGGTCAATATTTACTCTGAAGTTGTCCATATTGAAGGCTATACTACTTTGGGCGGCTTGCATTATACGTCCTAATATATATTCTACATCTTCAGTCGCCAAACGTCTAAATGGCACTATCACCCAATAATCGTCTACATCACCGTCATCTGACCCGAATCCAAAGGACAGACTCGTCCTGACTTCACGCTCGTCACGATTCTGAAGAGCAAACTCTACAATATGCTGTACAACCCGGCGTAGCCCGCGCTCAATTCCATTGCTATACATGGCTCTAGGGTCGACCCTGACTCTATACCGATTTCTAGTCAAGGCTGGGGTGGGGGCTGCGGATCGCACCAATTCGAGCGTTGTTTCATCCTCAACAGAACGGGGGGCGGCGGATGAATTAGGGGATATATTAGCGGAAGGTGCTGCAGGGGGGCCTGTTGCGTAGGAGGTTGATGGTTGGGGCTCTATTATTGTAGACTTAACAGAACGGGGGGCGGCGGATGAATAAGGGGATATATTAGCGGGAGGTGCTGCTGGGGGGCTTGTTGCGTAAGAGGTTGAGGGTTGGGGATCTATTACCGCTGCAACAGGCGCGTATTTCGTGCGCTTTATACCTGACGTGGGGTTCTCATACCTCCGCTTTGGACGTGCTACCGGTATCGCTGGTGAGGGTTCGTTGGCAGGGGAGGAGATCACAACTACACTGTCGTCGAGGTCATCCGTAATGTCAATGATGGGATGCTCTACCTCATCGTCATTCACGGTTCTGTGGGAGAAGAAAGCAAAATATAAGGAACAGCACTCAAAATTTGTAATATTTTGTAAATGACCCACTCAGGAGTGTGACGTGTTAGAAATGCACTCTGTAGAAAAATTCAGATTCACGAGTCCATCCACATGTATTATATCTGGACCTACAGGATGTGGTAAAACTGTGTTTATGCTTAAAATCATTAAAGAAAAGGGAGAGATGTTCTCGAAATTTGTGCATAAAGTTATATGGTGCTATTCGACGTATCAATCAGTGTTCAACGAGTACCAAGATGATATTTTGTTCGACAAAGGCGTATATGACGTTAATTCGTTAAAGGGAAATGAACATACAATCATTGTAATTGACGATGTCATGTTGGAGATGGATAAAACGTTTGCCGAGACATTTACAGTATTCTCCCACCATCTTAACATAAGCGTGTTCTTCATCAATCAGAATCTATTTTTAAAAAATAGATACATGCGCGATATGTCGTTAAATACGCAATATCTAGTCTTATTCGCGCAACGTAGAGATGTATCACAAATTGGGGTATTAGCCAATCAAATGTTCCCGAATCAGCGTAAGAGTTTTTGGAAGTTTATAAAGAAGCTACAAGCACGCGTTACGGATATTTGCTTTGCGACCTTCATCCGCGAAACACGTTTAGAGTGCTTCTGCGAACGAATATATTTCCAAACGAGCCTGAAACGGTGTATATTCCAGAATGACAAAGAGACTAAAGAAATACCGTGAATTAATAAAAATCTATCATCGACTGCCCCGGGCATTGCAGCAGATGTTTATTAAAAATATCGACGCCGACTTTTTAAAATGCATCTGTGAAATCTGTCTTAACGTTATAAATTGCAATGTATCAATGAAAACCCATCAGAAGGCTCGCCTACGCCGCTACAAGAACATAATACGTGCACTCGCTCGTAAAAGTCAAACTGTAGCGAAGAAAAAACGAATTATTGTACAAACAGGAGGGTCATTTCTCCCCATCTTATTTTCAGTTTTGGGTCCTTTACTGACTAGATTAATATAATGAAGAAAGTGGTAGTGATTCCCCACGAGGTGTACGCTTCATGCAAAGGAATCCAGACACGGATCTAGATCCCCATAAAAGCAGACTTAAAAGAATGGAAAGCGAATTGCTAGCCCTATTAAACAGTGAAAAAACACCTGATGAGAAAAGAATCTTATACCAAGAAGCTCTGCAGAAATTTCTTCACGAGTACGAAAATTATAAGAGCCCTACAGAGATTCCTGTGGTTATTAGGCACAGCACGGGGGACGATGGACATGGCGACATAGGATCTGTGCCCGACGATACAGCTGACCAACCAAAAAGATTAGCCACACAACATATCGAACATGTATTACAAAGCACCCTCCCACATACATTGATGAGTAAAGGCTTAAGTCTTTATAATCTATTGAATGAGGATCCAGCCATACAATGGACCGATACAGGCGAGCTCATTGTGGAAGGATCAAAGGTACAGGGATCGAATATCGTGCGTCGAGGAGAATTTGTCTAAAACAATTCGTCTAAAATACAATTTGTCTAAATCAATTTGTCTAAAACAATTTGTCTAAAATAGTTTGTCTAAAATCAATTTGTCTAATAATTTGTCTAAAATACAATTTGTCTAAAAATAATTTGTCTAAAATACAATTTGTCTAAACAAACAATTTAATATAATATGGCATACAAATTGTTGCCTTATGTACAATGCTATTTATTACTTGCCACGCCCCATCTTAAAAGGTTACCTCTTGTGCGGAATAGTACATCGAAATAGTTTGTCTAAAATAGTTTGTCTAAAAATAATTTGTCTAAAATACAATTTGACTAATAACTGAAGATAACTAGAAATGCATTTGTCTGCTTGATAAATTTGGAGTGAGGATGAAAAGATTGAAAATGGGTTGATTTTATTTCATAATATACCTAACCTAACCTAACCTAACCTAACCTAACCGGGTTATGGGTTCCGGGATAACTGATTTCGATGTACTATTCCGCACAAGAGGTAACCTTTTAAGATGGGGCGTGGCAAGTAATAAATAGCATTGTACATCAGGCAACAATTTGTATGCCATATTATATTAAATTGTTTGTTTAGACAAATTGTATTTTAGACAAATTATTTTTAGACAAATTGTATTTTAGACAAATTGTTATTAGACAAATTGATTTTAGACAAACTATTTTAGACAAATTGTTTTAGACAAATTGATTTAGACAAATTGTATTTTAGACGAATTGTTTTAGACAAACTCGCCTGATTCGGAATATCGTAGACATTGTCCATGATCTGGTGAGAAAGTGGGATAGGCCATCACCATCAGGATGGAAGCATATTAAAGCAAGACTACAACAAATAAATGTCCCTAAAACGTTGATAGGAAATCTGAACAGGTTAAAAGACTTGGAACATGCAACGCATGTGACACAATTGAAGGCACCGTCACCCCCGGCGGTAACACCTTTGAAGAGGAGCAAGAAGAGGTTAAACCAACCCTACCCACGTGCCTCTAAAATACGCAAATGGCTAACGTATTAACTAAACGCTATTATGACATTTCTACCCCATCCTCTTACGGCGGCGTAGGTAGACTGTACAGAAGTGTTTACGGAGTAGGAAAAAAAGATGTTGAAAGATTTTTGATGGAGCAGGACGCTTATACGCTTCATAAGCCTGTGAGAAAAAGGTTTAAAACAGCCAAGACAACGGCTTCCTCGATTGATTCTATTTGGCAAGCAGATTTAACAGACATGCAAAGATATTCTGTGTATAACGATGGTTACCGCTACATTCTATTCATAATAGACGTATTCTCTAGATATCTGTGGCTAGTTCCTCTGAAAAATAAATCACCTGAAACAGTTGCTAAAGCCACCAAAACGCTAATGTTAAAAGAAAACATGGTTCCTGGCTATTTTTGTACGGATATGGGGAAGGAATTTATAGGCCGTGCTTTTTAGAACATGTTGACAGAGTTTAATATCAGCTATTACACAACCAATTCTATACATAAGGCTTCTTTAGCTGAAAGAGTTCAGCGCACCATAAAGGAACGCATGCACCGTTATTTTACACATAAAAACACATACAGATTTCTAGACATTCTGGAATCATTGGCATCATCCTACAACCGCTCACACCATCGCACGATTGGGACAACACCTAACGAAGTTTTAGAAAGAGGTACGCTAGAAGAGATGGATCACCAGCACCACCACACTCTGCGCGCTTCAAAATCAATGATTATGTAAGGCTGTCGCGTTCGGGGAATAAATTCGCAAAGGGTTTTGAGCAAGGATGGACACGCGAGATTTTTAAAGTTAGGGCTGTGAGACCTAAAGGTGAGATAATGATGTATTACATTGAAGATTTGAATGGGGAAGAAATCTCAGGAGGTTTTTACCGCGAGGAGTTGCAGAAAGTTGCGTTTAATTTAGAAAAAAATGTGTTTAAAATTGAGAAAATTTTAGGAAGCAAAGGTTCAGGAAAGAGAAAAATGTACCTGGTGAAATGGCTAGGGTACCCAGAAAGCTTCAACACCTATATAAAAGCTGATGCAATAATGAAGCTTAAATAGTATGCAACGTGGCTCCTAACCATTTCTACGTCACACTCCCGTCCTCCTCGTCCCTGTCCGTACACCCTAACAACACATTAGCCAACTTTGTAACAGAGCTCCACAAGCACATTGAATTGGGTCATGATTCGTATGAGGTGGGGATATGCGAAATTCAGCTGGACACCATCTTTTTAAAAAATGAACATAAAGAAACCGTTTTTACGATTCTTAGAGACATTGACGAGTGTGAAAAAGCTGGGGTAGCATGGATGAAACTATGCGTATCGCTCGGACTAAGATTGCACGGTATTACAGTACAGAAGTAAGACTAGGACCGGGTCAATATGGTTCGGCCGAGGATGTTGTGAGAGGCTTAAACGTAAGTTTAAGAAACTCAAACCTTACGAATGATTTAGTATACGAAATCGTAAACAACCCTGCACATACACTCATCCTAAAATCAAAGACTAACAGACGTATTAAAGACCATAGAAAGTTCCAAATTCTACCCAATGGCCGATATAGCGCAGCCTTCCAAAGAGACACATTTCACGAGACACAGCATGACTTGTCCAGATTAATGTATCAATTGAAGATGGAGAAATTGGCTGAAAGGTCCCCAGACATGTGCTATATTTACAGTAATATAGTGGAGCACCAGTTTGTTGGGGATACCCAGGCACGCCTGCTGCGCATTGCTCACATCCCCAACCATAGAGGAAGGAGTTTGAGTATTACATATGACAGACCCCATTATGTGAATGTCGCAACTAATTTAATAACCAATATCTCAATATATATAAGAACGATTGAGGGTGAAAACTTCCCATTCGGTAACGGGAGCTTAACAGTGAAGCTACACTTTCGACGCACTGAGTTATAATGGATAGAAAGCCTTTCACCGTCTATCGAGGGGTGCGATACCAGCGCGGTAGTGGACTTGGGTCCATTTTTTCATCCATACTACGTACGGCTGTTCCTTTGCTGAAGAGGGGTGCCAGATACCTTGGAAGGAAAGCGCTACAATCAGGTATTAACACTGCAGAAGACATATTGGCCGGGGCTAAACCTAAAGAGGCTCTAAAAAAACATTTAAAGCGTACACGGGACGAAATCATCAAAGATGCAAAGAGAAAAATGCGTGGTGGCGGGAAGAAGCGGGCTGCCCGGAAGAAGAAGGGGTCACGTGGTATTAAACGTAAAAGGCTATCAAAAAGAAGTGCTGTAAGCGAATGAAACCTATGGTTGACCACTTTTTTGACTGATATAAGCTAAGGACATTGATCTCATGAATCATAGTTTGTTTACCACTTGTCGAGAGAGGAGTCACTATTTCGCCATGGCACGCTTCATCCACCCATGTAGTTCACAATGCTGTAAATCGGAGCTGTCCCTTTTTGAGCTACCTCCAACCCAAGTTTCTATTGAGCACAGTGATTTTATTACAATTAACCCTTTAAACACAATTAGTTCCCCGAGTGCACCTATAGAATTCGTGATACCCAGCTCAGGTCCTCACTTTTTTGATCCAAGCTGTGTGCACATGTACGCTAAGCTACGTATAGCCCATTCTGATGGAACAGTCTGCGATGAAAAATATGCTGTATACCCTGAAACAAACTTTCTGCACTCCATATTCAACCAGTGTGACGTATATTTAAATCAGACCAGCATATCGGCAGGCACGGGGTACTATCATCTACGAGCCTATCTGGAAAATGTCCTCAACTTTTCCAAAGAAGCGAAGGCTACCTTTTTAAGTGCCGAGGGATATTATCAAACTAAAGATGAAAATAGTATAAAGGACAAATTTAAAAATTCTAAAAAGAAAATATACGAGTGTGTTGGACGGTTGCACACAGATTTCACTTTCCAGGAGAAGTTGCTTGTCAACGGGGTGGATATGAAAATAAAGCTCACCCGCACGAGTCCTGAGATCTGCTTAAATCTGGCTGCTGATCAAGAGGAGGGTGCAAAGCCCGTTGTGGTTCACATTATGGACACATACCTCCACGTACGGCGAGTGAAATTAAGTTCACCAAAACAACTAGAAATTGAGAAAAATTTACTAAACGCTACAGTGAAATATCCTATTAACAGAGTGCAAATCAAACTATATACGGTTCCTGCAGGGTTGGCATCGAAGCAGATAGAAAACATTGCCCTGGGAAATCTTCCTAAAAGGATATTAATCGGCATGCAGGACCATGCTTCGGTGAATGGAAATATAAAAAGAGTGCCTTTAAATTCGAGAATTTCGGACTTAAAAATATAACTCTATACGTTAATGGCACTGCTTTGGGTGGAACAATGGGTACGGACTATTCATCAGACGCTGTGTTACCTCTTTGTGCCAGAGCCTATAGTAATCTGACCCATATTGCAGGTGATTGTGATGAGCTTGGTAATGGGGTAACGCAGGAAGAATTCATTGATCAATTTAACCGTTATCCGTTTGACATTACACCTGACTTATCTGCTAGCGTAAATACCCATTTAACCCCACAGCAGAGCGGAAACATCTCAGTGCGGCTGGAATTCGCCAAGCCTATAGACGCTCCTATTAGTGTACTAGTATATCTCGAATCGCAAGCCCTAATAGAAGTAGATAGATTTAGGAGCGTTATCACTGACTTTTAAAATGGATGCTAATACACTTCAGAAAGTAATGGAACGAGTCACACGTTCCCAATTTATCGGCGTGTTTGCGAAGAATGAAACATTGAGTTTGCCAAGTACGCGAGAATGCGGTAGTCTTATTGTGAACACAGATGTCATCGGTAATGAAGGGATTCACTGGATCGCTGTCTATTTTAAAAATAGACAGCGCCTGTACTATTTTGATTCACTCGGTACTCAACCCTGGAGTGACCCTATTATTGTAAAATTTTTCGCTCAGTTACATATTCCCGAAATTGTATGGAACCCATTTCGCATACAAGGATATTTTACTAATGTTTGCTGAATGTACTGCGTCTCATTTCTCATGCATATGTCATGTGATAAAGAATTTATAAATTTTTTAAATTTATTTGACCCGTGTCACACTCGCCGAAACGATGAAATGGTATGCAGACAGATAAAAATCCGCTTTCCAATTGTACGTACTCGTTGTATAGTATAATGTTTTTGTTCGTATATTTGTAACGGTATATTCTGTAGTTGGTTATTGTACTGATTTCTTTTATTTAATAAATTTATGAAAATATATTGTCTTCTAATCCCAAAAAGATCGAAAAACACTTACATTATTTCGGTGTGACATTGTTGACTGATCAGTATATCCTCCGTATTCATGACACGAGATTCTTCAAAAGATTGTATAACACGTGTCAAATCCTCATCGGACCTTAAAGGAATAATGTTCATTCTTTTAAAACATATACAGAGTATACAGACAGATCCCCATTATGTGAAGATATCTTTGGTTCATTTAAGAGGAATAACATTGATTACCATAAAAAATTTCGATTTTAGCATAATGGGGATAAGAGGTAAAACCAAATAACATTGATTGACAAAAAAATTTTGGCGGTTATCTATTTGACGAGATACTACAGCCCATCCATATATATATATAAATCGAATTATAGACACTTACATTTCTATGGTAGTCCCTTGCGTCGGATTGTAAGGAGCGTCACTGCAAATATCTTCTACGGTTTGCGTTGGGAATAATTCATCACGGTCAATTGCGTTAAAAAGACTAATTGCCGTTAATGCTGCAGTATCACTTTCTTCATACAAATCTGGGGAGACGTACAGGTCCATGGTGGAGGATGTGTGACATTGCTGACTGTTCAGTATATCCTCCGTATTCATGACACGAGATTCTTCAAAAGATTGTATAACACGTGTCAAATCCTCATCGGACCTTAAAGGAATAATGTTCATTCTTTTAAAACATATACAGAGTATTCAGACAGATCCCCATTATGTGAAGTTATCTTTGGTTCATTTAAGAGGAATAACATTGATTGCCATAAAAAATTTCGATTTTAGCATAATGGGGTAAGAAGTAAAACCAAATAACATTGATTGCCATAAAAAAAATTTGCCGAGTATCTATTTGACGAGATACTACAACCCTCCATATATATAAATCGAATTATAGACACTTACGTTTCTATGGTAGTCCCTTGCGTCGGATTGTAAGGAGCGTCACTGCAAATATCTTCTACGGTTTGCGTTGGGAATAATTCATCACGGTCAATTGCGTTAAAAAGACTAATTGCCGTTAATGCTGCAGTATCACTTTCTTCATACAAATCTGGGGAGACGCGAAAATAGCTACTGTTACTCCCAACTGAAAAATATCCCCTTTTATATGCACAATCGCCAAGCTCCGCCCCAAAAGACCAGATGTTCGTAGTGATTGGCTGCCGATGTAGCTGGGTGGAGCTATGATGTGTACCAATCCGCTATAACGGGACCGGACGAGTAACATATATATAAAATCGTGTTTCTTGTGAATAAATTATAGACACTTACATTTCTATGGTAGTCCCTTATATTATATTTTTATTTTTACTTACAAGTTATTAGTATTGTTTTCACAAATTCTTGTGTTAACATAATTTCAATTGTTAACTTATTTTATAATAAAGAAATTATAAATATAGCCTAATTATATTTTAAAAAAGCATTCAGTTTCCACGTTAAACTGTGGGTCTAAGGCGGTGTGAAAACCTTTCCAATTCGGCACAAACTCTGCCATTTTAAGGGTGGTTTAACTGCAGCACTATAAATGTTATAGTTTAAATGAAGAGGCTAACTAAACACTGCATAAATAAACACTAAAATAAAATTAAATGTTATAATATAAAAAATAAATAATATATATATATATATTTACATATACCTATCATAAGATGTTTAAAAGAATGTATATATAATTATAGTAAACTTACGTCAAGATAAACTAGTTACCCATAAAAACCTAATTGTTTTTCTATAATTCTGTTTTCTATGGTTGGTTGAATTATGTGTAGGCTAACTACGTTATTTGTTTCGTCTCCGAAAAGTTTAACTTGAAGTTTAATGAAGTTCAAGTTAGTTATATTTGTTTCTAATCGTTAAACACTATATACATCTATTGTAAAACACTATATACATCTATACATCTATAGTGAAACACTATATATCTATTTATCTATCTTAAAAAATTATAAAATATTTATCGTTTAATTTTGCTCATGTTGTTTGCAAAGTAAATACATTCAAACTTGTTTTAAATAAAGAAAAAATTAATATATATATACATATATATATATATATACATATATATATATACATATCACAAGATGTTTAAAAGACTATATATATATAATTATAGTAAACTTATGTCAAGATAAACTAGTTATCCATAAAAACCTAATTGTTTTTCTATAATTCTGTTTTCTATGGTTGGTTGAATTATGTGTAGGCTAACTACGTTATTTGTTTCGTCTCCGAAAAGTTTAACTTCAAGTTTAATGAAGTTCAAGTTAATGTTATATTTGTTTCTAATCGTTAAACACTATATACATCTATTGTAAAACACTATATACATCTATATATCTATAAAAATTAAGTGTGTAAAAATTATTTATTTAATAAACAGAATTTAATTGGATTCATCTACCGTCATATAAATATATATTGTGGTACACTATTTAAATGGATGATTAATATATGGTTTTTGTTATCTGGAATACATGGCGCTATCTGGAATACATGGTGCGATCTGGCAACTCAGCACCCGAATACATGGCATGATCTGGCAACTCAGCAACTGCATACATGGTGCGATCTGGCAACTCAGCAACTGAATACACGGCGTGATCTGGCAACTCAGCAACTGAATACATGGCGCTATCTGGCAACTCAGCCAGAATAGAGGTTTATAAAAGACCGAGAGACGACTGACGGAGTCATTCAAGCTCGGCTCCCAGCCGAGCAAGGACCTCTGGTCCTTCTCTTTCTGGCCTTTTGGGAAAACCCCTTAGAGGCCTCTTAGGTTAGGTAAACGAAAATAACTTGGGGGAGAACTCCGCCTCCAAGTTGCATGCCTTGCAATCAAAGGCAACTACTCTCTCTCTCTCTCTCTCTCTCTCTCCTTCAGGTGTACCCCTCCCCCCTTGGCTCAGCCAACTGACTGATTCAGCCAACTGGCTGATTAGGAGCCTATAAAACAACGCCTACTCGGCTGAAGTCTTAATATGCACTTGGCTCCTGCCAGGTGAACACCTCTCCTCCTTTCTCTCCTCCTTTCTCTCCTCCTTTCTCTCCTCCTTTCTCTCCTTTCTCTCCTTTCTGGCCCTTTGCTTTGGGGGGAATAGCTTGGGGGAGAACTCCGCCTCGAAGTTGTATGCCCCTTGCAACCCCGGTTGGCAACAAAGGCCAGTACTCTTTTTTTTCTTTTCTTTTTTTCCTTTTTTCCTTTTTTTCTTTTTTTTGTAATTTTTTTTTTCCAACACCCACCCCCCTTTGCAACAACCCCACCCCCTTTGCAACATTACATAATAACTTGCAACATTCCTGCACTCTCCCCTTTTGCGGCTATACTACTATGGTCTATTGCTGGATGCATACTTAAAAGCTTTAAACTCTTCGAAATATCCCGCACTTTGGTACAAAGCAATTGAGCGGTACAGGGCAGAGCTTGCCTACACTGTTCACCCTGAAGAGCTGTATTTCTATATAATGAGTAGCTGTTGTTACGACTTGGAAGATTATTTCAGTTGCCGCTATGCAAAGTGAAGAAGAGTTCGCGATTGAAAAGCTCGGGACGGTAAGGAAAAAAACCCTCGATTGGAAAGGAGTGTTTATAAACTTGTATTTAATAATGATATGGTTAACGATGACCTCTTTGTGCGTGCTTTTGATTGTATTCTAACCGTGTTTAAAGATAACTTGCCAACCGAATGTAAAGTGGGCACAAAAGTAGTATTGAACGATATAAAAGCCATTTATATCGAGTATAGGTATCCATATAACTTGAGCGGTGAAGTAATGCTTGGACGGTTTTATTTGTAATGCAAAGCAATAATGATGTGACTGTAGACTCGATTACGTGTGAGTTTAGCGTTTTTCGCCGTAGAACATAAAGTATTTTGAGGTATATTTATTTTCAATATATTTAATTATTTCCTGTACTAATATGCAATTGATTATACTCCTTCGTTTTGTATATTATTTTCAATATATTTAATTATTTAATATAACTATATATATATATATATATATATATATATATATATACATATATGCACACACACACACACATATATATATATATATATATATATATATATATATATATATATATATACATATATACACACACACACACACATATATATATATATATATATATATATATATATATAATATATATATATATTCCCGTATCAATATAGTGATGGTTATACTACATCGTTTTGTATATTTTTGATTATATATTCCTCGCTCGTATTTCTTATGCTATTATTATTTTTTGATCATATATATATTCCATTGTATATTTATTTTCTATATATTTCATGAAATAGAATCCATTAATTTGTCAAAATAAACAGAATGATGTAATGGTGTTTTATTTAATTGTTTTGGTTGTACATGACATTTAGTTACATCAAATGGCTGCCTTTTAAAACGGCTGACGGATTTCTAAGCCAACTGTCAAAAATATCTGGATAGCACAATCTGGCAGCCCTATTAATGTATACCTGAACAAACCATTTACGCCTTCTAAGTCAACTGGCTGGTTAAGCCAACTGGCGAGAATATATGCTTTAATTAAAAAAAATAGCACAATTTGGCAGCTCAGCCAGATAAGTCAACTGGCTGATTAGGAACATATTAAGACAACGGCCGCTCGGCTGAAATCTTAATATGGGCTCGGCTCCTCAGGTAGTGATGAAAGCCGGTTTTGAAAAACCGGTATTTTACCGGTATTGGGCAAGAGACACGATACCGGGTTTTCGGTATTGAAGAATTGCCTATTGTCTTTATTGTGGGAGCAATCAGCAAATGTCAAGTTAACAAAGATTTGTTTTTTGTAGGATTTTGTGGCCAATGTGAGTAGAAATAATGATTTATCTTCATACAGTACATAGCTTACATGAAACTCATTTTAGATTGTAAAACAAGATGGAATAGTCTTTTAAGGATGGTCGAACGATTCCTTAAATTGAAACAATGCATCCCCAAAGCTTTAAGAGTGATTTGTTCTATTGAAACCATTTCTTCAAGAGAGTGGGAAATTTTGGAAGATCTATATGATACACTTCGTCCTGTTGAAATAATTCTTAAAAGACTATGTTCAAAAGATGCATCTCTCTTGACGGCTGAAATCTCCATCAAATTTATTCTAAAGAAACTTGCAGAGAAGAACACTCCAACAGCATTGGAGCTCAAAGACTGTCTCAGTAATTTCTATTCTTCAAGGAGACAAAGAGATATTGCGGGTTTAATTAAATATCTTCACGACCCTGAAGTTTTAAAAGTTCAAGAAGAGGAACTATTTTCTTTTCCATCTAAACTAGTGCTCGAAAAACTGCAGAAAGGATTTTTAAAAGGCTTTTTCCTCGGAATGATGAAAATTTTGTTGGTTTCGATATGGAAAGCGAAGACCAAGACTTACAAGCATCTAACTACTCAGAGAATGTTACTGAAGACAAGAATGAAGTAGATGATCCATTGATGTGCGAATACATGAAAGTATTAGAGAAATTAGAAAAAGTACCATTGAGAAGCATTGCAACTAACTTTGATACTACTAATGAATTTAAGAGTTTCGAAGTTTCTTCACAAAGAAGTGAAAATTTAGAGAAGCTCTACAAGGCATTGCTTTCCATTAAACCAACCCACTAGTATAGAATCAGAAAGAACTTTTTCTGCTGTTGGCTTATTTCTGACCAAGATAAGACCAAATCTCTCTGAACAATCATTAGATAGTCTTTGTTTCCTCAAAACTTACTTCCAAAACCAAAATAAGAAATAAATATGCAAAATTATTAATAAACTTGTTTTTTAATTAAAAATTATTTTTCCCTTTTACCTTTGGTTATCTGATATACTTAATCATTATAAATAGTCCTTTCCTGCCTTTCCCTAGGAGCTGCTGTTCAAACTTTTTTCAATCAATGGTATTTTCCCTTTGGTGTCGGTGACAGAATTTAAAAAGTAACTTCAGTTTTTATTGTCGTTAATGTGGTGAGTACTACAGTCCTGCAGCCTTGTGGAAAGGTTGGCACTTGGCAGGGTGACACCCAAAAAATCATTATAAATTATTCTCTGCATAAAACCGGTATCAACACCGGTATCAGTAAAATAATTGTTCAAATACCGGTATTAAAAATTGTCGGTATTATTTCCTCCCTAGGCTCCTGCCAAGCGAACACCTCTCTTCCTCTCTCTCCTTCTCCTCTCTCTTTCGCTTGGAGGATAACCGCCTCCAAGTTGCATAACTCTTGTTGCTCTTGCAACATTCCCCTGCCTTTGTTGCATAACGTCTTGCAACCCTCCCTTTGTTGCATATAATATGCAACATTTCCTTTGCAACATTGATCAACATTTGCAATTGCATTGCACTCTCCTTTTGCGCCCATACTACTAACGTGTAGCGTTTCTTTTTTCTCAGACCTCTGGAGATGAGTAAGTTTTTATTATATGGGATATCAACAGTGTGTGTGTGTGCGTGTGTGTGTGTGTGTGTGTGTGTGTGTGTGTGTGTTACTACTTTTGTACCAACATACATTCGGCTAAGTTTTTTCCTCTTATTTTTGGTGGGGTAATCACAAAATCGCCGAGGCTGTCGGGCTCACTTTCGACCAATTTCCGCTCCCTATGTGAATGAGATATACAAGATTAACATTCTACTCTCATAGGGTATAATAAAGTTTTTCACGAGCAGATTATTCGAATTACATCTTGAACTCTACCCGACACAAGAACCTTCTTTAAAATGATGTACGAATTAAGGGTGATGTTTGCATACTAGTAAATAATGGATGTTGAAATAGAGACTGGACGCCCATTGCTGGAGGTGCGCGCATCAACTCACGATGTACATGGAGCTGAACATTTTGTTCGGGCATCCTCATGCGTGGCCTTAACAGGGACGTTCTCAATAGGTTGCGTTGGCGTCAGATTGCGTGAGATGTTGAAGGCATATCATTTTCACATTGGATACTGCTGTAGCGGGGAAATGGAAATATATATTTTCTACAGCAGGAAAACACACAGGAGAAATATATTATATATATATATATATATATATATATATATATATATATATATATGAGAATTAACTCAGAATATATATTCAACAGTATGGAAAAACGTACAATAAAAAAGAAAACTGATCTATTTCACGAATACCAAAGCAAATCGTACATGTTCGCCACTCTCTATGTTTTCAATAAATGTAATTAGAAAAGTATTGTTACAACATGTGAAATTCTTAACCTGCTTAGTATTATTATTATTCCCAATAAACACGAGCTGATGGAGCGCATAAATATTGATTAGTTAAGTTCGCCAAATTTGGGTACTTTTCGTCATTTAATTTTCTCCAAGTAATAAGTTTAACAGCCTGCACAATTTATTTTCACACCAAAATTTTGTATATTAGTGCATGAAACCATCGTGCACCACTCTGTCCAAATTTTTGGATAGATCGCTTCCCCGTCTATTAATATAAAACGTGTGCAAAGAAACTTTATTAAAATCACACCATATTTAACGGCTGATCACCGGAGTATTCCCATCATTCCTAAAATAATATATTTATCCATATCACAATTAGTTTGTTGCTAATGATTATTTAGCATACGTTAATTCCTTATAGTGCCTCAGTAATGAAAAAAACATGTTTATGACTCAATAATTAACTAAAGGCGAGTCAATGCGAGTTGTCAGTGAGAATATGTTATGGAGCGAAATTTACGTTGAGTAAGTTCCATTCTGTTATATATATATATATATATTTTTTTATTTATTTATATATTTGCTCGCGATAGTAAGCCACCTTTACGTGTTACTATCAAAATATTCAACAAAACTTAACCGAGTATTTTTTTTGTTAACGTTTGGAGGTCCACTCTGCGAATCCAATTATTACTCAAAATATAAAAAGCTACTCACGGAGTCTGAGTGTGGTGCTCACCACTGAGGTGGTAATCTAATGTAAGATCCGCCACCTGAATCTCCACATATGATTGAATATCAGGCTCTTGCCATGGCTCGTCTACGATGATATGGGGAACCGAGATGTTTCCTTGTGGAGGCTGTTTATCGTATGTTTCCCCTTCAATTGTGTCAAACAGTGCTAAATCCTCTGCTGTGAATTCGGACTCATTGTCGTCGGAGGTACTGTAGGCGAATTTGATGGTTGGCAACCATAAAGGGTTTTTCTCACACTCATGGGCCTCCATAGCATCGTTTAACAACAGATCAGCAGTCGTGGATTGAATTGTGAAATGTGCATCTGCGTCCATGATATATTTGGTGGAATATGTATTAGGTCATGAACAGGTTTCCATATAAGATATCGGTTGGTTACATTTACAGGTTAAATAATCAATTAATTGAGCTTGCCTACCCTGGAATCATTATAGAGGCATGTAACATGTTCTAAGGGGATCTTATCGTAATAGGAGGTCAAAATCTTCGTCAAGCGTTGCAACGAGCTTCGCAGTACGACTTCTTCGAGACCCTGTCAATGAAATGGTATTCTCAGGGAAGCACACTGATGTACAGAAATAATCGAGAAGAGTGAATGTATAAGCTGTGAGATAGGCCTAGCCTGCACACGTATAAATATGTATGGTATCCGTCGTTTTCCCATCGTAATATACGTCCATCTCTGCAAAACAAATAAATGAGTAAAAAATACTCCTGCATCCATTTGTGATAAGCATTTTAACGTTCACGAGTTTATAGCTAATATCTAATATAATTATATATGAAAATAATGAAGATAAGCCACCTTGTACTGTTTACCCGTATGCGAGTCAACTAAGAGGAATTGACCAAATGCCTTGTTCAATTATCTCATCTAGCAAGTATAATTTATAAAAATTAATAACAGATGCGTATGTTAACTGCATTAAACGATGTTAAATATGCACAATATATGTGGATATAATGGTGTATAATTAATTGCTGCATGGATATTAGTTTAATTTCTGTTTAAAAAGAGAAAGTATGATTACATATTTTACTTTAATTGAATATTCAGTCAAGTTCTAGAAGCTAATTTATGTTAATACTGCCGTCTGTGTATTTGAATGTTAATAAACTATCAACAGTTAAATATTTAGCAATGATTATAAACTCACCAGTTGTTGAAATGAGAGAATTCTTTATTAAACAGCGATCTGACTACGATTCTTAACTAATCCGTTATTTTACACAGACAGATCCATGACCATTGGTACAAGCCCTTATATTCCTTCAAACTCTCCCTTAGGCAGTTGTAGTCCAGTTGTGTGTATATATATATATATAGGCTGTTCAGCCCTCTTTCCCTCGGCCGTACAATATATATATATATATATATATATATATACACATGACGTAACATCGCCTACTTGACAGCAGTTTATTGAAGGCAACGGTAGCAGTAGGTATCAGATACATCACACTTCTAGTCAATATTTGAAAAAAATTAATATGCTGGATCACCTTGACAATGGATATCGTGAGAGGTGGGTTGCATTATCTTTATTTCGTTAGTTCGGAGTGCCTATCCCTTACCGATGAATTTGTAGACGAATGTTGACTTTTGTGCAGTTTTGTGATGTTAATTAGTGCAGATATTTTGTGATGGTTATTCATATATAATATATATATATATATATATATATGTATGTATATATACACTGTGTGTGTGTGTGTGTGTATATATATATATACATACACTGTATATATTAGGGTTCATCAAACCTCACATGTTTTGGAAAAGTTTGCAATATACACTGGGCCCTGTGATAACTTTGCTCCACTACTTGAAACAAAAATTGTGACCAACTTTCATACATTTCCATGATCATCTACCGGGTTCACGTCGAGGTTGAAAATTTAACAAATTTCGAAGTTTTCAAGAGAAATGACATTTAAACAAAAATATTAAGGTAAGGTAAAACACCAATAAAATATAATGTATTAACGAGTTTTAGCGACACTTTTAACAGTCTACATCACTTTTGAGTCGACTAAAAAGTGTTACCATGATGCGAGACGGAGACCCAACTCGTTATGCATCCCACCGACCATTTTTTCCAACTTCCACCCACTTGGAAGTGGTCACTATTACTCTTTTATTCTTACTAGCTGCCAGCTGCATAATCTTTGGATGGTGAGCAGGTGTTGAGGCTGCCTTCCCTTTTCGTAGATTTGGCATATTTTTCGTGTCTGCTTCCACGACCTGTAGAATATTCTGATTCTTTTGTTCAGATCTTGCGGCATCGAGGAAGTAAGTTCTCAGTTTGACTGCTCTCTCAGCGCAGTCATTAATGACATTCATTGCAGCAATGTTTCTTTTAGACGTTGAGAACGCAGCAGAATTTGGTCACTCATCAACATCCTCAGGGAGGAATCCACAATCCAAGTCTAATAAAGAGAAAATACTCCAAGAGTCTCTACCAACCAAGTCTGCGAGAGTTGTCGTAGGAATGATCATGGTTGGAAACTTAGGTTTTCCAAAGCCAGTGCCAAACCAATCTTGTAGTGCTGCTGCAATGCTCTCGTCCTCTGGTTTGACTGCGAGTAGACGGTCAGCTATGGCACCGCGCTCTGCTTGTGAAACTAACTCGCTGAACAATGCTAAAGGCACCACTTCAGCTGTGAGGTACCACAGGTGACGTTTGAAAGCAGTTATGGCGCTTGTTGATATCAGCGAGTTCACTTTCTCGTATTTGAGGATGATCTTGTACAGCTGGGGGTCATGCCACGGGGCATCAACTGCTGAAGCGAAGGTTGTCCACCATGGACAGTAGGCCGAGTCGAAAAATTAAATTTGTGAATTTCCACATGCCTGTATCCAAAAAATTTGTAGATGCACTATAAATGCTTAACAATAATTAAAAAAACTAAATTGATCAAGTTTTACATGTTCCGCAAGTCCTCTGAAGATTGCAAGTAAAAGGTAAAACATTACAAAAACTTTTAAACTTTTAAAACTTTATTTAAATACATAAACTTTATTAATTATTTGGCAATTATGATTTTTTATTAAGATTTTCTTATATTTTTTTGTATTCTTGTTGTTATTAAGTTTTTTCTTGACTGTGTTTCGTCCAGAATATATATAATTTATAGATACAATTTTTATTTTCAGAATTGATTATTTGAATAGTTAAATACGTGTTGTTACACTGACAGAGTGACTTTCTCAAATTATCCGAAATGGCTGAGGCCGTAAAAGTGAAAGCAACTGTTGAAAAAATCATGAGTCCAGCTGTTTCCCTTTTTGGGAAAGCTGAGCTAAGTGGAAATCAACTTCCCCTATATGAAGACGTTTTAAATGAATATTTACAAGCAAGATATCTCTTACTTATAGCTAGTGAGGGAAAAAAAGAGCCAAATGCTAATGATGTGGCAAGAATAGTTGCATCAAAGGTAAAAGAGATCTGGAAAAGTGCATCAATTCCAACAATATCAGAACAGCAAATATTAGCCAGAGTAAAGGATTGTCATGAAAAATCTAAAAATATGATGAAGACTGGTAGAAAAAGGAAAGATTTTGAATCTAAACTGACCGCGTTCAAATCCAAAAATCAAAGGCTTTTTGATATTGCTGCCTGCAAATGCCATGATCTGTTTTCTTGCACTTGTGAAAAGAGCTAAAAGTTCCTGCCATGGAACGTTCTTTCCTAATTGACCAAAAGAGGTGCACGAAAAATGGCAATTTGATTTACAGACAACGAAGAAACTGCAAATAAGATCTGAGCGAACTGAACAAGAAAGAGCACGATTTTCTAAAAACATTGAAGATGGAGATATCAGTAACCCATCCACTTCCAGGGAAGAGCCAATGGACTGGGATAACTTTCATACAATTCCTGATTCTGACACATCAACAGATACAGACAGAGAGCGTGATGATGATGATCACTTCGAGGAAGGTATAAAGAAATAAGGTGAAGCACATAAGCTCACTCGCAAATTGCCTTCATTAGCAAAAACTTGTGACCGATTCGGAATATCAGACAGAGCTGGTGGTGCCGTTGCCTCTGCTGTTCTGGAAGATTTTGCTCTCATTACCTCTGAAGATTATCACATTGTTGTGGATAAGAATAAGGTGAGACGGCAGAGAAAGAAGATCAGAGAGGAGTTGAGTAAATCAAGTGAAGAAAGTATAGAAACATTGTATTTTGATGGAAGAAAGGACTTAACTAAAGCAAATATCTGTAAGGATGGGAGGTACTACAGTACAACAATTACTGAGGAACACCTCACGCTTATAGCTGAACCAGAATCAAAATATCTTGGGCACTTTACTCCTGTGACTGGAAATTCAACTAACATTTTTAAGGGGGTGATAAAGTTTCTTAACAGTAACAATATTAAGGTAGACAATCTGAAGGTCATTGGATGTGATGGAACCAATGTAAACACTGGCATACATAATGGTTATCAGGCAACTAGAGGTACACTACAATACTCCTTTTCATTGGTTCGTGTGTTTGCTGCATACCAATGAGCTACTTCTCCGCCATTTGTTTAATTATTTGGATGGTAAAACCAAAGGACCAAAAGCCCTTGCTGGAAATGTTGGCAAAAGTCTTACTGCGTGCGAAAAGATGCCAGTTGTCAAGTTTGAAGCAATCAAATCAAGTAATATGCCTTCTATTCCGGGGAATCTCGATCTAAGCCAAGATCAAAAGTATCTCATGAAAATTTGTAATGCAGTCATAGAAGGCCAATGTTCCCAAAACCTTAAAAACCGCAACCCAGGTTCTTTGAACCATGCCAGATGGCTTACGACAGCCAACAGGATAGCTAGACTTTATGTTGCGGCCAAAAAGCCATCAGAAAACTTGAAAACTGACCGAATTCATTGTTCGCGTTTATGCCCCAACGTGGTTTAATATAAAGCGAAGTCCTTACTATTACCAGGGACCAAGGCAGCTCTGGTTTATGATAGCTAGTTCAAGATACCTATCTGATGAGCTGAAGGCAGTCATTGATCCTGTTATTGAAAGAGGGGCATATTTTGCTCACCCAGAAACTTTATTGGTCTCGATGTTATTTGATGAAAGGCAAGTGATGAGAGAGTTAACTTTCCGGAGCATTCTCTTAGACAGGGAAAGTGTGTCCTCGGGCATTAGAGAATTTAGACGGCCTAAAATTAATTTCTTGGCAAGAGGCTACACAGATTTAATTCGATTTGGAGACTACCCAAGACATGAACCACCTCTGACAAAAAGCTTGACAAACACCCAGTTAGAGCTTATCGTAAGGGGTGATGAAACTAACCCTCTATTGAAAAAGTACCCATGTCATTCACAAGCTGTGGAAAAACATGTCAAACTTGTAACAGAAGCATCAGCTTCTCTCTGTGTCGAGGAAAATAGAGATGGTTTTATAAAGGCAAGAATTGCTTCAAGATCAAACATGCCTACATTTGAGTCAAAATGCGAATACAAATGTCAATAAACCACATGTAAAAACTAATGGAAGGGAGGGTGGGCTGGGCATGGTGTGGAATTCGACCTACAGCCACATCCTCGTGGTGAATTCTGGATGATTTGCCCTGTAAACTATCATGGCAAGTCAGCAAAGAGCTGTAGTTTACTATACGGAGTATCGGAAAAAATCACCAAAATTTTAAGTGACTTGTGGAACCTCAAAATATGTATATAAAAGCTTGAAACTTTGTCATGATACTTCCTATGTAGGTACACAAACTTTCGTAATACAGGGTAAATTAAACTTCCCCAAAATCTTTTTTCAAGCAAAAACGACCCGGCCTAATGGACAGTATATCAGGCAGAGAAATGTAACAAACTCATGTATCTTTGGGCCTTGTCTTCTTGTGATTTTTCCTGGTGGTAGAGTGTCGATTTGTTCTTGCAGAAGTCCAATCTTAATTGCGTATAAAATCTTTGCCATCCATTTGGCCTTGTGTACTGCACTAGGGCGCCTGAAGCTAAATTCACGAGCTGTCCCTTCCAAATATAGCAAACAAAGCCCAGAGAACTCTTGATAGTCGTGTCTCTTCAGAATATGAACTGGGATTAAAATGACTCAGATTTTCTTCACTGCTGTGGGGAACGAGCAGGAAGTTTGTGCGAAATTTACTGAAGACTCTTACTTCTGAGGATTTCGATGTCTCTATCTTGAGGTCATTGAAGACATGCCCAGCGATCACTTCACCAACATGACGTCGACACCCAGACCATAGCAAAGGGCGACCGATTGCCTGTTGGAGAATGACACACTGACACACGCTGCGCCCACATGTCCTGTATTGCTTGCAGTGGTATCAAATACTAAGTTGACAATGGACTATGAACAACTCCAGGACTGCAAGAACGTCAGTCTTTTCAGTTATGATCTCCCCAGACCGCTGGTTACTACCAGTACCAAGTTCATATGATGGCACGCCGAGAAGTTTAAGTTCACTAGCATCACCCACAGCAACAGCAAGTCTGTCAACTGAAACATTCAGATTCTGCAGTGAACCCATCATCTTTGAATCCCAGTGGAGAGATGCAAATTTGGGTGGTATCCATGACTGGTTGACGGAAATGGCAATCTTCTCGTCTACCCTACGCCTTGACCTATCAGCTGTTGTATAAGAAGTTGAAACTTTGTTTGGATCATCTCCAGATCCTTCTATAAAGGCTTCCGTGAATGTTGCTTGTTGGGCTGGTGTTAATTTCATTCTAGTGGCCAAAGACACTAACTTGGGCTTGGTGAGTATGTCATGTGGTATGAACGCCGGTGTGTCATGACGAACAACTTGATGATGTGTCTTTCTAGAGGTTTCTTGTTACATTGGGATGTCTTCATGATCTTCATCACTGCTTCATAACTGCATGATGCCTCCTGTTCTTTCTCTGCTCTTTCTTTCCTCTTTGCTTCTTTGGCTTTGCGTAACTAAGTGCGGTGAATCTGTGAGGCCAGCACCTTATCATGAGATCCAAACGACGCAATGCAGTCTGTTTTCATTAACCGAAGAAACTCTAGGTCATCAGGATTTCAGATAGACTTTTCAGCATCTTTGGCCCACAATGGAAATGTCATTTTCAGCTGATTCTTCACCTTTTTCACCTTGGCGCAGCTGGAGATGAGAGGCGATCTATTGGGATCTCGCGCAGTTTTCCATTTTTCTCAGATAGAGCAATGATTTTCTCATAAGCTTTCTTGTCTGATATCATAGGAGTGATTGTTTTGTGATAAAATAGTAAAAATTTTTTCAAACACAATCTTTGCAATGTCCCGCTTTGTCCTGTTTGACAACAGTCTTTCACGCTGATGAAATAAAAAACATCGCAGGACTTGCTCATTTGTTGGTAGCCGGTAGTAGTAGTGTGACTGCAAAATGGGAGAGTGTAATTGCAATGCAATGTTGATCAATGTTGCAAAGTGGAGGGGAGTTGGCATTCGTAGGGGAGGGGTCTGTAAGCAAGGGGGAGGAGGAACAGTCCCCTGCATGAAGGAGGTTGAAGGGAGGCCCAAGACCTCCCCCCAAAAGGGTAACCTAACCTGTCCTGACCTAGGAAGGTAACCTAAGAGAGAGGAGAGAAGAGGAGATCTTTTCACTGGTATGTCTCGTCGCATACTGAAGTTCTTGACTTCCTCAGCTGGCTCAGAAGGCGAAATCTAGCTTAGAATGCGTAATTGGCTTAGAAGGCTTAATCAGCCAGTTGGCTTGTGTAGAGGACAATATACAGTGTATATATATATATATATATATATGTTTTCATTTGTTCGTTCTCCCTCCTCATCTTGTGCGGAACGCTCTACACAAGCGTCGTTTTTTACATACATATATATATATATATTTATATATTTATCGAATCAAATGCAATCCATAAGAATAGTTGCTTGATTGCGTTATTTATTTAATTTGTAATATATGTATGTAGGTGTTTGTAAACAGCAGAAGGAGAGAGAGACGTTCCATCCGTTCGTAGCCACGGAGCATCGCATAATGATATCTTCAGTATCGCAGCTAACAGGCTTAGAAGGCAGACATGACACGGCCAGTCGTACGGCGTAATCGGTTGACAGGCATTCTTTTTAGATGATAAACAACCAGCCGCCACAATTTAGTGGATTATATAAAGTATATATGCATGTGGAGTGTGTATGCATATACTTTTGTCTGTAACACGGAATAAATAAAGACTTTTAGTGCTCATCCCATCAACAACACAGATACAACTGCTCAACACAGAAATAAACAACAAACTCAAAGGAAAGAACAGAAACATTTAGGGAATTCTTAACAACACCAAACCACTCCAAAGATACAGCCAGGCTATACAAGACAATAAACAGCATTACCCACTCTAACAGCGGCATTCACACCTCACACGCGGCTATCTGTCGCAGCAAAAATAATATCCCAATATATACACACAACAAGCTAACATTCTAGTTAATGACTACGCAAAGATAAGTCACTTAAACAGAGACAACAACCAGAAACACACAGACACACAAACAGCCAGGCACAAGAAAACCTACAGACTCGACACGACCATTACACCCTTCAATACAGATCAGACCACCAACATCATCAAAAACATTAAGAATTCGAAGGCTACTGGACCAGACAACATATCTAACATACATCTTAAACACTTGGGCCCACAGGGAATACAAGCTCTCACAAATATCAGCACATATTCATACCAACACTGTATTATTCCTGACATATGGAAACAAGGTAAAATTATTACACTATTCAAACCAAACAAAAATCCAACAGAACCAGTTTCCTATAGACCCATTACTTTACTATGCACACCTTCCAAAGTAACAGAAAGACTAATCTTACAAATCACCAACCCACCCATACCACTATCGCCTACTCAACATGGATTCAGACCTCACCACTCGACCACGACATTACTCACTAACCTCACGCAGCACATCATGGATGGCATCAACTCCAGACGACCAGCTCAACGTACACTATTAGCAACAATAGACATTAGTAAAGCATTTGGTGCTATGCCACGCTTCCTTCTCATAAACAAAATACTCAACACAAACATGCACAATAACACTGAAAGATGGCTGAGCAACTATCTTTCAGGAACAAGCTATCTTTCAGGAACAACTATCTTTCAGGAACAAGCTTTTTCCGAACGGGGTCCCTCAAGGCTCTGTTCTTTCACCAACACTGTTGAACTTATACATGCATGACATTCCAACACCCATAGATAACACGCTTACCTTATCATCATATGCAGATGACATCACTCTAACATCCACTCACACCAACATCGACACCGCTACAAATAACCTACAAACATACATAAACGGTATACAAGACCAAATTTGCATTGGGTAGCGTTTAAAGAAAGTTTTAGGAATATTGAAAGGGAGTTTATTCCTCGTAGGCCCAAGCGCGCTAGAAATCATGGTAGGCCCAAGTGGTGGACTAGGGAAATAGGCGAGTTTATAAACGAGCGTAATAGAGCGTATAGACTTAATAAGCGCAATGGCACGGCAGCTAACTTTAATAGATATATCGAGCTTAGACGTCAGGTTAAAAGATTAGTTAGGAATGCCAAGCGTAATTTAGAGATACTTATAGCTGCGGAAAGTAAACATAATCCAAACAAGTTTTTTGGATACGTTAATAATCGTAAGCCGATAAAAGATAACATAGGCCATCTAGTGGATGTTAATGGCGCTTTAGCTTCTGACGCTCAGGCGATGGCGGGTATTTTCAATAACTTTTTTGCGACAGTTTTTACCGTAGAAGACGTAAATAATGTCCCCGACGTGGACGATATCGTTCCATTTAGTAGCGAGACTATTTTGGATGAAATAACTGTTTACGAGGCTGAGATTGCGCATTATATCGATAGGCTAAAAGTTAGCAAGGCTCCAGGCCCTGACGCTTTTTATCCCAGACATTTGAAAGATTTGAAAGACGTTATCGTTGGCCCCTTAACGAAGATTTTTAATGAGTCACTCAAAACGGGGATTATTCCTGAAGACTTCAAATTAGCTAACGTCACGCCTATTTTTTAAAAAGGCGACCGCGAAGTAGCTAGTAATTATAGGCCCATTAGCTTAACGTCAATTGTCGGTAAACTTTTGGAATCCGTAGTTAGGGATCGTATCATCGATCACTTAGAAAGTAGAGATTTGATTAATAGTAGTCAGCATAAGTTTCGACGCCATAGGTCTTGTTTAACTAATTTCTTAGAATTTTATAACGAAATAGTGCGCGAATACGATAGGCATAGAGCGGCTGACGTTATTTATTTAGATTTTAAAAAGGCGTTCGATACAGTTCCGCATAGGAGCCTAATTGCGAAGGTCAAAGCGCACGGTATACGCAGTCAGGTAGCTACGTGGTTAGAAGAATGGCTTCGTGCAAGGAGGCAGAGGATCGTAGTTAATGGTAGTGAATCGGGGTGGTTAGATGTAGATAGCGGTGTCCCACAGGGTTCAGTGTTAGGCCCATTGCTATTCGTAATTTACATTAACGACATAGATGTAGGATTAACTAGTAACGTGTCAAAATTCGCGGACGATACTAAAATAGGCGGTAAGGTTGTTAACGAGGACAATAGAAATAGGTTCCAAGACGATGTAAATAGGATTATGGAGTGGACAGATAAGTGGCAGATGCAATTTAACGTAGACAAATGTAAAGTTTTGCATATAAGTTCTCGTAACAATAATTACACGTACACGATGGATGATAGGGAGTTGGCAAGCGTTGACGAAGAAGTAGATTTAGGCGTACGCGTATCTAAGGATTTAAAGGTTACGAACCAGTGCCTGGAGTCTTGCGCAAAAGCTAATAGGATGTTGGGCTTCATAGCGCGTAATTTCGAATTTAAATCGAAGGATATTATATTGCCCCTTTACAAGTCCCTAGTCAGGCCTCATTTAGAATATGCCGTTCACGTTCAGTTTTGGTGCCCGTACTTGCGTGAGGATATTGATAAGTTAGAAAGGGTTCAGCGTCATGCCACGAAACTAATTCCGTCAATGCGGAATAAGCATTATGAAGATAGGATTAAAGAGTTAGACCTGTATTCACTCGAAACTAGGAGATTAAAGGGGGAGCTTATTGAAGTTTTCAAAATCGTTAATAACATCGATAACGTAAATTTTGACAAACTGTTCACTTTCGATAATAGTAATACTCGTAATAACGGATTTAAGTTACGTGGCAGACGTTTCATTACTAATATCGCTAAAAACTTCTTTACGTTTAAAGTAATTGATAAATGGAATAATCTTCCCGAGCCCGTCGTGAACTCTACCAGCGTTAATGTGTTTAAGAACCGTCTTGACAGACATTTTAAAAATATTAACGTTGTTTAAAATAAAAAAAACAATTAGCAACAGGAGCTCTGGGGGTGGTGGTCGAGGATGAATCTGTTGACGATTAATGCCAGCTTGTGACATGCCAGCGTGTGATGCCAGCAACAAAATTATTAAAAAAAAAAAATAAATAAAATTAGACTAACACAAACGTAGATGTAGCTCGTAGCGTAAACTAACCCACTTTTTGTTTAACTTTACCTACTTTTTTTTTCTTTTTTTCTTATCCTCTCCTTCCTTTGCATGTCTGTAACTCTCTTTTCTTGCATGTCTGTAGTTTGCATGGTATGACAGTGGGTTAAGACTGTGTTTGCATGGTTTGTAAGCGTTCATATTTTACTTCTTTTCATCTTTCACCCCTTTCCTATTGTCTTTGACTATTTTCCCGACTTGTCGGCACTGGCCAGCGGATGATGATGGTGAGTCTTTTTTCTCTTTTTCTGAATGAATGTTAACCCACGAGTGATAGGTGTTCCTCCTTACTTAACCCCTTATTCTCTTCTCTTAACCCCCTACTCTTTCCTTTCTCTCGGGCTAACCTTAGAGTGGATCTTAGGGTTTTTGTTAGCCTTAGCTTCTGTAGATCTGTAGAAGACTGGCTCACACACAATAGACTCAAAGTAGCGCCCACAAAATCAACCATCACCTTGCTTACAAGCAATACAAAAGAACACCAGATAACTCAACAGCTTACACTAAACAACACCAACATGCCACACACTCACAGGACCAAAATACTTGGGGTCACATGCAACACATCATTATCTTTAGCAAACCACATTCTGGACATTAAAAACAAATGTACTTCAAGACGTAACACGCTAAGGGTACTAACAGGCACAAACTTTGGACACCAGCAGGAAACAACATCACTCATATACAAACAATATATTCGCTCAGTTATGGACTATGCTAGCACATCCTAGGCACTCACTATCTCAAACACATACATAAACACCTCACAGACAATACAAAACAACGCACTTCGTATCATTACAGGATGCACTCAAACAACACCAATAGAACACCTGCACACAGAAACAAAAATACTGAAAGTCAAGGAACATTTAGACATGAGGGGAACACAGTTCATGGCAGTAGCGACAACTAACCCACAACACCCTTGCCACTACATGTACAATCATGCACCGACACCTCGCACCATTAAGGTAACACCAAAAAGACATTATAACCAAATACTCCATTCCATACCACGCCACACAGTACAGAAAACACATACCCACACACACACCTAACCCACAAAGCACTGACGACTCGGTCCGAATGCGGTCCTAGGTGCGAAGCCGCCGCCCTTTAACAGGTCAGAGATCAGCCTGAGCAGAGCGGATCGAGTTAACTTAGCACGATTCCGATGTGGACATCACCCTAACTTAAGGACATATAAACACAGACTAGACAACTCCACAGACTAAACCTGCCACCTGTGCCAGACACACCACAAACAATTGAACACATTATGACAGACTGTACCGCTCTAACACAAAAACGAACACAACACAACATCACTAGTGCGCTGAACCTCTGGTCCACTCCGGAGAGGGCGATCGGTTACCTGCGTGCCGCCGGCTTGCTCGATCAGGGTGGGCTGATCGGCTAAACAACAACAAAAACAACACCAACACGTGGTTGAGATAAGGGCTACATCAATCGTCTAAGCATAGACTTTATGACCTCCAATGTAGATATTAAGAGCCCACCCATCAGCAGCACGAGGCCGAGATGGGGGCTACACCAATCGTCTAGACTTTAAGACCTTTCAGCAGTAACACAGTATTATATAGCCGACTTACCTACGGCTTTTACTTAACAACCAGATCTTATTACCAACACCTGATAGACCAAAGCCAACTTACCTACGACTTTTACTTACCAACTGATAGACCTATACGGTCTCAAAAAACGACCCAAATAATAGACAAAGCTATTAAGCATAAACGTATTAAAATACATTTATGAGGCCATGGTAGACCAATAAGGTCTCAAAAAACGGCACAGGCAACAGTTAAATCTATTGAGCTTCTCGTAGCAGAAAACCACCACGAGGCCATTGTGCTGTGGGCTAGGCACTCTTTTAAACAAAAACTCAAATATGATAAACCAAATTTAATCCAAAAACAAATTTTTTGTCTTAAGATACAAATATATCTTTAAATCTTATTATAATCAATATTGATTTAACTTTATATTAAAACTAGATTCTATTTTAGGTAACTTATTAATTTTTCGTCTTTTACCCCTGCATTTAAAAAGAATTATTTAAAGCAAGTTTCTGGCTTAATAAATCCAAATTTATCTTTAAAATATAAATATATCTTTAAATCTTATTATAAACAATATTCATTTAACTTTATATTAAAAATAGGTTCTATTTGAGGGTAACTTATTAATTTTTCACCTTTTCACCAAGCATTCTACCTTATCCCCAATTATTATTGTGACTAATATTTGACATATGGAGTATGGGGCACAATAAACTTTTCATTTTCATATAAAAGAGATTCTTATGTATATATATATATATATATATATATATATATATATATATATATATATGGTGTTCTACCAAGGTGAAAACATCTGCCTGTAGCTCCACATCAATATTACTGCATTATTTTTAATATAATTTTAAACCAGCTTTGAGGATCATATTAAATCTTACTGTTGAAGGTACATGTCCAAGAAATAATGATGCAAAAATATTTAATTGACCAAAATATGTACATATTTTTTACTTCACCATGCATTACCTGGGACTGAAATATATATAACATTGTTTTCCATGTTTTATACCCAATTGCAACTATCATACACCCATATCATTTTCATATATCATTTAGTGGGTACAGAAGAGAAATGTCTCTTGTTATGTCACCTGTTGAAGTCGTTAATTTGACCCCGTCTGCCCCTGGTCTGAGTTCTAAAACTCGAGCCATATCCCTGTACTGCCTTGGAGTACTGTCGTGTATTAGAACAAGGTCCCCAACCTTAATCATGTCAGACCAATCCTTCTTAGTTATTTGTTTATGTCTCTCCCTTAGACCCATCAAGTACTCAGTTTTCTACTGCGACTGTAGTCGAACGATTTTTTGGTAGTCACAAGTGCCATATTCGACTCTAGTCAATATTCTGTAATAATATTTTTCTTTGGCGCACTGTTCGACTGAAGTCTCTATGAGTTCATAAGAGTTGCCAATTATTTAATTTTGTCTTAATTTTGAAGCTCACTGACCCCCGACAGTCTGCAGACATCATTGGAAAGGGAAGGTGAGTTGAGGCATCGCTGTTTGTTTGGTTATTTATAAACTCAGCTGTTATTAATTAATGTTAAATAGTTTATGATAATTTATGATATTGCTACAATTTACTATAATTATACCCTCTTTTTTAGTTTATCATGAGTGGCAAAAGGAAGAGAGCAAACGATGCTTTGTCGGAAGAAAGTATTTTACGACTTGTTCTTGCATCAGATTCAGAGGATGATGAAACTGATGATGCTGGTGCTGGTTATGAAGAGGAAGCTCCTGAACATTTTTCAGATGATACTGATTCAAATGATGAGTCATCAACTAGCACTGTTACACCCACAGATACTAATTTTATTTGGTCAAAGGTAGGAAATGTGCTTGTAACTAATCCAGAAAAACTAACAGGAGTAAAGGATTTTCTCGATAAAGATAGAGTAATAGGTGGGAATTTGAATGTTTTTCAATAGTTTCAGAAACTGTTTCCTGATCAGATATATGAGCATGTTTGTAGGGAAACTAATAACTATGCTAAGGTAATGATTGAAAGAATGCAACCTTTACCCCCTCGATCAAGATTTCACAAGTGGCATGATGTAACTTCTGCTGATATAAAAGCTTTTATTGCAGTTGAGATTGCTATGGGCATGATAAAAAAATCATCACTCCCATCATACTTTTCCAATGAACATTTTTTGCTTCAGAGCCCTGGCTTTTCTTCAGTTTTTAGCAGAAATGATTACGAACTGATACGCTCATTTCTTCATTTAGCTGATAACGAAAATAATGAAAATGATCGACTTTATAAGATCAGGCCTATCATAGATATCACGAAAGATTTATATACTGCTGTATACAATGCCAGTAAAGAAGTTTGTGTGGATGAATCTATGCTAAAATTCAAAGGACGTTTATTTTTCAAGCAGTATTTGCCAAGTAAACCTTCAGCTAAATGGGGAGTGAAACTATGGTCTCTTTGTGATTCTAAAACTGGATATTTGTTGAGGTTCAATGTTTACACAGGAAAAGATACTGAAAACACGCTTGTAGGAGGGTTGGGAAGTACAGTTGTTCAAACTCTTCTAAAAGGTTTTGAGAATAAAGGCCATATTGTGTTTCTTGACAATTTCTATTCCAGCGTTAACCTTTATGAAGCCCTTAGACTAAAAGATATAGGTGCTTGTGGCACTGTTAGAGCAAATCGTAAAGGGCTGCCACCTGACATGAAAAGAATGAAAACGAAACGAGGTGACCTTCCAACAATTTGGATAAATCAAAACAAAACTATGTTGGCCTGTACATGGCAAGACACTGGAAAAGTAAATATGATAGCAACTGTAGGAGACTGTGGAATAACAAAAGTAGCAATAAAATCTAAAAAAGGAGATCGGGTTGTTGATAAGCCAAGCATTCAGGTGAATTACAATAAACATATGGGAGGTGTAGATACATTTGACCAGTTGTGTGCAACTTATCCTTTCAACAGGAGAACGAAAGAAATGGTATCAAGTAATCTGGCATTTCCTCATTGAGGTAGCACTGATAAATTCAAGGATATGCTTCAACATTCAAAACCCAACCAAAAAATTAAGTCAGAAAATGTTTAGATTGAAAGTTATTGATGGCCTTTTAGATGGGTATGCACGGCATAATACACGTAAACGAGGGCACAGGCTTTCTCAGCCTATCATACAAAATAGACTGAAGGAAAGGCACTTCATCTCCAAATATGAAGGAAACCAAAAGCCAAATTGCATAGTTTGCTCAATTATGCCAGCCCAATGCAAACTGAAAGGCAAGGGCCCGTGTAAGAGAAAGCAAACGTGCTATTACTGTAAAGCATGCAATGGTAATCCACCATTGTGTATAACACCATGTTTTGAAGTTTACCACACGAAAAAAGACTACAAAATGGTGTGTAAATGCTGAAACCTCAATGCACTCCAGTAAGGCCTATACCAACATTTGGAAACTTATTTCTAAATATCCATAAACTAGTTGTTTAGTTTGATAAATAAAAAGATGATGAAATGTACTTATTTTACAGTGGATAATTATTTTTGCCTTTTATATTTTGTACTTTTATTGTTTTTTCCCTAGACTAGTTGTTTAGCTTGATAAATAAAAAAATGTGATCAAATGTATTTTATTTTACAGTGGATAAATAATTTTGCCTTTTATATTTTGTAGGCCTACTTTTATTTTACTAAATTAGAATAAACTTTGCATACATATATATATCTTTTTATGTCATTTATACCTTTGATAGCAAATCAAACTTGTTTCTATTGTATAAAAAAATGTGATCAAATGTATTTTATTTTACAGTGGATAAATAATTTTGCCTTTTATATTTTGTAGGCCTACTTTTATTTTACTAAATTAGAATAAACTTTGCATACATATATATATTTTTTTTATGTCATTTATACCTTTGATAGCAAATCAAACTTGTTTCTATTGTATAAAAAAGTGAGTTATACATTCTGTTAGCGACCTAATACAAATTTGGAATAGATTCTGGAAATACTCTTATATAAATACAAATTTATCTCATTAAATGGTCGATTTATATTATTTTAATGATAATTTAGGAAAGTATATGCTTAAATCTAAAAATGAGAATCATAAAATTTACTATCAAAGAAAATTTGATTTTTTATGGAAAACTGCATTTTTTCGAAAACAAACATTTCCAACCAAATTGGCAGCTTAAGGGTTAATGAAATGAGCTTTAACTTTAATTAAATGATGTAACCTAGTCTGGTGACAATAATAATAATAATAATAATAATAATAATAATAATGCAACCAAATTTAAATAGTGCTAAAAATTTATTTAAAATAATTATGTTGAGGGTCCACTTATTAAATTTGAAAAATCTGATGGCTGCTTAGACCAATTTTGATATGCCAACTGACATCATGACACTAGCTGAGAAATTACTTCTGGTTGCAAAAAGTCTGCTATCAGGTATTTCATTCTTACATTGGACATACGAGTTATCGTCGGTGGATGTCCTCGGGGGTCCACTGCGTGGTTTATCTTCTATGGATCCCGTTTCCCTGAACTTTGCTACAAGTTTGCCGACACAATCTGTTAAATTCCTCAGCGATCTCCCTCTGACTCAGATTTCCTAAGAGCAGAATTACCTGGATGCGTTCTTCCTTACTCAAAGACATCATGGGCACTTGCATAAAAGGAAAAATATGAATTACTTATTTTACCCTATGGTTCCAGACTTATGGGACACCCTGTATAATGCTTAATTATTATCTATCTTCCTCTAAAAATGGCATATTCACTATATTTTATAACCCTGCAAAAAAAAATCGTATATTAGAATTTACAAAAGTGAAAATGGAAATAAAGTATTCTTGATTAGTTTGTCAAGCATCAGTTGTAGTATTATTAGAGAAATATTCAATAAATCGTTATTTATAATAGCTTCGAACTGAAATTTGGTTTACTGTTAGATGTTTTATGTATCTTTTATGTGTATAAGTTTTATACTGATTGAAAAATGTTGATTCCATGGTTGTTTTTAGAGTGAACCCTTTTTTTGGCAGACGGTATATATATGTATATATATATATATATGTATTTATACATATATATATATATATAATATATTATGTATATATATATATATATATATATATATATATATATATATATATATATATATATTTCATGTGTATTTTTCTACTTTTACGTATTAATTTATATCATAATTCAGAGGCCTAGAAACTTTCTTCAGAAAAAATATATAGACTTAATTGTGACCATAAAATAAATAAAAAAATTCTGCCTACATCCATACCTTTTTTCTTAAAGGAGCCGGGCGGAGATGTATCGTATTGTAGCTACGTTTCGTAATAGCTTTGAAAAAACTCAAATCGACGACGGTGATTTGAATACGTGGCTACAAGTTTTACATGCCAATCGGTCCCACGATTGCCTCATCGGTGAAGTGATGTAAGTTTTTTATTTTTCTTGTGTGCAGGGGGGGGTTGTCGGGTAAGAATAAGCCTTATATTTTCAACATTTTATTAAATGGTAAAACTATGAGGATTGTTTTATAAATTAATACATAATAGCATTTACTGCATACAACACATTTTTACGTTATATGACCTTCAATGTTTCTCACACATATACAAATAAGAGTGAAAGTGATCTCATTTTTTTATACATTGTAAACCCTTTGTAAAGTCCAACGCGAATTTGCTTATACACGGAAAAATAAATGCGAACAATTATTTGCCGAAAGCGGAAAATTTGATTATACACGGTCCGCTAAAGACGCTCTAATACAGTAGTACTGTATGCGTGCCAATGCGCGCTCTAGTGTTTTCTCCTACACTCTCCAACACTACCGCATCTCCCACCCTCTCGCGTCACCCCTCACATCACTCTTTGTCTGAATCCCGCTACCGCGTTAAGTTCATTGAAGTTGTGTTGGATTGTTTTTGTCGTATTTTGTCGTCGTTTTGCTATTACCCTTAGACAGCAGTATGGCACCAAAACATAAAGCATCTGCAAGTGATAGTGAAGAGAAAAAAAGTCGTAAGGTTATGATATTAGCCGAAAAAATAAAGATTCTAGATAAGTTGCGTGATGGTATGAACATAACATCACTTGGCCGCGAGTATCACGTGAATGAGTCGACCATTCGCACCATCCGAAAGAGTGAAGAAAAGCTGTGCTATTTTCACTCAATATATTTTTATCATATGTAAATATCATTATGTTTATGATTTTATTATGTTCTTATTTCATATACAATATAGGTAGGGAAATTAATTTATGTGTGAATAAAAAATCTACGTCTCTAAGTATTAATGGGAGACTTTACGCAGCCGCGTTCACGTATCCCCATTTATCACATAAAGTATTAAGTTTATCCAACGCGGATTTACCTAACGCGCCGTTCTCGAGGAACCTAACGTTGGACGAGGGTTTACTGTGTGTATATATATATATGCAGTAAAATCACAAAAATCACAAAATCACATTGGCTATTTCTCTCTTGTCCTTTAAAATGTGAATATATCACGAAAGCGATCGGAATTCGTGTTTCTTTTTTCCTTTTTCCCTGTGGTTGTTTGTATATATATATATATATATATATATATATATATATATATATATATATATCCAACTTAAATTAGTTACAGAATTAGCATCAATTACATTTTAAAACAAGTTACAGAACATAATTTTTGTCCTTAAACGATGCACACACTAATATTATTAGGGGTATTTTTTATAATTTTATACAATATGGTCTTTTAAGCTATACTATGCATATTGTTACATTAATTAATTGATGAAGTTACAATCATATATATATAGGCATAAAATTTCACACACTACACCGAATGCCTATAAACGGGAACCGGTTTCTTATCTGGCTGCATACCAGTTCATCATTCCATTCAGTGTCACACAAGTTGAATAATTTTTAAAAAGTTTTAAATTCATTCCCTCGGGAAATATGCATGAGAAGGCGCAAACTGTACATGTCACATACGCTGCTGTAATAGCTCTGGAATCGGTAAGGATTCCAGACTATTTTGGGAATTTGCAAATGATCGAGAAATTTTGCAATAATAGCATCATTCCAAGGATGTGCACCCAATGAATTAAAATAGTACATTCGTTCCCTATTTTTAAAATAAACGGCTATCCAATGCAATGAATTCCTTCTCCGCCACTAACATCTGTATTTAGAATAAGTGCGCCGCAGTGTCTCGTAGTTGGAAGTTTCAGCGTTTCATCCTTCGCAAACACGCCGATAAATTTGGAGCCTGTGAATCGGTCACTATTCATTACTCTCTGGAGTGTATTCGTGTCCATTTTTAAAAGTCTGTGACTACACCTCTAAACCTATCAATTTCTATTAGGGCTTGCGAGTCGAGGTAAACTAGTATACTAATAGGCGTGTCTAGCGGCTTGGCGAATTCCAATCTGACTGAGATGTTCCCACTCTGCTGTGGACTCATGTGCGTATTTATACTCGCAGATAAGTTGGGGAAAGGTCAATAGGGTAAAGGTTCACCCTCTCAGCGAATTCCTTCTGTGTTACGTCGATTCCTAATTCGTTACAAGTACCAGCAATATGTGTAAGATTACTATATGCTCTCGAACAAAGCGGGAACTCGTCATCTGAAGAATAATTCGTTTCCAATGTCCTACCTAAGGTGACCACATTGATGTACAAGGTTATAATCCTAAGGCCGAAAGTTTCGAAATTAAATGCAGTCTTTTTATATTTTCCATTCACAGAAGCGTGTTCCTGGATTCCAATTAATAACCTTTTAGGTAGAGCTCCAAGAGAACATTTTCTATCTGCTTCGAAGTTAACCCTGAGGACATCCATCGTATACAGTTTGAGTTGGACTCTATTAACTGGGTATTTTACTGTGGCGTGTAGTAGATTTTTTTCAACTTCTATTTGTTTAACAGAGCCTAATTTCACTCGGCGAACGCGGAGATATCCCTCCATAATATAAATCACCACAGGCTTCGAGCTCTTTTCTTAGTCAGCCCCAGATTTAAAAAATCTCAGGGGTCGTACGAGTGAGCTTTATTTTCATATCGATCCCATTCACAAGCAGCTTCTCCTGGAATGTGAAATATGTGTGTAGGCGCCCGAAGCATTCATATCTTCTTTTTAGAATTTTTAAATTTGGCCTTTATACTACTTTCATCTTTAGATTGATAATAACCTTCGGCAGTTATAACGGAGTCCTTCGCTTGTTTTGAAAAGTTGAGGACATTTTGCAGAGAGGCTCGTAGGTGAGAGTAGCCAGACCCTGCCGAGACGTTGATCTGATTTAAATACACGACACATTGACTGAATATGGTGTGTTGAAAGTTTGTTTCGGAATATACAGCGTAATCCTCTTCACATTCCGTTCCATCTGAATGTGCTATTCGTAGTTTAGTGTACATGTGCACACAGTTTGGATCAAAAAGTAACGGACTGAGGTGGAGATCACGAACTCTATAGGAGCACTCGGTGAGCTAATGGTGTTTAACGGATTAATTCTAATAAAGTCACTGTGCTCTACAGATACTTGTGCTGAGGGCATGTCAAAGAGGGTCAGCTCCGATTTATAACATTGTGAACTACACGGATGGATGAAAGGTGCCATGGCGCGCCAGAAATAGTGACACCTCTCTCGACAAGTAGTAAACAGTTTATGATTCATGAAAGCAACGTCCTTAGCTTATATAAGTTAAAAAAGTGGTAAACCATAGGTTTCATGAGCTTAGAACACTTCTTTTTTGATGTCCATTTACATTTAATTCCACGTGCTAGTAATCCCTTCTTCTTCTTCCGTACAGGACTCTTCTTCCTCTTCCCGCCACCACTCATTTTTCTCTTTGCATCTTTGATGATTTCACCCCGTGTACGCTTTATGTTTTGTTTTAGAGCTTCTTTAGGCTTAGTCCCAGCCATTATGTCTTCTACCGTGTTAAGACCTGATTGTAACGCTTTCCTGCCGAGATATCTGGCACCACTCTTCAGCAAGGGGAGAAACGTACTCAGTATGGTTGAAAAAATGGATTCAATCCCACTCCCGCGCTATTTCACCTCTCGATAGACTGTGAAAGGCCTTCGGGCCATTTTATCACAGTGCGACGAAAGTGCAGCTCCACTGTTAAGCTCCCGTCACCGAATGGAAAGCTTTTCCCCTCAATCGTTCTTATCTATATTGAGATACTGTTTAGTAGGTTAGTTGCGACATTGACATAATGAGGCTTGTCGTATGTGATGCTTAACCTCCTGCCTCTATGATTGGGAATGTGGGTGATGCGCAGCATCCGCGCCTGGGTATCCCCAACAAACTGATGTTCCACGATGTTGCTCGGGGGAGAGTAGCCATCGCTCAGTTTCCCCAATTTCAGCTGATACATTAAGTTGTACAATTCATGCTGTGACTCGTAAACAGTGTCTCTTTGGAAGGCCCCGACGTATCTGTCCACAGGTATAATTTGGAACAGTTCATTGTCCTTAATATCTCTACTAGTCGTTGATTTTAGCATGAAAGTATGGGTCGGTGTGTCTATGTTTACGACTTCAAAAAGGAAATCGGCGGTGAGGTATGACCTTTCAAGACTCTTGTTTAAAGCCCCCACAATATCTAAAGCTGTAATAAAGACCGGGCCCTAGTGTTACTTTTGTACTATAGTACTGTGTCTCACCAAACCAGCCTGACCGTATAGTATCATCTAAAGTTATGCCTAATTTTTCACACTCTCCGAATCTTCTAAGAACCAATAAAACGGCCTGTTTCTTCTCAATACTTAAAAACTTGGTAGACAATTGAAATTCGCATATTCCTACCTCATATGATTGACGGCCCAATTCAATGGGCCCATGGAGTTCTGTTACAAAGTTGGCCAGGATGTTGTTATGATGTACAGGCCATAAAAGCCACCTGCAATTTCTTCCCCATTCAAATCTTCAACGTAATACAGCATCACCTCGTCTTTAGGTCTCATAGCCCTAACTTTAAAAATCTCACGTGTCCAACCTTGCTCAAATCACTTCGCGAATTTATTCCACAAATGCAACAGCCTTACAATAATCATTGATTTTTAAACGCCTAGAGCGTGGAAGCACTCTACGAATATCTTTTCTCACCTTACGTTCTGTGTGCGTACCTCTTTCTAAAATTTCATTAGGTGTTGTACCAATCGCTCGGTGATGTGAACGGTTGTAGGATGAGGCCAGCGAATCCAGAATGTCTATATATCTGTATGTGTTTTCGTGTGTGGAATAGCGATGCATACGTTCCTTTATGGTACGTTCAACTCTTTCAGCTAAAGATGCCTTATTTATAGAATTGCTAGTGTAATAACTGATGTTAAACTCTGTCAACATGTTCTGAGAAGTTCGGCCTACAAATTCTTTCCCCATGTCCGTACAAAAATAGCCAGGAATCCTGTTTTCTTTCAACATCAGCGTTTTGGTGGCTTTAGCAACTGTTTCAGGCGATTTATTTTTCAAGGGAATTAGCCACAAATATCCAGAGCAGTGGTAGGCAACCTTTTTTGAAACTGGGTCAATCTGATTTACTGGTAATTTGATAATGGGTCAGTGTTCAAAATTTAAATCAAATTACACTATTTTCAGAACATTTTAAAATAAAAAACACTCTTCATGTGATAATAATTATTGTTTTATATATACTATATACTACAATTGAAGCGGGTCAGAGGTTGCCTACCACTGATCTAGAGAATACATCTATTATGAATAGGATGTAGCAGTAGCCGCCATTATACACTGAATATCTCTGCATATCTGTTAAATCTGCCTGCCAAATAGAATCAATCGAGGCTGCTGTTGTCTTGGCTGTTTTAAACCTTTTTCTCACCGTCTTATGAAGTGTATAAATATCCTGCTCCCGAAAAAAACTCTCAACATCTTTTTTTTTCCCTACTCCCTCTTTATAAACGCCGCTGTACACTCAGTGTACAGTCTATTAATGCCGCCGTAGGAAGCTGGGCTAAAACTGTCATAATAACGTTTTCTTCATATGTTATCTATTTGCGTATTTTAGATTCGCGCGGAGAGGATTGGCCATTGTTGTTTGGTCTCTTCTTTCTCCTCTTCAGAGATGTTACCGATGGGAACGAAGGCGTGTTCAGCTGTGGTACATGCGAGGCTTGTTCCAAGTCTTTTAGCCTGTTCAGATTACCTATCAGTGTTTTTGGGACATTTATTTGCTGTAGTCTTGCTTTAATATTTCCCATCCTGCCTATCCCACTTTCCTGCCTATCCCACTTTCTCACCAAGTTATGTACGATATCAATGATGTTCGAACCCTGTACCTTTGTTCCTTCAACAGGAACCTCATCTGTATCGGACCACAGTATAATTGGATCCTCACTCAATAGATTATAAAGACTTAAACCTTTATTCCTCAATATATGTGGGAGAATGCTTTTTAATACATGCTCGATATGTTGTGGGGTCGCTCCGTTGTTCTATGACTGTTCGTCTCTAGTCTCGACCACAGGTCTTATGCCTCCAAGCTCACCGTCTTCTGCGCTGTGCCTAATAACTACGGGGACCTCTGTCAGATTTTTATAATTTTCGTACTCATGAAGAAATTTCTGCAGAGTTCCTTGATATAAGATTCTTTTCTCATCAGGAGACTTTTCACTGTTTAATAGGTCTAACAAATCGCTTTCCATTCTTTTAAGTCTGCTTTCAGGGGGTTCTAGAACCGTATCTGGACTCTTTGAGCTTTCAAGTGAAGTATACACCTCGTGTGGAATCACGACTACGTTCTTCATTTATTAAACTAGTCAGAAAAGGCACCAAAACTGAAAATAAGATGGCTAGGAATGTACTCCCTCTTTGTACAATAATTCGCTTTTTCTTCTCCACAGTTTGTCTTTTACGAGCGAGTGAGCGTATTATGTTCTTGTGACGACGTAGGCGAGCCTTCTGAGAGGGTTTCATTGGTACATTACATTTTATAACACTTAGACAAATTTCACAGATGCATTTTAAAAAGTCGGAGTCAGTCAATATTTTTTACAAACAGTTGTTGCAGTGCCCGTGGCAGTCGACCATAGATTTTTATTAATTGAGCTATTTCTTTAACCTCTTTGTCATTCAGGGATACACACCGTTTCTGCCTCGTATCGGAATATATTCACTCTTAGAAGCACCCAAAACGTGTTTCACGGATGAAAGTCACAAAGCAAATATCCGTAAATGTCATAATAACGTTTTCTTAATATGTTAGCTATTTGCTATTTTATAAACTTCCAAAAACTCCTTACGCTGATTCGGAAACATTTGGTTGGCTAATACCCCAATTTGTAACACATCTCTACGTTGTGCGAACAAGACTAGATATTGTATATTTACCGGCATACGCGCATGTATCTATATTTGAAAAATAGATTCTGATTGATGAAGAATACGCTTATATTAAGATGGTGGGAGAACACTGTAAATGTCTCGGCAAACGTTTTATCCATTTCTAACATGAACTCGTCAATTACAATGACCGTATGCTCATTTCCCTTTAACGAATTAACTGTTCCGTTGTGGAACAGAATATCATCTTGGTACTCGTTGAATATTGACTGGTATGTCGAATAGGGCCACATGACTTTATGCAAAAATTTTGAGAACATCTCCCCCTTGTCTTTAATGATTTTAAGCATAAACACAGTTTTACCACATCCTTTAGGGCCAGATATAATACATGTGGACGAGCTCGTGAACCTGAATTTTTCTCCAGAATCCATCTCTAACACGTCACACTCCTAAGTGGAACATTTACAAATTATACTAAAATTTTAAGTGATACTCCTTATATTCGACAGTCTTGTCTTTTTTCTTCCTCAGAACCGTGAATGACGATGAGGATGAGGTACTGTGCCAGCAACATGTCTTCATCATCGACGTTGCAGACGATACCCATGAGAGTGTAGTTGTTGTTTGGGCTACATACTCTATCCCCGCTAGCGAACCCCCACCATCGACACCTGTAGCACCCCCACGCGACAATTCGAGGAGAAAGCGGATGCATGATGAAGTTGATGAGTCGCCTTTCACGTCAGGTATAAAGCGTGCGAGGAGTGCACCGGTTGTTAGACTCACAATAATAGAGCCCCAGCCCTCTACGACAGCCCCAGCCCCAGCCCTTACGACACAGCCCTCACATTAGTTCCTTCTACAAATAAAAATGTATCCACTTATTTCTGTTCAATTCCGGTCGTACGCTCCACAGCAGCAGCATCTCATTCTGTAGAGAGTAGCAAAACATTCAAGCTGTGCGCACTGCCACCCCCACCCCAGCCCTGACTAGAAACCGATACGTAGTCAGGGTCGACTCGCGAACCATGTATAGCAACGGTGTTGATCACGGACTGCGGCGCGTAGTTGAACGTATTGTGGAGTTTGGCCTTCAGAACAGCGAGGGATGAAGTCAGGACGCGACTGTCCTTCGGGTTCGGGTCAGATGACGGAGATATAGATGAGTTTTGGGTAGTAATACCCTACAGGCGTTTAGCTGCTGTAGATTTAAAATATATTATGGGCCGTATAATGCAGGCCTCTCAAAGTAGCATCGCCTTCAACATGGACAACTTCACGATAGATACTGACCACGTGTTTCGTGATGCGAGACATACGGCCAGACCTTATTCACTTAACTTTAATTCTCAGGCTATTTACAGGCAGTATATAAACTCCAAGCGTGGTTGCGGCTTTATGGCACTAGTTCTAGCTAATACGTTTAATGTACTAAATGCATGAGCCAGAAATATTTGTTTGCCGACGGTTTTGCAGCGTGCTCGTAAACTGGTCGCAGATTGTAAGATCAAGTTTGACTGTAATATGGGTCCTAAAGAGCTGAGAAGGGTAGAGCAGGAAATGAATGTTCGTATAGTTGTATTTGGAATGGATGATCGTCCTAGGACTGTGTATGCTTTTAAAGGCAGTGTGAGAGATCGTACAAGACCCCTACTTATTTTAGGGTTGTCAGGAACAACGTATCTCCCCATCCACAATAAAAGGGACCTTTACGCGAGTTATGATAAAAGTCGAAAATATGAAAGGCATTATGATTTGTGTAAGGGATGTCTCGAGTTTGCGGATGATATAGTGAAACATTGTAAGGATTGCCACTTGGTATGTGAGCAGTGTAAAAGCTCCAAATATGAAAGTCGTGTAGTTGAAGCTGAGAAGGACTATAATGTGTGTAGTTGCATATTTTTCAATAATAACTGTTTTGAGCTTCATACATCAGTTGACACGTACAGGAAAATGAGAATCTGTGAATGTGGCATGTTTCATATGATGGATAATTGAGGGAAATTCACGCACAGATGTGATGAAATTCACTGTTCAACATGCCATGAGAAATTTAAGGCAGATGGTATAAAGCACTTATGTTATATGAAAGATGCTAAGCCTAAAAATAAACCTTGTATAACTGTATACTACGACATAAAAACATATACGGTTGCTAAAACCAAAGAGGTTATCCCACAGCTACTTGTAAGCCAGACTATCTGCGACGAGTGCATGGAAGTCAAGTTTGATGAGTGTCGCAAATGTGGTAAACGAACAAACGTTTTTAAAACGATCGCACACGACAACCCCGTGAAACTCTTTGTGTCTTATACTGTCTAGTTAGCGGACAAGTTAAAAAAAAAGGACTGTGTATATTCTTGCCCATAACGGCGCAAAATTTGACACGCAATTCCTTTATAAGGAACTGCTTGAACACGAATCATCGGAGATATTTACAGGCGATCCCTTGAAAAGAGGAAACAAACTTAAACATATGCAAATAAGAGGTAATGTTCAGTTTAAAGACATTTTATTATTCACACCTTGTAAATTAGCCAAGCTACGCAAGGTGCTGGGCGTAGCTGCCGAAGTTTCAAAAGGGTATTTCCCTGACACTTTCCTCACTAGCGACACTTTAAATTACCTAGGGCAACCCCTCCCCCCAAACATTACTTTAACTATGCCAACATGAGTGATAGTGAGCGTGAAGATTTTGACCGCTACTATAAGAGATTTAATGAAGATATTCCTTACAGTATAGCGGATGAATGTGAGCGTTATTGCGTGAATGCTGTGCGCGTCCTTAGAGTATGTTTCCAGACCTTTAGAAGGATGTACATTACGGGGGATCGAAACATCAAAAATCGAGTTTCTCCAATTTCACAGTATGCACGTAGTTCGAAATGATGATCGCAACATCTTGTAAAAAAAATGAGTATATGCGACTTCCCTTACCCCTTCCATAGCATGCCCCCCATTTTACTCTCTCCACAGATATAAATCCCAAATGTGACAATCATGCTTTATATTAAGTCTTATTAAGTAGATTAGATTAATTTGGATAGATTATTTAGATAGTTTTAAATATATTGAATAGATTACATAGATTAATTTAGATAGATTAGATGAATTATATAAATTATTGTCACGTTTTTTTGTTTAGTTTCAGATTGTTATTTTCAGATTGTTTATGATTGAATGAGTTATGATTTAATTCCGAATGAGTTATACAGGGTGTCTCAAAAGTCACTATCTATTTTGAAAAATAATGGGAATTACGAAAAACTGGTTTAAGACATGAAAAATATATTTATTTCAAAGTAAGTGCCACAAAGAATTAGTGCTATTTATTTATCTGTCTCCACATGGCGACCATCAGTGTCTCTACAGAGCTCAAAGCGATAAGTTGTTTCCCGGAACACACTTTCCAGCATTTGAGGTGTTATTTTCTGAACTGCATCGGTAATACGATTTCGAAGTTCGGCTACATCACTAATTCTTCTACCAGTGTACACCTTAGACTTAATGAAACCCCAGGCGAAAAAATCTAATGGTGTTAAATCGGGTGAACGTGCTGCCCATGGTTGTGTTCCTCCACGACCAATCCAGCGACCGGGGAAGCGTCTGTCAAGATAATCACGTACAATTATTGCATAATGGCACGGTGCTCCATCCTGCTGAAAAACTACTGTGTCAAGAATGCCATCTGTAAGAAGTTGAGGTTCGAGGAATTGTTCAAGCATGTCAAGATAAATTTATAAATTACACAAAATTCGAAATAAACCAATTAACTTTTTTTAAATACACAAATTTGCACCAGAAGTACATATCTTTATGCTAGCATAGCATTTTAAAAAAAAACATCTAATGTCACCGAAATAGATAGTGACTTTTGAGACACCCTGTATTAAATTCAGATTGAATGATTCAATTGCTAGAATTTAACAATTAGTTTCTTGTTATTAATGCTACTAGGCCTAAATAAGTGAAATCATGGCGACAAGAAGCAAAACGCACAATTCAACATTTGGTCACCCTGCAGAATTTCCACCTTCAATGACTCCTTCAAAGGCTGACGTATTTAGGCATTATTTATTGGTAAGAAAACAAGAAGAACTGGTTTCGAAAGGTTCTAGAACAGGCAAAGAATGTTACAGAATTGTCACTAAAGATGTGGAAGCCATTTGGGAGAAGTTTTCCTTTCCACCTATAGGATTTGAAGGAATAGCTATAAAAGTTGAACGATTGATAGACTCTGCAGCAAAGCTAAATAAAGTACCATTAAAACAAAAAAACAACAGTTTTCAGCAGAAGGTGGAGACATTCGATGAAATGTTTGTTATTTGCACTTGTACTTGTTACTATAAAAAATCAGTCGAACGGATTGCAGATGTGATATTAGAGTTCCAATGATTGAGTGGGAGTCTTTTGTGGGGCAGAAACAAAGAAAAAACCAACTAGGACCAATCGACAGAGTAACGACTTCCGCAAGAAAAAGGACTCACGATAGAGTTAAAGGATTAGAAAGAAGAGCCAAGATAAGCCTAGATATGAATGTCGCCTCAACCAGCAAACTGGACCCTTTACATATTATGGAAGATGAGAGCATGGAAATTGATGATAACAGCGACGATATTGACTTTGTTCCGGATTTTGAGCTGAGAGAAAACCATCAGAACAGAATTATTTACGATAACTTAACAATAACAGCAGATAGATACTGTGTAAGTTACAGAGCTACTGCAGCTATAGTCAATGCAGCTTTGAAGGATATGGGAATATTAGACGAAACCAATATGTTGGATAGGAAAAAAGTGGGAAGAGAAAGAATACGTGTGGGTAAAAAGAACATAATTAAAGTGAAATCAGAGAACACACAGATTGAAGGCATCGGATTTGATGGTAGAAAAGATCAAACTAAGACAAAGAAGGGAATGGAGTACGAAGAACATGATGTAATAGTCAAAGAACCTGGTGATGTTTACATGGATCATATAGCTCCAGATAACGGAACTGCTTGTTGTATTGCAGATGAAATAATAACTTTTATAGTTGATTCTAAAAGCAAAGAATCCCTCAAAGCTTTGCTATGCGATGGCACCCCAGTGAACACTGGCAGGATTGGCGGAGTGCTAAAATTGATTGAATTATATCTGGACAGGCCGGTACAATGGCTGATTTGCCTTTTGCATGCAAACGAACTGCCCTTCAGGCACGTATTTGAAGCAATTGATGGAAAAACTTCGAGACCAAACACCTTCAAAGGTTCTCTTGGAAATAATCTCCGAGAGGATTTGACCAAACTGGATATAGTTGATTATACCCCTGTAGAGGGCAACATTAAAGAAGTTTCGGCCGATATTGTTAAAAGTTTCAGCAGTGATCAAAAATATATATATGAAATGTGCATTAGCAAATAATCTGGACGCATCTCACAAGCGTTAGCCACCAGATCCCCAGGTGCCCTCCATCATGCAAGATGGCTAATACGAGCAAACAGGATCCTGCGCTTATATGTCTCTACACGGAATCCAGACAAAAACATCCAAGACCTAGTAAAAATTATAATGCTGGTTTACGCTCGAGGCTGGTTTTGGATAAAGTCTCATCCAAAGGCAAATGAGGGAGCATCTAATTTTTGGTATATCATGCACTTGCTTAAAGGCTTAGATAAAAAGCATCGGATGATTATGGAGCGTGTCCTCAGAAATAAGCCTATTTTGCCCACCCAGAGAATATCTTACTCTCAATGATAACAGACACAAAAAGAGAGGTCAGAGAGCTGGCTCTTTAGCACATCATTCGAGCAAGAACTAGGAGCACCAATGCGAAAAAGTTTGAGCTGCCAAAAACACTGAACTTTGAAGCAGACGATTATCCTAACATGATCGACTGGGACAACGAAACCATCACCCCTCCACATATTTTACAGAATTTGACAAATGATGATCTTAAAGTTCGAAATGAACCACTTAAGCTTATTCCTTTTCTCTGTCACCGCCAGGGAGTAGAATATGCTGTAAATGTGGTAACAGAAGCATCACAAGATAGAATTGGTTTCGAAAACAGACATAAATTTTTTTTTTAATGTACTGGAGTCGAGAAAAAAGCTACCTGTGTTCCAATGGAAAGGCCAGTGGTATCAGTAATTTACGATTTTAAATTTCTTAAGGTGAATAGTTTGGTTTTAATATGCTTCAATAAAATTTCTTAAGGTGAATATTTTGATTTTAGTATGCTTCAATTGATTCTTTAAGTAATATACGGAGAAATCTTTCTCCGTATATTACTTAAAGAATCAATTATATATATATGTATATATATATATAATATTATATACATACATAACTTACTTTAACTTTACTTATATCATTATTTACTTTAATCTTTGTCATTTATCAGGTTTTTTTATTCAAAGAATTAGTTTCAATTTCATTTCAATTTAAAAAAAGGGGGGGCATATGCAACGAGTAGGGGGGTGCGCATAGCGGTGTAATTACATTATGTTGTTTCGGGGCCCAAAGGAAACTCCGAGCAGTGTGTAGAATAAGAATACAAAATTTCGACCCCCCCCTAATGTACATAGACCGGTTCAACTGCAACCCGCTACAAGCTGCAACCACGATCGCATCATTGTGTTTTACGGTGTTCAAGAACAACTTCATGCCGAAAGACACACTAGCCCTCATTCATAGAAACAACCCACGCATTTATGGGCATAAAGTTATTTACTGGCTCATACACCTAAAACAACAGAGCGGGGTATACATAAAACATGCCCGCAACACGGAGGAAGTGGCCATTAAGGTCAATGGTCGTGTTTTTAGGGTTGATGGTTTAAGCGAAGACCGTGCCACTGGTTAGAAGACCGTGTACTCCTTTGACGGTTGCTGATGGCATGGATCCCTACGTCCTGAGTGTGGAATCTTAGGAGATATCCATGGTAGATCTCCTGCCGATAGTCTTCCATGGACCCGCACCCGCGATCAGCTTGTAAGCTCCCAGTTCAGACAGATGGGCAGTACCGCGAAGAAATAAACACCATCCCCGCATTTGGATCCTCTCAAATGCAGCGATAGCTTGTTTGGTGGACGTACAAACCCCTTCAGACTATACTTTCCACCTGCGGAGGATGTGAAACTCCATTACTACGACTTCTGTTCTTTATACTCCTACGTGATGAAGAACAATCCGTACCCCGCACGAGCACCTGAAAAGCTGGTGGGTCCCGTCCCGCCTACTATCGAAGCGTTCTCAGCTAACTTGAACGAGAACTATTTCGGCCTTTCTTTCATAGATGTGCTCCCCCCTCGCGACTTATGGATGCCAGTCTTACCCGTCGTTATAGACCACAAACTCATGTTTCCCATGTGCGTGAAGTGCGCAGAGGAGAACAATGAGGCCTGTAATCACACATCCAACCAGCGGAAGATCAGAGGTGTATATACAAACCCTGAGCTGTCCCTAGCCGTTCGTCACGGTTACAGAATAGTGAAGATATATGAGGTGTGGAGGTTTCAGAAACTCCCCAACCTTTTCACACCATATATAAACACTTTATTGAAGGATAAGGTAGAAGCATCAAGGTACCCGTGAGGAGTTGAGACCGAAAATGAAAAATCGGCCTATATTTAGCGCTACCATGATCGTGAAGGGATACAACGGTTCCAAATTGTAAAGAACCCAGGTAGCGCTTTAGTGCAAAGTTGCGCCTAAATAGTGCCTAAATACCTAAATACAGAAAAGGGGAACGTCCATGTAGCCCACAGTTATAACGAGGTGTGGGATTACGCAACCCTTCCGATAAAGAGGTCATAAAGATCGTCAGTGTGGGTAATACGTACATAATAAAGTACCTCACCAAATTAGCTACAGATACATCACATGTTACAAATATATCTGTAGCCAGTTTCACAACAGCATACGCTCGCATCAAACTTTGGAGTCCACTGCATTCTCTTGGCCAGAGGGTTCTGTACGCAGACACAGGTAGTGTGATATTCACGTAGAGGGAAGGTGAATGAATATATGCCACTTATTGGGGAATTCCTCGGAGAGTTAACTGATGAGATCAAGGATGAGTATGGAGATAGTGCCTACGCTTGTTCTTTTGTCTCAACAGGTCTAAAAACTTACGGGGTACGGGTGAGAGTGGGGGAGGACGTGAGATATATCGTGAAGGCGAAAGGCATTACGCTTAACTAGGCGAACCGACGGATCGTTACCTTTGATTCGCTGAATGACCTCGTGAGTTTAGAAGATGGGGCGACCAACCACCCTAACTAACTGTAGGGACTCACAATTTTCGGGCACAGAAACTGGGGGGCGTGAAGGAGCTTAGGGGGACGAAAGTGTGTCGTAACACACATAGGAAACGTTACCAGGTACCTGGCACCTACGACATTGTTCTCTTTAGAAATCGCATGGCGTGAATATTGCTGTCATTAACGATATATTAATTTATTTATTACGTGTATTTGAATACTGTATATGCCATGAATTAGAGACTATTTATTTGTTGACAATATGTTTATTTATTTTTCTATTTAAAATAAATCACGTTTCAGAGTTTCATTTTCTTCTTTGTGTGTGTGTGTGTGTGTGTGTGTGTGTGTGTGTTTGTGTGTGTTGTGTGTGTGTTTGTGTGTGTGTGTGTGTGTGTGTTTGTGTGTGTGTGTGTGTGTGTGTTTGTGTGTGTGTGTGTGTGTGTGTGTGTGCAGGAAAAAGCTAAGCACCGCCCACTGTATGGCGCAACCCAATTAAAGGGGTCACGTGACTCTTGCTATTAGCTGGTCATATCTCTGCCATGCGTCCTCAGTTGACCTCAACAAGCCCTGGATCTCAGACGTGTGTTTTACCTGTTGAAGAATTCTCACGTAGACGGAAAATAGTGATGGCTACCTTTGATATTGCGTGCTCGACATTCATGAAGTCTACAGATGTGGTGAACACTCAAAGAATCCCTAGTCCTCCCTCCTTTGAGGCTTTTAAGGCCACATTGAACCGCACGAAGCGTGAGGAACAGGAGTTCCAAATACTCTACGGATATCCTGGCGAGAGCATTGCGGGCTTTCTACGAAAATATATATATATTGCGTGGCTCAAACGATGTAATGGACTACGTCATAGGACTAAACTGCGTAAAGGCGCACATACACCGCGAAGTGAAAGAAACATCACGTGCAGAAGAGAAACAACGGGTGTGGGTTGTGAACTTTATTGACGAATGGTATGACAAGTAGTATTATGTCATGTTACATCACATCGAGTACGTATATCCTGCGGCTGAGAATATAAAACTTGTGATTATGGATAACCTAAAATATTTTAATGATTACGTTCATATATATCATGATGAGGTTCGCAGTGAGGTTGTGGCTAAAGGCTTTTACGAGTTTTTAATAGCGTTTAGGGATGAGTATCGCTTGTTAAGCAAAAAGGACAGATATGGACCCATGTTTCTCTCAAATAGAGCGCCGGATTGTTAATAAAATGTGTGGAGAAAATGAATGAAGATGTATGGTGCGCGTTCCGAGGAGTGATAAAACATTAAAGCCGTTATTACTTCATGTATCGGAAATATTCTCTAAACGAATGTCCGGTATAATGGGATACAAATATTCGTATGATTGTTTCATGTTGGACAACCCCGTGCACGAATAATTAACGCTTGGTATGACGCGCACATGTGACTCATCCCCCTACCCCTCCCGCCGAGCCAAACCCCGCACTGGCTGCTCACAGTCACCTCAAAGCTTGACCCGACTGGACGTGCGCTCTTCACAATAGAAAACCAATATACGATGGATCTTCCGTTCAGCAGTATCATCAATGCCGTATACTTATACGAAGTCAGTGTGTGTGTTCAGGCGTAAAACCGGCGCTATTAATTATGTACTTGAAACGATGTGTAGACAATCAAACTTTGGTAAACGGAACGCTATTTATTTAAGTGTTGAGGAGATGAACAGAATCTTCGTGGCGGTTGAGAAGTGGGGCGAGGATCGTTTTAAAATACCTGCAGGTATAGACACAAAAAGAGACCAGATTATTAATGCACCCTCATACGCTGTTATTTGTACGTTTTGTATAAAAAGAGATCAGCCGTGCATTTATACGGTTGATGTGGAAGAATGCAGCTGACAAGACAATAATGTCCTTACCCCTACGCGAAACCGTTTCATTCTTGACAGAATGTTTGAAGTCGTCGGTTTCCGCAAGCTAAAGCCTATATTAGACGCGCGTGTTGCCGATATGCTTTATTTTGATACGGTTCTTGAATACACGTACACCGCTCTGCTTGACAGCTTTATTGAGTGTAGGATCGAACAAGGCGAGAATGGATTGGAACTGGATGCGTATTTAAAAAGTATAGACTCTTCGAAATATCTTGAACTTTGGTACAAAGGACTTGAGAGGTACAGGGCGGAGTTCACCTACATTGTTCACCCTGAAGAACTATTTCTTTCTATAATGGTCAGTTGTCAGCACGATTTAGAAGATTACTTCAATTGTCGATATGCGTTCAGGTTTGAAAAGCTCGGATTGGAAAGAATAAATCCTCGTTTGGAAAGGAGTGTTTATAAACTTGAATTTAATATGATGTGGCAAAGGATGCCCTCTTTGTGCGTGCTTTTGAATGTATTCTATCCGTTTAAAGAGAGTGATAACTTGCCAACCAACTGTAAAGTGAGTACAAAAATAGTGTTAAACGATCTGAAAGCACTTTATATTGAATATAGATAGCCACATACTTTGGCTAGCGAAACAATGTTAAATCGTATTTATGGTGTTGTAGAAAGCAACGAGGATGTAGCTGTAGACTCGATCACATGCGAGTTTAGTATTTTATTTAAGCGCAGTAGAACATAAATAGAAATATATATATATATATATATATATACATAGGGTGTCCCATAATTCCGGCATCATAGGAAAAATAATAAAAAAGGCAAAACAAAAGCTTTTATTTACAGAACGTACTCAATATGTATTGTTCCGTAGCCCATTCACAAAATTCCATCTGCGGGTCGGGATCATCTTCGCTTAATTTCTGTAGGATCTGAAGTTTATATAGATGCCATTTGTGAGCCTGAAGAATGCGATGGATGCTACTTTTCGACACTCCTGTCTCCGCGGACAATCGCCGAAGAGACTTATTGGGACTTCTTTTAAAATGAGCCAGGATAGCAGTCGCTGTATCATCGTCAGTGGACCTCCTTGAAGGTCCACTGCGTGGTTTATCTTCTATGGATCCTGTTTCCTTAAACTTTGCAACAAGTCTGCTAACACAACTCTGTGTTATTGGCTCGCGGTCTGGATGCAGTCTGTTAAATTCAGCAGCGGCCTCTCTTCGACTCCAATTTCCTATGAGTAGAATTATCTGGATTCGTTCTTCCTTGCTCACAGACATTATGGCTGTAGAAAGAGAAAAATTGAATTATGGTTTGTAGAAATAGAAAAATATGAATTTCTCCTATGATGCCGGACTTATGGGACACCCTGTTATATATATATATATATATATAATATATATATATATAATATTATACATATGTTATTCATGTATTGGAATTCTTCTGCACTATTATATATTTATCTCCTATATATTCCCCAAGCTGAATAAGTGTATGTTAAATAAGTGATTCCATGTTAAATAACATGCCACTAAATAAACAGAATGATGTAGTTGTGTTTTATTATTCAAAAGTATATATAAGCGATATTATTTGGTTTAATTATTCTACGTAAAAATTGACGGCACTACAAAAGTTATTAATTTATATATTGCCTTCTAAGCCGACTGGGGCTGTCAAGAACTTCATTATACTTTGAGTCGAGAACATCTCCTCTCCATTAATATATGTAAAAATGAACAATGAATAATCAATATTCATTTTTACATAAGAACCAAAATCGCTTAACGCGAGTTTGGATAGAATTTCGATTTTTGCTTTCTACTTTTTTTCAGTGTCACAACCATGCGACCTACCATTCCTATGGTTTAAGTCGTATCCATATTTCCATATCTTATCTTGACCATTATCCTCTATCAATTTTATTAAATATTCATTATTACTCGTGTCAGTCTAGGCATTCGTACATGTCCACTGAGGACGTACATAATTACCTTACATGTAAGTACGTTCACATGCATTCTTTTCACTCTTTCTTTTAAGTGCGTTCACCTCTTGCAATGAACTCGAAAATGCTTATGCAAGTGTACGCACTTCGATGATCACAGCATAATTGAACACCTGAAAACGAAAAATCTCCTCTCGCTCTAATTCCAATTTATAACACTTTATCATGCGTTATGTTAAATCATGTGTGTCATGTATATATAAATATATACCGTATGTGCCCATGTACTTTGTGTTGTACTAATAACCATATATAAATATAAAAACACTGTAAGAATTGTAAGTGACGTAATGTACTTTACTGAAACTAATTAATGATAATAACTCATAATGTAATTAATGTACTTTAATTAAATGATAATAATTTAATATATAGTGTAATAATGTACTTTAATTAAATGATAATAATTTAATATATAGTGTAATAATGTACTTTAAATGGAATTGTAATTTAACAATACTAAGTGAATGTGAATTAATCCATAATTATAATCATAATTATGGTAAACCAAAATTACGATGTACTCAGTGATGTACCTAGATTGTACTCAATGTACTACGAAATTATGTCCCCCTTTAGAAATGCATACTCGGCGAAAATACGATTATTTTTTAGTATTATTTTTCCGTTGGGATAAATTTTGATGTGCTTTCTACTTTGCCAAATAATTGGTGACTTGCTCTTTCTTAAAATTTCTTAATCATTTTTAAATTTAGCTTAATAATGAATCCTGAGAAACTTTTTGCAGTGTTCATATTTTGCATACATTCTCTCTTCGTTATAAAAAGATGAAGTCATGTCTTGCCTAAGCATTTAATTGTAAATCTAAAACCTTTAATTTTTACTCATATGCATATTTTAGTGTAAAGATGCATAGTTCAATTTCCACTTTAGTTAACTTGGCAGATCATGATAACATCAGATCTGAAAATACGCGGTTTAAGATAAAAATATGGCTTCATCTTCAAATATCTTGTTAATTCGTTTAAACCATACCACAGCTAAAATATTTACTTTATTTTCAAATAGTACAAAAATAATGCAGCCTCTTCAACATTTAATAATGATGATGTTAGTAGAATCGGGGTATATAAACCCCCAACAATTTCTTCCATGTTTATTCTGATTCCAACGACGAGGCTGAGTAGTACCTGTACATTTTAGCAGTAAATTACAGTAAAAGAAAGTCTTTATCTTCTCCTTCGAGCCGTGCTCTCTTCAGGAATTTAGTCAGTAAAATCTCCCGATACATTACAAGAAGAATAGGGAGGGGAGACCCTCAGAGAATTTAATAAGCTTCTCAGAATCCTCCGAGCCACTAAAGAAGGACTCGGAGAGTCGTATAGAAGAAACTACTGCAAGTAACAGATCCGTTGCTGCCTCCCAACCAGAACCCCCGTCGACTCCGAACCGACTCAGGGCCATAAAAGAGGGGTTAACATACATATATATATATATATATATATATATATATATATATATATATATATATATACAAATTAAATAAATAGCGCAATCTGGCAACTATTCTTATGCATTGCATTTAACTCAGATAAATAAATATAGAGTACATATATATATATTATATATATATATTGTCTTCTAAACAAGCCAACTGGCTGATTAAGCCTTCTAAGCCAGATTACGCCTTCTAAGCCAACTGAGGAAGTCAAGAACTTCAATATGCGACGAGACATACCAGCGAAAAGATCTCCTGTCTCCTCTCTCTTAGGTTACCTTCCTAGGTCAGATCAGGTTAGGTTACCCCTTTTTGGGGAGATCTTGGGCCTCTCTTCAACCCCCTTCATGCATAGGACCAACCCCCTCCCCCATGCTTGCATACTCCCTCCCCCACGGGTACCAACTCCCCTCCCCACGGGTGCCAATCCCCCTTTGCAAAATTGATCAACATTACATTGCAATTACACTCTTCCATTTTGCGGTCATACTACTGCCGAGATCCGGCTATTTCAGCGTCCTTGTTTGTAATTCCTGCACCTAGGCCATACACAACTAAAGAGTGGTGTGTTTTTGCAGTTTTCTGAGCTTCAGGTTCATCACTCTGTTCCATTTTGAACAAAAATGGAACAGAGTGATAGCCTCGGGTTCATCACTTTGTTTCATTTTTAGCAAAAATGGGACAGAGTGATAGCCTCAGGTTCATCACTTTGTTCCATTTTGAGCAAAAATGACAGTTATATAAAAAGAAAGTTTTGCGTTCAACGTCGTCCGTTTTTGAATGTGACTGATCAGAATGCAGACCTGAAACAAGGATAGGTACTATTAGGTAGGCAATAAAATCAGGTTATATTCAGTACAAAAAAAGTCCATGTTTAAACAATCAAAAGTCAAACATTTCTCTGCATGAGAGTTGTTCCAAGAAAATTTCAATGACATAACTGAACAGATTTCTATGGAAGTTAGTTTATCGCATCGACACATGAAAGGTCACAATAAATTTCAACCTTCACGTGGACCCGGTAGCTATCATTCAAATTCAGTGATATTTTACATAACATGTTTTCATTATGAATGGAACACTGCTATTGTAGGGCCATTAAGGAATTGTAACACTGGGGGGGTTTGATGCACCCTAATATATACAGGGTGGCCCAAAAGGTACAACCAAGTTTAAGCCCTTATTTCACCAAAACTATTGAGAATACAAAGATATTTCAAACGCCATTCAATTCAGCATCTCAAGCCAGCGTCTCAACTTCGACGACTTTTCGCAATCTCATCCCAAAATTCGATACTATGCTGTGGAGAACCTCTGTCGGAATGTCGAAGATTTGACGTTCAGTCGATGATTTCAGCTCCTCCAAAGTTTTTGGGTTGCACTGGTAAACTCTATCTTTGAGGTATCCCCACAAAAAGAAGTCACACGGAAAAAGAAGTCACACGGGTTGTGAAAAAACTATACAGGGCTATGGGTTGATTGCCTGATACCCTCATCCGTTGGAAATTTCCAGCAGATTTCAGTGGAGAGTTAACGACAAAAGCCCTATATTTTTTTGTTAGAGAGTTATGTATGATATATGTTGGTCTTGAAAGGACCTCTGTTTATTTGCCTTCGGTATTTGCGCTGTCTAGTGGTAAAGAAAGAAATTACCTTACCTTATTATTTCGTTGGGCCTCGCTTCTGTTTCATTGTAGGGCGCGACGATCTTTTTCGATGTAGGGCCGTGGTACGATGGAGCTACACAATGAGTTGACTCGATGTAACTAATATATATAGGCAGTCACTATTTAAACACCTGAAGGAACAGGCCTATCCTTCTTATAGTTATTAAGTTTTATATCAAGAGGACCTCACGCAGAACTTAAAGGAAGACAAAGCACATCTTCCTTGCTTAAAGCATCGCTGTAACATAAGCAGCTCCGAGCGAGCCGATATAATATAATCTTCGTATTTTTATTATTTGCTGATTTCGCAAAGTTCGTTGACTCGTCTCTCGATGTAATTTTCATGAGTGGGCAGTGGAAAATTTTGAACACGAAATAATAAATTTGGTTTTCTTGTTGTTATGCAGGCCCGATGCCTACATATGGGTTCTATGTACGTATGGCAATTATTTAATTCCCAGTAGGCTATGTCGCCAATCCCGAGGCAATTTTGTAGATATTTAATTCAATTAATTAATAATTTATATTTAATTAAGACGTAAAGGTACCACATACGATACCATGTTGTAAGCGTGTATAGTTTTCCATATAGTACTGGGGGGGGGGGCCGGAGAAAAATTTGTATGTTATAGATTAAATTTGTTGACAAACTATGTAAAAACATGTAAAATGGATTAAAAAGAATGAAGTAGGAATTTAGGAAGAGAAATGTTACTCAAGACCTATTTAAATATAAAAGTTTAAGAGGCCAACTTTTCAAGTTTAATTAAAGTTATGTCAATCAGTTTGACTCCCCTTAGGTATAGGAAATTTATGGAATTAAAGTAAAGTTATTAAGCATTTTAACTTTGCTCATTATTTGTGTAAATTTTATAAGTCACCAGTTTTTAAATGCTAGTTTACTAATGTTGTTTTGGAGTTTTGTCATGTTTTGTTTTGTTAACGATTTATGTTTTAAAGTGACTTCTACGTTGGTGAGTTAATTGAAACGTACTGTACTTCCATGTATGTTGTTTAGTTAAAAGAGTTTGTACTGTATTCAAACCTCCTACCACTTCAGACTAGTCAATACTCGTAGTTTTAGTAGAGTAAATGTTACTCCTCCACAGGTAGATCTGGATGGCTTGGGGCTTTGAATCCTGTATTGTTTTTGTGTTGTTTGGTCTCTGGCCATGGGAGGCCATAAGATTGTTGTTGTTTGGCCCATGGCCAAGGGAGGCCATAAGACCCTTGTTGAATAGGTGAGCTATGGCCAAGGTAGGCCATCAGCCCCTTGTTGAATAGGTTGGGCTATGACCAGAGTAGGCCATCAACCTTTTGTTGAATAATTTGGCTATGGCCAAGGTAGGCCATCAGCCACTTGCTGAATATGTTGGGCTATGGCCAAGGTAGGCCATCAGCCCCTTGAATAATTTGGGCTATGGCCAAGGTAGGCCATCAGCCCCTTGAAATAGTAGTTTGGGCTATGGCCAAAGTAAGCCATAAAACCCTTTAGAGTAAAGTAGTTTGGGCTATGGCCAAAGTAGGACATAAAATCCTTTAGAGTAGAGTAGTTTGGGCTATGGTCGAAGTAGGCCATAAAACCCTTTAGAGTAGAGTAGTTTGGCTATGGCAAAAGTAGGCCATAAAACCCTCCGATCCTTGGTTATGTTCAGACAGGTTGTTGTGTTTGATACATGGAAAGAGTACAGTGTGTGTGTGTGTGTGTGTGTGTGTGCGTGTGTGTGTGTGTACTATATTTTTTTGCATTCCTCTGAATCCAATTGGTCTTCAAACTTGGATTCACCACTCCACTGAAGTCAATACCCATAGTTAAGATTGAGTAAATGTTGTGTGTCCTACAGGTAGGTCTGGAAGGTTTGGGGTTTTGAAGGAATCCAATCTGTTTGCAAAGAATGTATGTGTCTGTTGATGAAATCTGCTGTGTTTATTTTTGAGTTTTGTGTTAGGTTAACCAATTTAGCTGAGTAAATTTCCTCAAATGTTGCATTTGAGACCCTTATATCAAGCCTTGTCTGTTTTATGCCTAATTGTGAAATAGGATTTAGAATGTGTTGCGCCTATATGTCAAATAGGACTTAGAATGTGTTGCGCCTATATGTCAAAAAGGATTTAGAATAGGTTACGATTATATGTGAAATAGGACTTAGAATAGGTTACGCCTATATGTCAAATAGGAGTTAAAATTGGGTTAAGCCTATATGTCAAATAGGACTTAGAATAGGTTGCGCCTATATGTCAAATAGGACTCAGAATGTGTTACGCCTATATGTAAAATAGGACTTAGAATAGGTTGCGCCTATATGTGTCAAATAGGACTTAAAATAGGTTGCGCCTATATGTCAAATAGGACTTAGAATGTGTTACGCCTATATGTCAAATAGGACTTAGAATAGGGTTAAGAATAGGTGTTAGGTGGGTGTAGGTTTGAATTCGTGCAATTGCATTAGGTCTTTGTGATGTTAAAGTTCTGAGTTGAATTTTTTGATGTTAAAGTTCTGAGTCGAATTTTGTGATGTTACAGTTCTGAGTTCTGAGTTCTGAGTTGAAATTGTAAATTGTAGTGTTTGAAGTAGGACTTTAGTGTATGAGTATGTTAGGCCTATTAGGTAAGGTAAAGTGAGGTGGGCCTACTAAATAGGGTTATCTAAATATGCTTATGTTGAAATTTGCCTATTTTTATAGGACTTACAATGAGTTACGCCTGTTAAATGAACAGGCTTTTTTTTTATTTAAAGAGTAGGACCTATTAAATAGGCTTAATGTTGTGGGCCTACTAAATAGGCTTAGGTTGAAATTTGCCTATTTTTATAGGACTTAAAATGAGTTAAGCCTGCTAAATGAACAAGCCTTTGTTTACGGTTAGTGTAAAGGTAAAGGGATCGGTTCCCCAGTTACACGGCCACCATGTGAAAAAACTATAGGGGATTATGGTTGAAATTGGCTTTAACCTTCGCCGATTGGAAATTATCATGTAGACTTCAGTGGAGAGTTAACGACAAAATCTCGATCTTTTTTCGTTAGAGAGTTATGTATAGATAGGTCTTGAAAGGACCTCTGTTTATTTGCCTTCGGTATTTGCGCTGCCTAATGGTAAAGAAAGGAATTGCCTTACCCTATTATTTCATTGGGCCTCACTTCTGTTTCGATGTAGGGGGCGACGATCTTTTTCGATGTAAAGCCGTGGTACGATGGAGCTACACAGTGAGTTGACTCGATGTAACTAATATAGGCAGTCACTATTTAAACATCTGAAGGAACAGGCCTATCCTTCTTATAGTTATTAAGTTTTATATCAAGAGGACCTCACTCAGAACTTATAGGAAGACAAAGCACATCTTCCTTGCTTAAAGCGTCGCTGTAATATAAGCAGCTCCGAGCGAGCCGATATAATATAATCTTCGTATTTTTGTTATTTGCTGATTTCGCAAAGTTCGTTGACTCGTCTCTCGATGTAATTTTCATGAGTGGGCAGTGGAAAATTTTGAACACGAAATAATAAATTTGGTTTTCTTGTTGTTATGCAGTCCCGATGCCTACATATGGGTTCTATGTACGTATGGAAATTATTTAATTCCCAATAGGCTATGTCGCCAATCCCGAGGCAATTTTGTAGATATTTAATTCAATTAATTAATAATGGTACTTGTGGGTTATCTGTCGCCACTTTTTAATATTTTTTTATTTATTTATTTTTATATATTAAGAGAAGAGGATTCTTTATACTGTACGGCATTGACGATTGGTTAGGTTAAGTCGTGCTAGTTTGGTTAAATAAAACGGTATTTAACCAAACTAGCACGACTTAACCTAACCAATCGTCAATGCCGTACAGTATAAAGAATCCTCTTCTCTTAATATATAAAAATAAATAAATAAAAAAAATATTAAAAAGTGGCGACAGATAACCCACAAGTACCTTAATAATTTATATTTAATTAAGAAGTAAAGGTACCACATACGATACCATGTTGTAAGCGTGTATAGTTGTTCCATACGGATTGAGATCAGACGAATAGGCAGGCCAGTCAATGCCGCTTCCATAGTGCTTCCGATAGTCCAAACCAATGATATTCTCTCTAAACCTCTAAACTGATGTTAAACAAATGGCGTGAGTAATATAGTTTGTCAGTAAATTTTCATCGAATTCTATTCATTCGTTTTGGAGAAAATGTAAGTTAATATTGGTAGGTACCTTTTGGGCCACCCTGTATATATATATATATATATATATATATATATACAGGGTGGGCGGAAAGTAGCTCCCTATTTTGGATTGGTAAAAAAATACGTATATTATCCATTTATTTCAGAAGAAATAATATGAAAAGGTAGGCATACATGGTAGGTTTTCTCTAAAATTCAATGTGGGCTCCAACTCTTTCCACCAGCTTCTGGAGCCGCCCAGGAATGGCGTCCACTGACTTTAGCAGGAACTCCGGCGGGATGGAAGACATGACTTCCCGAATTCGGTCCTCCAGTTCTTCCAATGTCCTCGGTTTGGTGCGGTAGACTTCTTCCTTTACCCACCCCCAAAGAAAGAAGTCGCACGGTTACCGCTGAAAAACGGCAGAATCGGTTCAGTGTAACGGTGTGGTGTGGTATGACCTCAGATCAGGTTGTGGGCCCGTTCCTTCTGCGCAACACCATGAATGCTGAGCGGTACCTTGCTATGTTGCGAAACGAGGTCTGGCCGGTTGTCAGCACATGGGAGAACATCGACGATCTGATATTTATGCAAGATGGCGCCCCTCCGCACTTCGCTCTTGTTGTCCGTGAGTGGCTGGATGCCCACTTCCCTGGGCGTTGGATGGGTCGTCGTGGTCCACATCAATGGCCAGCCAGGAGCCCCGACTTGACACCGTGCGACTTCTTTCTTCGGGGGTGGGTAAAGGAAGAAGTCTACCGCACAAAACCGAGGACATTGGAAGAACTGGAGGACCGAATTCGGGAAGTCATGTCCTCCATCCCGCCGGAGTTCCTGCTAAAGTCAGTGGACGCCATTCCTGGGCGGCTCCAGAAGCTGGTGGAAAGAGTTGGAGCCCACATTGAATTTTAGAGAAAACCTACCATGTATGCCTACCTTTTCATATTATTTCTTCTGAAATAAATGCATAATATACGTATTTTTTTACCAATCCAAAATAGGGAGCTACTTTCCGCCCACCCTGTATATATATATATATATATATATATCCAATCAGAGACCATGTTTCATTTCTTCCAAAGGCTGACCAATCAAAGAAAGGAAATATTTTTCACCTGAAATCCGGTACTATATATAAATGTACAATGACCTTGCGTAACCGTTCGAGAAGAATGAAGTAACATCACACCACCTCACCTGCAAGTCTCTTCAAACCAATTACACGAGCTCGCTCCTGATGACGTCACACCATATCAAGTACAGTATAATGTACAGGATGTTCCAGGTCGAGCCTAGAAATATGGAAATTGGCGGAATTTATAGTTTGGTATTTGAAGTTAAATATATTTAAATATATATATATATATATATATATATATATATATTTCTAATGTCGACCTGAAACACCCTGTACATTATTTTTTTTATCTTTATTGTTATTATCAATGTAATTGTAATTATAATTATTGTAGTTATAAAAGAAAAAGAAATTAAAATTTAATCATCATTAATTTCAGTTAGAAATATAATTTCCTGAAAACTGTTCTTCATTAATTTTCCAGTTGAAGGTTGCTTCAGGAAAGAACCGCGCAAAAACATTTGAACTATTGGGTATACAGTAGGGTGGGTTGAAAATTTTTTTATTTAATGAAACATGCTGAAAAAGATGCCCAAGTAGTCACTGATCGAGGAATAAGTCATATCTTTTAGAAATATTAATTTCGGTGCTGGCAACTATGAAAAAATAAATTCCGAACAAAAGCACAAAATATCCTTTTTAGCATGTTTCCTTAAATTAATTATGAGGATCTCAAAAATAAACTCAATTAATGCCAATGTCTATCAAAAAACCATTAATAAACATTGTTTTTGCTTATTTTAAAATGTAGGACCCATATGTGTTTGATCTATCATGTGTATTTGTATGCCTACATGTATGTTTGTGAGCTATCATCTGTTTGACCTATCATGTGTTTCCTGATTCAGCATTTTATTTTCTTTTGTTTCAGATTAATAGCATAGATTGCAATGGCTTCTTCTGGTATAACGAGAGAAAAAGTGACGTATTCTGTTTACGGAGCGCCAGCAGAGCTTCCTGGCAAGCAACTACCAACTTGTGACGATGTATTCAAAGCTTATCTTCAACATAAGCTCATTACTGCAACATTTAGCACTCAGAAATACGCTGAAATTATTGCGGAAGAAGTGAATGATATATACTGTACATCTGTACTTCCATTCCAACAATCGACTTCAAAAGCATAGTAATTAAGGTAAAGAGGTTAAGTTAGAAGGGACAAGAACTTAGAAAATATCCCATGAGTAAATGATCTTCCAGCACTTATCAAAGTAAATATGATTCCTTCAGAAATTTATTTGACATATGTTGCTGCAAATGCTATGCCTCCGGTTCTCGTTAAAGAAGTGAGTGTAAATGCGCTAAGGCAGAGAAAATCCCGAATGATGAATGGGAGTTCTGGATTGATCAACATATTGAACGAAAAATGATTACACTGGTCAACACTCATTTTATTGCCAATCATATTAGTGATTTTGGTGTAACTTTGTGGTGCTGATTCCGAATATGACATTGGTTTTGCTAGATTGGCTCTAATTTATGAGATAATTGGTACCCCATTGAAACACGTAAAAATGCAAAAAATTTAATGTTCAGGCGGAGCCTACTTACTGGTTGGGTGGCCGATGACTTATATACGGAGGGGGAATATTCTAGAATGATCGCGGAGTAAACACTAAGAATATTCGCGTGTCTCACCATCTAGAATGTTCCGGTAGTTTCCCATATGCACGCGTTATGGTTACGTTTCCTATTAATTGAGGGTATTCATTATCTCAAGAACTAGAGCCAAATCGGAAAAACTACTTTCATTTTGGAATTCAGCAACCCCAAAATACCCTAAATTCGTACGAATTTCATTGGCAACGAAACAAAAAAATTTTTGTTGAGCTGTGTTATAGGTAAGTTGGACAAAGTGAAAACTTCAAAACTACAACAAATGGAAAACAGAAAGCATAAAGGACAATTCTTTAAAGATAAACAAAAGAGTTTTGCCCAGGAAATGCAGATGAATCCTTGTGATATTGGTGAGATCAGCTCTGAAATTTAAAAAGGTCATCAAAATGAAGATTTCGAATTGAACGAGTACGAGTCAGATACAGAATCTAGCACTTCTCAAAATCGACACCAATATCCAGAATTATGTAAGGCATTTGATCGATGCAAAATAAGCAACCGTGATGCTTGTTTAATTCCTAATGCTGTCTTAAAAGATCTTAATCTATTATCTCAAAATACTACGATTGACCCCAGCAAACTACGTCGTCAAAGAACCTTGTGGAGAAGCATAGAAAGAAAGAAGCATGAAGAACAGAATAAAGGAATAGTTTGCCTTGGACTTGATGGAAAAATTGATAAAACTCTTTCAAAAGTGGGAGAATGCCAGCGGCCTTTGAATGAAGACCACTATGTGTTAGTTTCATTTCCAGGAAACGAATATATTGACCATGTTGCTCCTGAAAGTGGAAGGGCAAGTGATATTGCTGAAGAAATTATATCAGTAATTACTGACACCAATTCTGCATCGACAGTAGTTTGTGATGCAACTAATGTAAATACAGGTAAATCAAATGGAGAAATTACAAAACTAGAACTGACATTGGAAAGACCATTACAATGGTTTATTTGCTTACTTCACACTAATGAGCTTCCCTTGAGAAAATACCTGGAAGTTCTTGACGGGCAAACGACAGGACCTAGAAGTTCACAGGGCAAAATCGGCAAGGATCTGAACTTTGATCCAAAGAACAGACCAATGACAAAATTTCCACCTCTCGCTGGAAAAGTGATGGACTTACCAGAAGAAGTGCTAACAGATCTCAGCAGTGACCAGCAATACCTCCATAAGACGTGTTTGTCAATTCAAAACCTCATGATAGAGGTCCAGCTATCAAATTGTTAGAAACTGCTCAATTTGGGTCTCTCAATAATGCACGGTGGCTGAGAAAAGCAAATTCTCTTACGTTATTATATGTCACACGAAAAACCATCAGAGACACTTCAAAGGATTGCTCATTTTACACTGAACTTCTCTGCTCCTGCATGGTTCTATATCAAAGCAAACTGGTCTTGCCAGGATGGGGCCAAACACTTTTTCTTCATGATTGAGCTCTATCAAAAACTACATACAATCGACCAAGACATTATTCGTCCTAAGTTACAAAACAACTGTTACTTTTGTCATCCTGAAAATATCCTTTTATCTGCTATCGCTGACAAGAATAAGAATATTCGGAAGCTAGCAGTCGAAAAAGTGCTACAAGCGAAAGAGTGCTATACCGAGTGAAATTCGAATGTTTGACAAGAAATCCATCAGGCTCAACTTCTCAGCTTCGACCTACATGGATATGACTGATTGGAACGAAATGAATATTACTGTTCCTTCCTTACTCTCTGATGTTATAAGTAGTTCTGATGACTGCCAAAAACCCATAATTCTTGACACATACCCGTGTCATTCCCAGGCAGTTGAAAGAAATGTGAAGGAAATCTCCTCTGCAAGGAAAAAAGTCTACAGACATGACGCCCGCCATGGAATGGTTATTCTGAGCAAGAAAAATGGGCTAGAGAATCCGAAAAGGGAAACAAAGTCAGATTTTAAGTGAATCAACAAGAGAATAGCAGTTACACTTCATATAATTTAGTGATGAACACATGTTTTGGTTTATAAAAGGAAATATTGTTATAATTTTTAACCAAACTAAATTTGCTCCAAAACTTTGGCTTTTCTTCAAAACTGAGGTCAAAGTTGCGAGAATGCACATATTCATAGGCTAAGAAAGTTGATGTTTTTATGATAGGTGGGTACTAGAGCACCTTTTCAGCCATGTTTCATACTGACAACGTGAATTCGATATATTTTCGCCCCGCCCTAGTATACAGCTGTCAAGAACCTTCGCTGAAAGCTCGCGGAAAGAAGTTAAGAGTCGGGTGACGAGTTCAAATGAGTGTGTCGCCGGCGATAACTGAATGATCCTGGACACGCCATGGGCACTGTTTAAAGTAAGTCTATAATTTTTTTTATTTATTTGATTTTACAATTTCAGCCTAATTTTTGTGTGAATTTATCAAAAATAAGTAAAACCAAATCTGTGTCGGTGTTTCTATCTCCGTGTACCGAAGAGTTAAATTGGCCTTGGCTTGTATCGAAAGTGTATATTACTCTATCGTGAAAAAGGCAGGAGTTAATCCATAGATCTAAATTGTAGGGTTTTCGACCAGTGACACAGAAGTGACACTGAAAGGGTCACACTACCAAATAAATACTTAATTTAAGGATTAAAGTCCGAAGTTTTAACAGTGACAGACTTAAATTGTTGTTGTATCGGAATGTGTTAAAAGTGGTCAAGTTAACGAACTAGACTGCTCAACCATTAACAAAGACCATTAAAAACAAATGGAACTTCTCCGGTTTCCCACATTTTTCGAATTCTTCTTACATAATACTTTAGTTACAGTAACTCCCTACTGAGTACGATTTCGTTATAACACGAACATTCAATTAGGGACACTTTTTTGTACTGCACGGCAGGTGTCCGTTATACGTAACACATTCTGAGTCGGAACTACTTTTTGCTGCGGCCCGGAATATATTGTAATTTTAAGGTGGATATATATATATATATATATATATATATATATGGGAATGAACTCAGAATGGTCCCCTCAGGATTTTATGATACACACAGACCGTGCATGGAACAAGGAACTCTTCTGGGATAATTAAATCCACTATAGTCCGAATAAGTAATGGTAAATGACAAATACCATAGTTTTTCTTTTTCACGATGCTAGCCCGACGTGGGCAACGGGTCACTAGCAAAGAGGTCCCATAAATATAGCTTCCCTCACCAGCTATCTGCAAAGCAGACAGGATCCAGCTTTGGGACATGGATCTAGGGTTTAAAGCAGCCTAGCCCTGCTACATTTAGAATCTCAATATAAGCAAAAGACTCGCTGCCTTTACGTCAGATTCAATACATCAAAGAAAAAGGGGTAACTATTATATTTTTAATCAAACACCAAAACTTAAAACTCAACTGGTAGAATTGAGCGTCCACTTTTCAAGGCACATAACATTTCCGTTTCTAGATGGGAATGAACTCAGAATGGTCCCCTGAGGTTTTTTATGATACACACAGACCGTGCAACCCGTGCATGGAACAAGGAACTCTTCTGGGATAATTAAATCCACTATAGTCCGAACAAATAATGGTAAATGACAAATACCATAGTTTTTCTTTTTCATGATGCTAGCCGACGTGGGCAACGGGTCACTCGCAAAGAGGTCCCATAAATATAGCTTCCCTCACCAGCTATCTGCAAAGCAGAGAGGATCCAGCTAGCCCACGTCGGGCTAGCATCAAGAAAAAGAAAAACTATGGTATTTGTCATTCACCATTACTTATTCGGACTATAGTGGATTTAATTATCCCAGAAGAGTTCCTTGTTCCATGCACGGTCTGTGTATATATATATATATATATATATATATATATATATATATATATATATATATATATATATATATATATATACAGGGTGTCCCATAAGTCCGGCATCATAGGAGAAATTCATATTTTCTATTTCTACAAACCATAATTCATATTTTTCTCTTTTTACAGGCCATAATGTCTGTGAGCAAGGAAGAACGAATCCAGATAATTCTACTCATAGGAAATCGGAGTCAAAGAGAGGCCGCTGCTGAATTTAACAGACTGCATCCAGACCGCGAGCCAATAACACAGAGTTGTGTTAGCAGACTTGTTGCAAAGTTTAAGGAAACAGGATCCATAGAAGATAAACCACGCAGTAGACCTTCAAGGAGGTCCACTGACGATGATACAGCGACTGCTATCCTGGCTCATTTTAACAGAAGTCCCAATAAGTCTCTTCGGCGATTGTCCGCCGAGACAGGAGTGTCGAAAAATAGCATCCATCGCATTCTTCAGGCTCACAAATGGCATCCATATAAACTTCAGATCCTACAGAAATTAAGCGAAGATGATCCCGACCGGCAGATGGAATTTTGTGAATGGACTACGGAACAATATGCTCGGGATTCCAATTTCCAGTCCACCATTCCGTTCAGTGACGAGGCTGTTTTTTATGGAAATGGTGAGGTAAATCGACAGAACACCCGCTACTGGTCTCAAAACAACCCTCACTGGTATACCTCTTCAAAGGAACAAGGTGCATCTCGGGTGATGGTATGGTGTGGCATTTGGAAGGATCGCATTATAGGCCCCCCTCTTTTTCGATGAACATGTCACTGGAGGCACCTACCTACGTATGCTCAAGGAAGAAGCATTTCCCAGTGTCTTGAACGAAGAAGGAAATTTCCCAACATGGTTCCAGCAAGACGGCGCTCCTGCACATTACAGCACCGAAGTAAGGGAATACCTGTGCCAACAATTCCATGGTCATTGGATAGGACGTCGAGGGCCTGTGGAATGGCGAGCTAGAAGCCCGGATCTCATGCCCTAGATTTTTATCTCTGGGGCCACTTGAAAGCGGTGGTATACGCAGAGAAAATTAGGAGTGTTGAACATTTGCGGCAGCGCATTATTGGGGCATGTAACACCATTACTCCTGACATCATTCACCTTGCGCTTGCTGACTGGGTATCACGTCTGAATTTGTGTAGTGAAAACAATGGTGGACATATTGAGCACGTTCTGTAAATAAAAGCTTTTGTTTTGCCTTTTTTTATTATTTTTCCTGTGATGCCGGACTTATGGGACACCCTGTATATATTAGGCCGGGTCTAAATTTTATATTAAAAAGGTACATATTGTAAAGGGTTTGAATGGAACACAGAAACCCCTCATAAATTATTTTTGCTGTTTAAATCCTCATACCCCTGGCACAATTTTTCATTTTTTGACCTATATTGAAGAATATTCCATTTATACGAGACTTACTCTATATTCACGTTTTTTGATGACATAAATCTTTATTAACGTATAATATTTTATTTAATAATGTACAGTATTAGGAAAATTAATTACGTACAACAATATATTCAGAAGAAAAAATTAGAGGCATAATAAATGTGCTAAAATTTAATTCACTTTTTCATTGTTCCTTATTCCATCAAAAGGGGAGAAATTTTCAATATCATTAGGAAATTTTATTTCATATGTTTCTTACTCATTCCATTGGGCCTTCCATTCAAACGTGGGCAGTTTTCGCCTTGATTCTAATGAGTTTAAGATAAACTTTTAACAGTTGTCATATCCTATTCTTCCCTGACATGCCTTTGTTACTAGGTTCACTGCCCTTTCCACACTTTGACTGTGGCATGGAAAAGAAGCTATCTCCAGTGGCTTACATCGAGCCTGTAGTAGCTCATCGTCGCTAAAATTGTTTAGCAGAGGTGGAGGAGTAATGATCTCTTTTTGCCAATCGATCATCTCGGTATTGTCAGTAGATTGGAAATTGAGGGTTCGAGGCAACTCAAAGTTTCTGGTACCTTAAAATCCTGTTCTTGAAAGGATGATTTTCTTAATAGCTTGCTCCCTAATTTCTAGTCTCTTGTCAGTTATCATTGATATGAGTATATTTTCTGGGTGGGAAAAGTTGGCGTTATTCTTTAATATTGGCGTTATTCTTTAATACTGGTTCTATGATTGATCTATGTTGTTCATCTAAATTTCGAAGCAAGCACATTAAATGCCAAACGCTATGCACCATCAGGATGAGATTTTATCCAAAACCACCTTGGAGCATAGAACTGCATAATAATCTTGACTATATCTTGAAGTTTTTAACGGAATTTGGCGTTGAAATATATAATGGAAGGACCTTGTTGGCTAAAGTTAGCCAGCGAGCATGGTAAAGGGTACCTGGGGATCGAGTGGACAGATCTTGAGAAGTGTCTCCAGTTTGCACTGCACACATATCATAGAGATATCTTTGATCACTGCTTAGCTCCTTCACAACATTTGCTGGAATTTCTTTAATGTTTCCCTTTACGCGAGAATATTTGACTACCTCCGATTTTATTAAATCTGTTTTCAGTTTATTCCCAATTGAACCAACAAAAGTATTTGGACCTGCTGTTTTACCATCAATGGCTTTGTAGACGTGCATAAAAGGCAGCTTATTCAAATGCAAGAGGCACACCAACCACTACACTGGTCTGTTATGATGAATTTCAACCAGTTTTCTGGCTCCACCAATTTTTCATGTATTTACAGGAGTACCATCACACAGTAAAGCTTTAATAGTATCTGTGCTGTTCGAGTCTGTAATAATAGTTATCAACTCTTCTGCTATGCAGTGAGCAGTTCCATTATCTAGTGTGACATGGTCAACACAGAGGCTTCCAGGTTCTTTCACAATAACATAGTGTTCTTCTTTTATCTTTCCACTTTTAGTTAATGCGTTATCTTTCCTTCCATCAAATCCAAGGCACTTCATCTTCAGATTTTCGGATTTAGACCTAAAACTATTTGTTTCACCATGCGATTTCTTTCTCTTTCTAATTTATTTCTGTCAAGCATGTTGGTGTGGTTAAGGATCCCTATATCTTTTAAAGCTGCATTGACTATTGCAGCTGCAGCTCTACAACTTACACGATAACGATCTGCTGTTAATGCTAGGTTTTTATAGGCGTGCCTGTTCTGAATATTCTCAGTCAGTTCTAAATCGGCCTCATAATCTACATCCTGATTCTCTGAATCTACATCCATGTCTTCTTTGGTATTTTCTATAAATTCCGATGGTAAAACATTGGTGGCTTCAGTCATTTCTTCTTGTACGTTTAGTTGACGGTTTTGTGCTTCTTGGGTTCTTGCTAAAAATCTCTTCTTTGTTGAACTAGTTATGGCGATCAATTGGTCCTGATTTTTTCTTTGTTTTTGACCCACAAAAGACTCCCATTCTGCCATTGGTATTTTATCCTTACACCTGCAAGATTTCCTATCAATTCCCTTATCATAGCATTCACAAGAAGATATATCAAACATTTCATCATACTGAGCTACTTTTAAGGCAAAACTTTACTTTCTTCGATGTAACGGCACCGTGTTCAATTTTGAGGCTTCTTCTATTAGTCGACTGACTTTAAGATAAATACCTCTGGTGTTAGTCGTAGGAAAAGAAAATTTCATCCAAATGTCTTCAATATCTTTTACAACATTCCTGTAACAATCATTAGCAGTTGCTGATCCTTTCGATTTAGCTTCTTCACGACGGCGCACAAAAAGGTATTGTCTCACAACATCTGCTTTTGAAGGAGTCATGGCTGCTGGGAATTCTGTAGGATATCCAAAGGCTGCATTTGAGGACTTGCTTCTAGTAGTCATAGTTTATATTCGGAGGTAAAATGCAAATTATTTCTATTTATCTGAAAAATTATTTCTATTTATCTGAAACATAAAAAATATCAAGCATTAAACAAACAACTTATCATGTAATATATAACAACATTAAACATATGCAAATATGAAGGTAAAAAAGGAAGGAGGGGCATGTGATAGGGGTAGTAGGGCAGCACATGCTTGATTTTTAATATTTTGTTAAAGTGATAAAAAAAACCTTCTAACTTAGTGCACATTTTTTCCCATTTAAATACATGCAAATATGAAGGTAAAAAAGGGAGGAGGGGCGTGTGATAGGGGTAGTAGGGTAGCACATGCTTGATTTTTTAATATTTTGTTAAAGTGATAAAAAAACCCTTCTCACATAGTGTACTTTTTAAAAAATAACATTTTTTCCAATTTAAATATATGCAAATATGAGGGTAAAAAGAGGGGTGGTATGTGCTAGGGGTAGCAGGGGTAGCACATGCTTGATATTTTAATATTTTGTTAAATTGATAAAATGAAACTTCTCACATAGTGTACTGTTTTAGAAATAAAAAATTCCCATTTTCAACCCGGCCTAATATATATATAATATATATATATATAACATACACAAAGTCAGAATGGCCCCCCCTGAGAAACTTATATGTCTCGGGGGACCACTCTGAGTTTGTGTATACTAAACGGACGTGTTATATGCCTTGAAAAGTGGACGCTCAATGTCCCGGTTGAGGTTTAAGTTTTGTTTTTTGGCTAAAAATACAATAGTTACCTCTTTTTCTTTTATGTATTCAATCCGACGTGAATGCAACGAGTTTCTTGCATATATTGAGGTTGTGAATGTAGTAGGCTAGGTGTAAGCTGTAAACCCTAGATCCTGTCCCAAAGCTGGATCCTATCTGCTTTGCAGATAGCTGGTGAGGGGAGCTATATTTTGGGGCCTCTTTGCGAGTAACCCGGAGCCCACGTTGGGCTTTTCATCATGAAAAAGAAAAAACTATAGTATTTGTCATTTATCATTACTTATTCGAACTATAGTGGATGTAATTTCCCAGAAGAGTTCCTTATTCCATGCACGGTCTGTGTTTAACATATATATATAATTATATATATATTAGGCCGGGTCGAAAAGGGGTCAAGGTCAAGATTTTGCTTAGGTACATATTGTGAGGGTGATCATTTTGTAATAGTAGTATCCACACCAAAAATCAAGGCTGTGGGACATTCGCTACACCCTCCTACAGATACTCACTTTTTTCCATATGAATTTGTATGGTATGGGAAATAGGCCAAAAATCGATAATCGTAAAAATCGACCCTAAATATTAATTTTTTTGCTTTCGGATGGCCAAAATCGGGTTCCCCGGCACGAATTACATCAGAATAGACCATTCACCAACTTATTTTGAGATCGGGGGGGTAGGGGGTAGGGTCTTAAATCCGGTGCTGACTCATAGCACCGGATATAAGACCTAATATTACATTATTTTTGTTTTTTTCTTTCCAGATTCCTCTTTAGGTACCTAGAATGTTAAAAGTTTGTATTAAAATACGTTATTTAATTTTAAAATATCAGTAATAAATAAAATATAGTTAAAATCTTATTAAATTAAATTATGGCTACTAGAAAAAGAAGCCACAATGCAACCTTCGGATATCCAGCAAAATTTTCATCTGCCATGACGCCATCAAAAGCTGATGTTGTAAGGCACTTCCATTTTATTGTTAGAGAGGAAGAATCTAAAGCACAGGGTAAAATAAGTAAAAATGATTTCTATAACGTAGTTGTTCAAGATATAAAAGAAATTTGGCAAAAACTTTCTTTCCCAACAATTGATACAAAGGGAATTTATGTTAGAGTTACTAGACTTATAGAAGATGCTGATAAGTTAACTAAATGCCTTCTGATAAAAAGAAATGAAAAATATTATGAAAAATTAAAGAAATATGACGAGATGTTTGACATATCTCCATGCCACTGTTATGATAAAGGCATAAGGGATAGAAAACTTTGTAGGTGTGAACATAAAATACCTATTATAGAATGGGAAGCTTTTATTGGTCAAAAAGAAAGAAAAAACCAGTTAGGAAAAATTTATAAAAAAACTACTTCAAGTAATTTGAGAAAGTTGGGCAAAATCCAAAAAGCACAGGAAAGGGAAAAGAAATCAAAAGAAAAATTAAGAGAAGCAAGGGAATTTGTATCATCAGCAGTGATAGAAGATGATAATGAAAATGAAGATGTCGATTTTCTGGACAGAGAGGACTTATATTATGAAGAAGACTTAGAATTAATAGAAAATTTTCAAAATAGATATACCTATGAAAATTTAGCCAAAACTTCAGAGTGAGCAATTGCTTCAGATTAGAACTAAACCTCTAGAAATACTAGATTTTCCATGTCACAGCCAAAGCGTTGAAAGGGGTGTGAACTTAGTAACTAAATCTAGCCAGGAAAGAATTGGTTATATTAATCGGTATAAATTTATTTTAAATACATTAGAGTCTAGAAAAGAACTGCCTACTTTTGAGTGGAAAGGTCAATGGAAGGAATAAAAAAAACATTAGTTTTAGATCAAAAATTTTATTGAATTTCTGTCTCTCACGTAATTTCTAAATTTCTACCAATAATACTGTAGTTAAAAATTTCTGTATTAAATTTTTTTTCATGCATGTTTGTATTTTTTAAATTTTTTTCATTAAAAAATAATATAACAGTGTTTTATAAGCGAACTTTTGTCATAATAAAAAAATTTCGAAGTAAATCGCAAATTATCTCGAATTTTACAAATTTTCTGAAAAAACTGAAACTAAACCGGTAGGGGGGGTAGGGGTCCTCAGAATTCAAAAATATTTTACCAGGGTGTTACTATGATTGATTGAACCACCTCACACTACCGTATGTACGTAAGAAATAAAAAATTTCGACCAGGCCTAATATATATATATATATATGATACACACAGACCGTGCATGGAAGAAGGAACTCTTCTGGGATAATTAAATCCACTATAGTCCGAATAAGTAATGGTAAATGAAAAATACCAACCTATTTGATAATGTAGAAATATCCCCAACTATAATATCGGATCAAACATTATTGAAATAACAACCAATGTAAAAGCAACAGGAAAGGAAAGAACACAACCAACAATTTTAAATTTTTAATTTTCACTGCAAAGCTATAAACTAGGAAGAAGAGAAGACGCTGGAAATTGTGGAAAGACATGTCCCAAAAATACAACAAAGAGGAAAGAGAAGCTGGTTCGAGGGACAAAAGAGGTCATTGTTCCGAAAGAGAAAAAGAGTGACTGCAAAATTAAGTAACTGTAAAGATAACATCAGAAAAATATTAAATGATAAACTGCAGAGTATCGATTGCGTCATTACAGGAACTAATTGAGAAGCATACAGAAAAAGAAGACGACGTTATAGAAGCGATAAAGGTTAACTCAAAGTACTTTTACAATTTTGCAAAAAGGAAGTCGACAGTGCTTTATCTGATGATCTAACAGACGTATCTGAAATATTAAGAGCTCAGTACGAATCATCTTTCAGTATCCCAAAAACTGACAAACTGATATGCGATAGAAAAGCGTTCTTTGAAGGAGAACTACAAGGGGAAAGTATAACGGACTTTGACTTTACGATAGATGATATTATACAAGCTATATGGAAACTAAAAGCACACTCAGCGGCAGGAATGCATAAATGGAATGCCACACTGATCAAAAACTGCAAGAATGCAATCCCTGAGCCCCTATATTAGATATGGAGAGGTTTTTTGGATTTTCAACGCGCGTGCGGAGGCAGAAGATATTATTGCAGATCTCTGAGATTTTACACACTCCCTTTTTACGTGGAAGAGCAACTTTTCCGCGCTATTACAAAACGAAAATCGAAAAAAGTAAAAACACTCTGCTTTAAATTATACAGTATAATGAAATTGTCATTGCCTACCCAAAAATACTGCGTTTCCAATGTTTCACACGTGTCGACGCACGACACAATTAACCAATATATATATATATATATATTAGTGGTGGACCGGATGTATGTTTTTCAACATCTGCGGATGCGGATGCGGATGCGGATATTTAGTTAATCTATCAATATAATATAGAACTATGAATATATGACATAATTTTTTTAAATTTCGTGATATTACTATTATGGCAGGCAATGCATAAGAATTAAAATTAATATTAATGTTTTCATTATGATAAAAATAACTCAAAAGTTTCAGCCACAGAAAATTCAATGAAACAAGTTTCATTCAATTTTCTGTGTTACCAGGTATTTATATTTTGAGGTTTATATATTTGTTGGTTCATTAATAATTAATACTTTACATATAATGTGCGTGACTGGGCCTTATAAGCTACTTTATAAGCTAATTTAATTGTAAATTGCATAATTTATTAGAGGCAATATCCGCATAACATCCGCAGTTAGAAGTGCGGATGCGGATGCGGATGTTGAAAATGATGCGGATATCGGCAGATGCTGATGATATATATGGGATGAATTTCACGATTAAACACGTGAAAAGAATGAATTATGCAAATCCACAAGGAAAAAGAAAAACGATTCCAAGGTCTTTCGTGTATTCAGAGCTACACCTCGTCAGGGAATGAAGAGAGAGGGCAAAATGCCCATAAATATATGCAACGTAGCGGAAACCAAAACAATTAGCACGTACTTAACAAGAGTTAATGAGAGGCAAAGGGAATTTTAACAAGATATTGTCAATTTTATACATTCCCGCACTGTTATTGAAATTGTTTTTAAAATGGATAAATGCACATTCTAGAATATTTCTTTCAAATTTATCTCTGTTTTCAACAAGCGCTTTAGAACTATCCCACTTGATGCTATGATTACATCTATACATATGGTTAAACAATGCATTGAAATTGTTTGCTGTTCTACACGCAAGTAATATGGGCGCAAAAAGTTAAAGTGCAATGCAATTACAAATGTTGATCAATGTTGGAAATCGGGGGGGGAATGTTTCAGGAGGTTATGCAACAAAGGGGGAGGGGGTTATGCAACTATGGGTGAGGGGTTATCTCCCAAGCTGCAATAAAGGGGAACTCCCCCAGCATGCTGGGGGAGTTCACCTAACCTTTTTGGGGGAGAAGGGGGGACGGCCTCACCCCCAAAGGGGTATACCTAACCTAAGAGAGAGAGAGAAGAAGCAGAGAGAAGTGTTCGCTTGGCAGGAGCCAAGCGCATATTGAGCCGAGCGCCCGCTGTCTTATAAGTTCCTAATCAGCCAGTTAGCTTAATCGGCCAGTTGGCTTAGAAGGCTTCTTAGAAGGCGTAAATGGCTTGCTCAGGTGTACATTATTAGGGTTGAGTTGCCAGATTGCGTTATTTAATTAATTAAAGCAAATATTCTTGACAGTTGTCTTAGAAATCCGCCAGTTGGCTTAACCAGCCAGTTGACGTAGAATATCTAGAAGGCAGGTGTATATATTACCTTTTCAGCTGCCAGATTGCGATATTCAGATATTCTTGACAGTTAGAAGGCAGTCATTTGGTATACATATAATTAAATAATAATGTCGTTTACAACCAAAAGAATTAAATAAAACACCATTACATCATTTTGTTTATTTAGACGAATTATTGGAAACAATTTCACGAAATATATAGGAAATAAATATACACTCCTATACAAACGATGGAATATATATGATCAAAGCATAAAATAAAAATTAATAACAGCATAAAAAATACGAACGAGGAATATATATAAATCAAAAAATAATATCCAAAACGATGGAGTATAATCATCAACATATTAGTACAGGAAAATATATATATATATATATATATATACACACACAATTATATTAAATAATTAAATATATTGAAAATAAATATACATCAAAATACTTTATGTTCTACGGCGCACAAAACACTAAACTCACACGTAATCGAGTCTACAGTCACATCATTATTGCTTTGCACTACGGTAAATACGTAAGCATTATTTCACCGCTCAAGTTATACGGATACCTATACTCGATATAAATGGCCTTCATATCGTTCAATACTATTTTTGTGCCCACTTTACATTCGGTTGGCAAGTTATCTTTAAACACACTAGAATACAATCAAAAGCACGCAAAAGAGGTCATCGTTAGCCACAACATCATTATTAAATACAAGTTTATAAACATTCCTTTCCAATCGAGGGTTTTTTCTTACCGACCCCAGCTTTTCAATCGTGAACTCTTCTTCACTCTGCATAACGGAAATTGAAATAATCTTCCAAGTCGTAACAACAGCTACTCATTATATAGAAATACAACTCGTCAGGGTGAACAGTGTAGGCGAGCTCTGCCCTGTACCGCTCAAGTGCTTTCTACCAATGTTTGAGATATTTCAAAGAGTCTAAACCTTTTAAATAAGCATCCAGCTCTAGACCATTCTCGCCTTGTTCATTCTTACATTCGGTAAATCCGTCGAGCAGAGCGGTGTATGCGTATTCAAGAACCGTGTCAAAATAAATCATATCCGTAACACGCGCGTCTAATATAGGCTTCAGCTTGCGGAATTCGACGATTTCAAACATTCTGTCGACGATAAAACGGTTTCGCGTAGGAACAAGAACGTTATTATCAGATGCATTCTTCCACATCAGTCGTATATCAACGCTTGGCTGATCGTTATTTGTACACAACGTGCAAACAACGGCATATGAGGGGGCATCACTAATCTGTTCTCTTCTTGTCCCAACACCTGCAGGTACTTTATAACGGTCCTCACACCACTTCTCAACTATCACGAAAACTCTATTCATTTCCTCAACACTTAAATAAATAATATTACGTTTACCAGAGTTTGCTTGCCTACAAGTCGTTTCAAGTACATTGTTAATGGCACCGGTTTCGCGCCTGAACACGGACACGGACACATCGTACACGGCGTTGAGAATGCTTCTCAAAGGAATTCCATCATATTTGTACGTCTAGTTGGTTCAAGCTCTGAGATGACTATGAGCCACAGGTGGGACGGATCGGCTTGACGGACGGAGTGAGTCACGCCATAAGCTGATGAAACATGTGCGGGTTTGTTCGAACTCGTATGTTTCGGAGGAGTGAGGTACATGGGTGGAGCGAGTCACACCATAAACTGCTGAAGTGTGTACGGGTTTGTTCCAACATGAAAGAGAATACTTGTGCCCATTATACTGGGCAATCAGAATTTTTTGGCTACATGAAGCAATACCGGTTTTATTATTTTATCGGAATGCGCACCAGACGTTCATTTCCAGAAACTAAATACATCTTATTCTTAATCCGGTGCACTATTTGAGAGAAACATATGCCCATATTTTTCCTCGTCTCTAAAGTCTGTTAAAAACTCGCACAGGCCATTAGCCATAACCTCAGTACAAACCTCGCCATGATATATATTAATATACTGGTAAAAATACTTAAGGTTCTCCATGAAGACAAGATTTACATTCTCAACCGTAGGGTACGACTACTCGGAATGATGTAACATGACAGAATATCACTTGTCACCCCTCACTTACCAACAAGCCTCACTAACAATAACCGTTGCTTATCTTCTGAATGTGTTGTTTCTTCTACTTCGCGGTATATGTGAGCTTTTATAAATGTTAGGCCTACAACATCCTTCAGTACATCGCTTGTACTACGAAATCCTACCATGCCCTCGCCAGAATATCCATAGAGTATTTCAACATCTTGTTCCGTCGCACCGTTCAATGTAGCCTTAAAAGTGTCAGAGGAGGGTGGAATAGGGCGTTTTTCAGTATCCACCACATCTTCCCACTTTGCTGAATACAACTTCATAAACGTTGAACACGCAATATTAAAGGTAGCCATTACTATTTTTCGTCTACGCGAGAAAATACACATCTGAGCTCAAGAGTTTGAAGAGGTCAACTGAGCACGCCTGGATAGAGATATGCTCAGGTAATGGCAGGAGTCACGTGACTGGTCTTACAGTGAGTGGAGCTTAGGAATGTAACACACACACACAAAGAAGACAATGAAATCATAATTGAAGCAAATATACATAATAAATAAACATATCGTTAAAAATACACATATAAATACAATCAAGGATTAAGGTATACAAAGGGTACGGTATCATAGGTACAAGGCACCTGGTAACGTATAGGTATTACGGCATACCTTCGTGCCCCTAAGTTCCTTTACCCCCCCCCCCCTAGTTTCTGCGCCCGAAAAATGTAGGTTCTCCCAGTCAGTTGGGGTGGATGGTCGCCCTCATCTTCCGAGCACACTAGATCCTTCAACGAGTCAAAGTTAACGACTCGTCGGTTCGCATGGTTAAGCGTGACACCCTTAGCCTTCACGATATATTTCATATCATCCCCCACCCTCACCCGTACCCCATAAGTTTTTGGCATTGTTGATACAAATGAGTCTGCGTATGCATCATCACCAACCTCATCCTTGATCTCGTCAGTTATCTCTCCGAGGAACTCCCCAATAGCAGGCTTGTATTCACCCTCCCTCGCTGTGAATATCACGCTATGTCAGCGTACAGCACCCTCCGTCCAAGAGAGTGCAGTAGTCCCCAAATCTTGAAGCGGGCGTAGGCCTTTGTGAAGCTGGCTACAGGTATGTTTGTAACCCGTGAGGTATCTATGGCCAGTTCGGTGATGTACTTTATTATGTAAGTATTACCTACATTGACGATCTCCATAACCTCTTTATCGGGAGCGTTGGCATAATCCCAGAATTCACTATAACTTTGTGCCAAAGGAACGTTCCCTTTGCCATTATCCTGTGCAAATTTCTCCCGAACACTGTTTAGCACACAACTTTGCACTAAAGCGCTTGCCAGGATTCTTAACAATTTGGGAACGGTCAAGCTGTATACACTCATGGGCACGGTAACGCTGAATGTAAGCCGTTTTTTCATCTTCGGTATCAACCCCTCGCGGATATCCCGATGCTTCTACCTTATCCTTCAAAAAAGCGTTTATATATGGGGTGAAAAGGTTGAGTAGCTTCTGAAACCTCCACACTTCATGTATCTTCAATATTCTTTACCCATGGCGAACGGCTAGGTCCAGCTCAGGGCTTGTATATACACCTCTGATCTTAATCTGGTGGGTTGTATGGTGACATCACCTTTGCTCTCCTCTGCGCACCTCACGCACAGGGGAAACATGAGTTTGTGATCTATAACGACGGGTAAGATCGGCATCCATAAATCGCGAGGGGGGAGCACGTCTACGAAAGAGAGTCCAAAGTAGCGCTCATTCAAGTTAGCTGAAAACTCCTCAATGGTTGGTATAGTGGAACCCACCATTTTTTCGGGCGCACCTACGGGGTACGGATTGTTCTTCATCTTGTAAGGGTAAGAAGAGCAGAAGACGTAGTAATGGAGTTTCACGCCCTCCGTAGGCGGAAAGTATAGCTTGAATGGGTTTGTACGCCCTCTAAACAAGCTGTCACCGCATTTGAGGGGGTCCAACACCATTGAACGTTTGATGGCCCTTATTTCTTCACGGTACTGGTCATATGTTTCCATCCGTGCATCATACTCATGCTCCCACACGATTTTGTGAGTGAACTGGGAGTCTATATGTTGATCGCGGTTACGGGTCCATGCGAGGCTCTCGGCGGGAGATCTTCCATGGAGGTCCTCTGTGACGGCACACTCAGGGCGTCGGCATTCATGCCACCAGCAGCCGTTAAAGTAATACACAGTCTTCTCACCAGTGGTTAAATCCTAAATAGGCCATCAACCGACAAAACACGACCATTGAACTTAACGGGTACTTCACCCATGTTGCCGGCATGTTTTATGTATACTCCAGTCTGTTGCTGTAGGTGTATGAGCCAGTAAATAGCCTTGTGCCCATAACTGCGGGGATTTTTCTCTGAATGATTGATAAGGTGTCTTTAGGCATGAAGTTATTCTTGAACACTGTAAAATATAATGAGGCGATCGTGGTCGCGACTTGCAGCGGATCGCATTTGAAACGGGCTATGTACATCCTTCTAAAGGCCTGGAAACATACTCTAAGCACACGCACATCATTCACGCAATAACTTTCACATTCACCAGCTATATTGTATGGACTAGCTTCATTAAAACTGTTGTAGTAGCGGTGAAAATCTTCACGCTCACTATCACTCATGTTGGTGTAGTTAAAGTAATGTTTGGGTGGAGGTAGTCTTACGTAATTTAAAGTTTCTCTAGTGAAGAATGTTTAAGGGAAATACCCTTTTGAAACTTCAGTGGCTACGCCGATGACCTTGGGTAGCTTTGCTAATTTATAGGGTGTGAACAGCAGGGTGTCTTTAAACTGTACATTACCTCTTATTTGCATCTGTATTAGTTTGTTACCTCTTTTCAAGGGATCACCTGTAAATATCGCAGACAACTCGTGTTCAATCAACTCCTTAAAGGAACGGTGTGTCAAATTTTGTCTCGTTATTGGCAAGAATATACACAGACATTTTTTTGAACTCCTCCGCTAATTTGACAATATAGGATACAAAGAGTTTCACAGGGCTGTCGTGTGCAGTCGTTTTAAAAGTGTTTGTCCGTTTTCCACATTAGTGACACTCATCACACTCGACCTCCATGCACTCATCACAGATATTCTGTTCGTATAAGTTTCTATATCGTAGTACACGGTTATACAAGGGCTATTTTTAGACTTAGTATCTTTCATATAACATACATGCTTCACTCCATCCGCCTTATATTTTTCATGACATGTAGAGCAGTGAATTTCATCGCATTTATGTTTGAAATTCCCCCAATTATCCATCATGTGAAACATACCGCACTTACAAATCCTCATTTTCCTGCAAGTGCTAATTGATTTATGGAGTTCAAAGCATTTATTATAGAAAAATGTACGTCTACACACATTTTTTACTTTTATCATAACTGGCGTAGAGATCCTCATGTTACAGATGGAGAGATACGATGGTCCTGACAATCCTAAAATAAGTAGAGGTCTTGTACGATCTTCACGCAGCTTTTAAAAACATACACAGTCCTACGACGACCATCCATTCTAAATACGACTATACGTGCATTCATTTCCTGCTCGACCCTTCTCAGTTCTTCAGGACCCATATTACACTCAAATTCAAGCTTACAATCTGAAGCCAGTTTACGGGCACGCTGCACAACCTAGACAGCCAGATATTATACGCGATTGTATTTAGCACAGTGAACATATGAGCTAAGACTATTGCTATAAAGCCGCAACCACGATCGACGTTTAAATGCTTTCTGTAAATAGAGTGAGAATAGAAATTAAGAGTATAAGGTGTGACACTATAAGCCGCAACTTGGAATACTCTGTAAATATCTACCATGAAGTTGTCCATATTGAAGGCCTACATTATACGGCCCAAGATATATTCTACATCTACAGCGGCCAAGCGTCTGAACGGTATTACCACCCAAAAATGATCTACGTCCCCGTCACCTGACCTGAACCTGAAGGACAACCTCGTCCGGACTTCACGTTCGTCGCGGTTCTGAAGGGCAAACTCCGTAATATGTTCAACTACGCGTCGCAGTTCAACGCCGTTGCTATACTGGGATCCAGGGTCAACCCTGACCACGTTCCAATTTCTAGTCAGGTCAGGGGTGGGGGTAGCGGTGCGCACCAACTCGAATGTTATACCATCCTCCACAGTATGAGAAGCTGTTACTGCTGTGGAGGAAGTACCAGGAACTGAACAGGAATAATGGGGCATATTTGAAGAAGGTACTATTATCGGGGTTGTGTCGTAAGACGTAAAGAGTTGGGGCTTTATAACTGGGGGTTTAACAACCGGCGCAATCCTGGCACGCTTTATACCTGACGTGGAGGTTTCTTCATCATGTTTCCGCTTTGAATTGTTGCATGCTACACATATCGCTGTTGAGGGTTCGTCAGGAGGGAAGGATTCTGTAGCTACACGGTCATCGGGGTCATCTGTAATATCGATGATGGGGGGTGTACATCGTCGTCATTCACGGTGCTGTGGAAGAAGTAAAACAAGGATATAAGGAGCAGCACTTGAATTTTGTAATATTTTGTAAATCTGTAGAAAAATTCAGGTTGACAAGCCCCTCCACATGTATTATATCTGGCCCTTCAGGATGTGGCAAAATTGTATTTATGCTTAAAATCATTAAAGATTAGGGGGGAGATGTTCTCAAAATTTGTGCATAAAGTATTATGGTGCTATTCGACCAAGATGAAATTTTGTTCGACAAAGGTGTATATGACGTTAATTCGTTAAAAGGTATAATGAGCATACAGTCATTGTAATTGACGATCTCATGTTGGAAATGGATAAAACGTTTGCCGAGACATTTACAGTGTTCTCCCACCATCTTAACATAAGCGTATTCTTCATCAATCAGAATCTATTTTACAAAAATAGATACATGCACGATGTGTCGTTAAATACACAATATCTAGTCTTATTCGCACAAAGAAGAGATGTGTCACAAACTGGGGTATTAGCCAATCAAATGTCCCGAATCAACGTAAGGAGTTTTTGGGGTTTATAAAGAAGCTACAAGTCAGCGTTACGGATATTTGTTTTGTGACCTTCACCCGCGAAACACGTTTAGGGTGCTTCTAACAACGAATATATTCGCAAACGAGCCTGAAGCGATGTATATTCCAGAATGACAAATAGGCTGAAGAAATATCGGGAATTAATAAAAATCTATCAATGATTGTCCTGGGCAATGCAACAGATGTTTGTTAAAAATATCGATTCCGACTTTTTAAAATGCATCTGTGAAATCTGTCTTAATGTTATAAAATGTAATGTGCTAATGAAACCCCCTCAGGAGGCAAGCTTACGTCGTTACAAGAACATAATACGTGCGCTCGCTCGTAAAAGTCAAACTGTGGAGAAGAAAAAGCGAATTATTTTACAAAGCGGGGGATCATTCCTCCCCATCTTATTTTCAGTTTTGGGTCGTTTACTGACAAGCTTATTATAATGAAGAATGTGGTAGTGATTTCGCACGAGGTGTATGCTTCATTGCAAAGTTCAAAGATTCCAGACACGGCTCTAGAACCCCGTAAAAGTAGGCTTAAAAGAATGGAAAGCGAATTGTTAGCCCTATTAAAGAGTGAAAAGTCATCTGATGAGAAAAGGGTCTTTTACCAAGAGGCTTTACAGAAATTTCTTCATGACTACGAAGATTATAAGAATCCGGCAGAGCTCCCCATGGTTATTAGGCACAGCGCGAGCAATGCTGAGCATGGCGACATAGGACCTGGGCCGACGTTAGAGATGACCAACCAAATAATAACGGAACGAAGCACATCGAACATGTATTAAAAAGCAGTCTCCCACATACACTGAGGAATAAAAGCTTAAGTCTTTATAATCTATTGAGTGAGGACCCCATCATACAGTGGGCCGATACAGGCGAGGTCATTGTTGAAGGAACAAGGGTACAAAGATCCAACATCGTTCACATTGTCCATGATCTGGTGAAAAAGTGGGCAGGCCCTCACCAACAGGATGGAAGCATATTAATGCAAAGCTACAACAAATAAATGTCCCAAAAATATTGATACGTAATCTGAATAGGTTAAAGGCTTTGAGCAAGTATCGCATGTGTCACAACTGAGTACGCCATCGCCCCGAGCAGTAGCGTCTCTGAAGAGGAGAAAGAAGACGGCCAACCTTATCCACGTGTCTCTAAAATACACAAATGGCTAGTATATTAAGAAAACTTTATTGTGACATTTCTAACCCCGCCTCCTATGGCGGCGTTAATGACTGTACAGAGGTGTTTACGGAGTAGGAAAAAAAGATGTTCAGAAATTTTTGCGGGAGGAGGATGCTTATACACTTCATAAGCCGGTGAGAAAACGGTTTAAAACGACCAAGGCAACAGCGGCTTCGATTGACTCTATTTGGCAAGCGGATTTAACAGACATGCAAGGATATTCAGTGTATTAATGATGGCTACCGCTACATCCTATTCATAACACTGGGTAACCAAATTTGAAAAATTTTCTGTTTATTGTGATTTTTCTGTCGTTTCTTAATGATTTCGGGGCGCTGATTACAAAAATGATATTGGTTTTGCTCTATCATCAACCGTTTCAAAAATATAGGTTATCACACTTTTCATATGGCAAAGTAAGTTATATAAAGAAGGCTAACATAATTTTCTGAAAATAAAAACACTATTGGAAATTAATGTTTATTGAGCCAAAATTGTTTGACAAACTCAAAATGGTGCAAAGGATATAATATATATCATGAGGAGAACCGATAAGAAAATAACAATCCTCGTTATGCAGTGTGCGTTCCTTGAAAATGCACTGAAGAACGCGACTTCCGCGTATGAACATTCTTATCCTTTCTGATCAGCGACCATACGTAGTCTCCCATCATGGAAGCATCCCAATGGCCCTGGTACCTTTTCTCCATCGTTTGAATATCTTGATGGAATCTTTCGCCATGTTCTTCACTCACATCGCCCAGGTTATCACGAAAAAAGTCTAGATGTGAATGCAGATAATGTAATTTTAAAGACATACGGCACCCCACTTTGCCATAGTACTTAATCAAGTTTGACACTAACTCCTTATAGTTTGGTGCTTTATGGTTGCCTAAAAACACACGAACCACATCACGGAAAGCACACCAAGCCTCTTTCTCGATCGGAGTCATCTTGGCTTCAAGGTTCTTTGAATTCAACAGCGCCTTGACTTGTGGTCCTACAAAGATGCCAGCCTTGACTTTGGCCTCAGAGAGTTTAGGGAACATGACCCGAATCTGTTGGAAAACTTCCCCTCCAAAATCTAACGCAGTTACAAACTGCTTAATTAGAACCAACTTAATATGGAGAGGTGGTAGCAAAACTATGTCAGGCTTCACAAGAGGTTCCCTGAGTACATTGTACTTTCCTGGTCGCAGTCCTTCACGTGGAGGCCACTGAACTGTTTTATAGTGCTCAGTTGAAGCCCTGCTATCCTACAGGCAAAGAAAACATGAATATTTAGTAAACCCTCCTTGTAAACCTAACAGGAAACCAATCATTTTGAAATCACCACACACGTCCCAGTTATATTGTTCATACCTGATTTGAGTGAGCAGTTGTTTGACATTTTCATAGTCCTCTTTCATTTGAACAGAATGTGCAACTGGTATAGATGGATATTTGTTCCCATTGTGAAGTAGAACAGCTTTTAAACTCCGAGTTGAACTGTCAATAAACAGGCGCCACTCTGAGGGTATATGTGTTAACCCAATAGCTGTGAATAGACCATTAACCTCGCTGCAATAACAGAGAGAGCCATTGACATCGTAGAACCTTGCAAACTCTCCATACCGCTTTCGGTATACAGTGCTCTTGCAGTCTTCTCCAAGCAAATTCCACTCTTTGAGTCTGGAGGTCAGAAGCTCAGACCCAAATCTCTAATTAAGTCGTCCAATTCCCTCTGATTTGGAAAGTGAGGGTTTGTACTGAAAGTTACTGTATATTCTTCATCATGACTGTCCTCACCAGCCGACATCTCAGATGAGCTAGCTGCATCCTCATTTTCAACCTGCAAAGTAAAGAAACAAAATATAGGCATAGCTATATATGTAGAAGAGCATCAGCACTAAGAAAAATCGAAACATAATGACCCACAGTCTGTAAATACAGAAAGTAAGGTAATGGATAGATACCTGTTCTGGTGGACGTGGTATTAGAAGACCTTCGCCATGTGGTACAGGAGCTATGGACGACGCTATGCTTGGATACTGAAGAGTCTGCCTTCCTTTAACTTTCCTGTACTTAGAAACATCTACCATGCAGTAGTAGCAATAGTCGTGGTGGCTCTTTGGTTCTCTCCATATTCTGGGTACCGCAAAGGGCATTGCCTTGCGTACTCCCCGCAGCCACCCTTCAAGTGTGGAACGGCAGCTTCCACAGATCACATGGGGTGCCCAGGGCTTATCTTGGTTACCCATAGGCATACCAAAATAGAGCCGATACACGATCCAGAACTTGGTGCCTTTCACAATCTTGTGCGATACTTGCTTGGGGCCTATGTAATACCCACAAACGTAGCAGAATATATCCGGCGAGTGTTTACAAGCTCTAGTTGCCATTCTCTTTACCAAACTGTACTACATTAATCATAACCTGCAGATATAGAGAGAAGAGTTATTAAATCTGCAACAGATTACAGATTCCAGAAAGAAGATGTGTTGACAATACTGAAATAATGTTCGCAATAAAAGAGGATCAATAACACTCAAATTGTCAGCACAGAGAAGCACAGAAGCACAGTACCTCAGTGCTGGTAACCATCAGACAAACAACCTGCTTTCTTTGTGTGCTCACACTTACTGACTTCTCAGAATCTGCGCTCTTCTTTATATAGCACATGGAAGTTTCGGGCAATTTCTAGAGCAAGAAACTGTCAACGAACATCCGGATTGTTCTCAACAATTCCTGATTATTCTGATATTGCTGCGCCCATAATAACATTATACTGGTAAAACATGAAAAATGGATTATCTCTGAAACCACTTACGATACACACAAACCAAGGCCAGATTTGGACTCAGCGCCCACAAATGCATATAAAAACCTAAAACATTCTATATAAACAGAATCAGTGTTACACAGTGTAATAGATGTATTCTCTAGATATCTGTGGTTAATTCCACTGAAAAATAAATCGCCTGAAACAGTTGCTAAAGCTACCAAAACGTTGATGTTAAAAGAAGATAGGGTTCCTGGCTATTTTTGTACGGATATGGGGAAAGAATTTATCGGCCGCGCTTTTCAGAACATGCTGACAAAATTTAATATCAGTTACTACACAAGCAGTTCTACACATAAGGCCTCTTTAGCTGAGAGTTCAACGTACCATAAAGAAACGCATGCATCGCTATTTTAAACATATAAACACATACGGATATATAAACATTCTAGGGTCATTGGCGTTGTCATACAACCGTTCACACCACAGTACGATTGGTACAACAATAACGAAGTTTTAGAAAGTGGTACGCGCACAGAGGTGAGAAGAGATGGAGCACCTCCGCCACACTACATATTTCAAAATCAATGCTTGTGTAAGGCTATCGCGTTCGGGAAATAAATTCGCGAAGAGATTTGAGCAACGATGGACACGTGAGACTTTTAAAGTTAGTGCTATGAGACCTAAAGACGAGATAATGATGTATTAAGTTGAAGATTTGAATGTGGAAGAGATCGCTGGAGGCTTTTACCGCGAGGAGTTGCAGAAAGTGACATTTAATTTTGGAAAAAGTGTGTTTAAAATTGAAAAAATTTTAGGAAGCAAAGGTTCAGGAAAGAGGAAAATGTACCTGCTGAAATGGATAGGTTACCCAGAAAGCTTCAACACCTATATAAAAGCTGCTGCAATAATGAAGCTTAAATAGTATACAACAAGGCTCCTAGCCACTTCTATGTCACACTCCCGTCCTCTTCTTCTCTGTCTGTACATCCTAATAACATCCTGGCCAACTTTGTAGCAGAACTCCACGGACCCATTGAATTGGAGCGTGATTCGTATGAGGTGGGGTTTATGTGAACGCCAGTGAGCTACCAAATTTTTAACTCTTGAAAATGATCAGATCATATTTCTGGTCCTTAGAAAAATCGATGGGTGCGAAAAAAATAGGCATAACCTTAGGCAATACTATGCAATCAGTCCTGTTCGGTGAGGTACAGTACTATTGTACAAATGTAACGCTAGGAATCGGTCATTATGACAAAACCATGGACATTGTGACGGGGTTAAACAAGAGTCTTGAAAAGTCGTACCTGACAAACAATTTACTTTTAGAAGTCGTAAACATAGACACGCCTCCATGCACATTGAAGTTAAAATCAACGCTCAGTATAAATATTAAAGATAAAGAGCTGTTCACAGTTGTGGCTGAGGGCCGATATAGTGCAGCTCTCCAAAGAGATAACTTTCAAGAGGCACAACATGACTTGTCCAGCTTAATGTATCAGTTGAAGACGGAGAAATTAGGTGAAAGCTACCCATCCCCAGACACGTGCTATATTTACAGCAATATCGGGAGCATCAATTTGTTGGGGGACACCCAGGCGCGCCTGCCGCGCATTGCACACATTCTCAACCATAGAGGGAAGAGTTTGAGCATTACATATGACAAGCCCCATTATGTGAATGTTGCGACTAATCTATTAAACAATATCTCAATATATATATATAAGAACGATTGAGGGAAAAAATTTCCGATTCGGTGATGGGAGCTTAACAGTGAAGCTACACTTTCGTCGCATTCAGGTATAATGACCCGAAGGCCTTTCACAGTCTATCGAGGGGTGCTAGATACCTCGGGAGGAAGGCGTTACAATCAGGTTTTTACGCGTTAGAAGATATAATTGGTGGAACTAAACCTGAAGAAGCTCTAAAAAAACATTTAAAACGTACACGGGACGAAATCATGAAAGGAGCAAAGAGAAAAATGCGTGGTGGTGGAAAGAAGAGGGTTGTCAGGAAGAAGGGGTTACCAACACGTGGCGCTAAACGTAAAAGGACATCAAAAAAGAAGTGCTCTAAGCGTATGAAGCCTATGGCTGATTATTTTTTTAACTGTTATAAGCTGAGGGAGGACATTACTCTCACGAACCATAGGCTGATTACTAGTTGTCGAGAGAGGTGGTACTATTTCTGACTCGTGATGGCGCGTTTCATCCATCTGTGTAGTTCACAATGATGTAAATCGGAAATGTCCATCTTTGATATGGCCTTTACTGAGGTCTCTATTAAGCATAGCGACTTTATTACAATTAACCCATTAAACACAATTAGTTCGCCGAGTGACCCTACAGAATTCGTGATACCCGAACTGCATGCACATGTACGCTAAACTGCGTATAGCCCATTCAGATGGAACGGACTGCGATGATAGTTACTCTGCATACCATAAAACCAACTTTCTACACTCCATATTCAGCCAGTGTGAGGTGTATTTAAATCAGGTTAACATCGCGGCAGGAACGGGGTATTATCACCTACGAACCTATCTAGAAAATGTCCTTAGCTTTTCAAAAGAAGCGAAAGAAACCTTTTAACCGCCGAGGGCTATTATCAGACTAAAAATGAAAGTAGTATAAATGATAAATTTACAAATTCTAAAAAAAAGATATACGAGTGTTTTGGTCGTATTCATACAGACTTTACGTTCCAGGAGAAACTGCTTATGAACAGCGTCGATGTGAAAATAAAGCTCAACCGCACGAGTACTGAGGTCTGCATAAATCTGGAGCCTTATCAAGAAGAGAGCGCAAAACCCGTTGTGTTTCACATCATGGAGACATATTTACGTGTACGGCGAGTGAAATTAAGTTCCACGAAATATGTAGAAATTGAAAAAATCTTAATACACGCAACAGTAAAATACCCAATTAACAGAGTACAGACCAAATTACACACGGTGCCCGCCGGGTTGGCCTCGAAGCAGCTAGAAAACGTGGCCCTGGGAGTTCTACCTAAAAGGTTATTAATTTGAATGCAGGACCACACCTCGACGAATGGAAAATATAAAAAGAGCGCCTTTAAATTCGAGAATTTCGGCCTTAAAAACATAACTCTATACGTAAATGGCATCGCCTTGGGCGGGCTTATGTCTAGGGACTACTCATCAGACCCTGTGTTCCCGCTCTGCGCTAGAGTTTATAGTAGTCTGGCTCATAATGCTGGGGCCTGTGACGAGCTTGGGTTTGGCGTAACGTAGAAAGAATTTGTGGAAGAATTTAACATTTATTCATTTGATATTACCCCTGACTTGTCTGCTCATATAAATACGCACTTAAGTCCACAACAAAGTGGGAACATCTCAGTCAGGTTGGAATTTGCCAACCCTATAGACGCGCCTATTAGCGTACTCGTGTACCTCGAATCACAGGCTCTAATAAAAGTGAATCGTTTCAGGAACGTGGTCACAGACTTTTAAAATGGACGCGAATACACTCCAGTGAGTAATGGAAAGTGACCGAATCACATGCTCCAAATTTATCGTCGTGTTTGCGAAGAATTAAATATTTAAATTGCCAACTACGAGAGACTGGTATGGGATTATCGTGAACACCGACATTGTCGGGGTGAGGGGATTCATTGGTTTGCAATCTATTTTAAAAATAGGGAAAACATGTACTATTTTGATTCACTCGGCACTCAGCCCTTGAATGTCCCTGTTATAGTAAAATTTATCGAATAGTTACATATCTCTGAAACTGTATGGAATCCTTACCTCCTCCAAGGATATTTTAGTAATACGTGTGGGATCTATTGTCTTTCATTTCTCCTGCACATGTCACGTGGGAAAGGATTTATAAATTTTTTAAAATTATTCGATTTGTGCGACACTGAGATGAATGATAAAACGGTATGCAGACAAATAAGAAAAAGGTTCCCATATGTTCGCACTCATTGTGTTGTGTAAAGGTGTATATATAATGGTATCTATATTGTGTAAAGGTGTATTTGTAAAATGTCTCCATTAAGGCTTATTTAATGGACGTTAGTTCTGTAAGCCGCTTTGTACATATTTTCTACCATTTAACCCTTTAAGGACTGACATTACAAATTGCTAACTTTTCAAATACACTCATTCATAACTTAACCCTACAAAACATACAGGACTTAAAGGGTTAATAAATTAAATGAAAATACAATGTGTTTTGTTCTTAACCCCCAAAATACTTACATTAGTTCCTCGATAACCTGGCCTTCGCTGAACCGGATGTGAGCCAATACCTTGACCTTGGTATTCAGGTCACTGGGTTGGCTGTGAGGTAAAGCCTCCAACTCATTTATTCCCCTTTCATCAAAACGAAAAGTAGCTATAACACGTTCAAGTTCCGCTTCGGACCTTTAAGGAGAAACGAACATTATTAGTTCATACTGAATCATTTAAAGTTAATTTAAATTAAAGTTTAAAGAGTTACAATAAGAGAAAATGTCGATTATGACGCCTGGCAAATTATAATCACAAAGCAGATATTCTCTAAGGCGGAGTGAAAAGCTTGAACTTCGTCATATTGAACAATTCGGGCGGAAGCTAACCAAAGGTACCAAAGGTATATATATATATATATATATATATATAATATATATGTGTGTGTGTGTTGTGTGTGTGTGTGGTGTATATATTACTGGTACCAAAGACCTTAATTTTCCGTTGCGTAGTTATTAAAAGTAGTTTAAAAGTATGAAGTGAATCCTATTTTATAATTTGTATTAAAAGGACTCTGTTTCAAAATACTTCTATATTTAACAAAGTTTCCCTTCGACAAAAGTTTTCTTCCTCTTTGAAAAAGTTAAGGTCTTAAATTTTAAACGCTCGTTTATCTTATACGTTGCATTAACTATTAAAAGTGCACATTTGGAGCTTTACAGAACACAATCTCGAAGCATATGTGGAAAGTATGTAAAAAGCTTGTGTATATTATATATAGGGTGGACCAAAAGTCAGGATACGTAGGAACTACTCTTTTTAATATAAATATGCTGTACATATATATATATACATACATATATATATATATATATATATATATATATATATATAATATTTAGGAGAAATCCAATGACAAGGAGAAATGTAAATGCCATGAAAAGTCTTCTTTAATGCGCAACGTTTCGAGCAATACGCTCATCTTCAGGCTGTTTAATAACAATGTGAAATTAAAATCAATATTGAATGAAAAACAAAACAGAAAATTTCTATGACCTATTCGTAAAGACAAATTTTAAAAGACTGAGAAAAGAGGGTTAAATTCTAAGTTATACAGATTTACATATAAAAATTAAGAAGTTATTTTTAAATACATATAGTAAATGTGAAATTAATACACTGGAAAAATTAACAATAGTACACAGGAATAATGGAACTAGCTACCTTACACAGCAGTATCCGAGGCTGACTAATTTGAGAAGAGACAGGAACGGGAAACACGAGAGATGGCGAGGGCGATTGGGGAAGGAGGGATTATAAGGAATTGGGGAAGGAGGAGGGATCATAGCAAATTGAGAGGGACGGCTGATGAGTCAACATTCAGACTAGGGGACAATGCTTTAATGAACAGCGATTCTAAAATTCTTAGTGAGTTGGACAAGTATTACAACCAAGAATTTTAAAATTGTCTAAAGTGACATCAATTTTACATTTAATGCTGTGTTCACGAATACTCGAGGCTTCTTTAGTTTTTAAAATTTTACCTGTTCGGCCACTTATTCCCATATGCGAATAAAATCTAGCCCTGAGAGAGCGAACAGTGCTGCCGATGTAATTCCCAAGGAGACACCTGGGGCAGGTAAATAAATATACAACACCGCTACGCAACGAGTCAGGGGTTCGATCCTTCGCTGAGAAAAAGCTACCTAAAGACGTTTATTTTTAAATATGATGCGGAAATCAGTATGATAAAAAAATTTCCTTAACAATTTTGTAAATTTAAGCTTAAATTCCTTATTCAAAGGACCCATTTCAGGTACCAAGAAATATTTATATCCTTCGGCACTTTAATACATGGAAGTTGAGGCTATAAACATTATTTAAGAAGGATCTAATTAGTTTGTCTACATATTGAACAGGAAAACTATTATTAGTAAAGTATGATCTTAGATTATTAAATTCATCATTAAGTAAGGTAAAATTAGAGGTCAAATTATATCCTCTGAACAGGAGAGTTTTAATACAAGACATCTTATAGTTGAAATCAGTAAAACTAAAAAAATTCATGCCCAAACCAGTGAAAGTGGGTTTCCTGTAAACTGATGTAGTAATAGAATCACCGTTTTTCGAAATTAAAAGATCTAAGAAGGGGAGGGAGCCATTTTGCTCAGTTTCCATTGTATACGTTATATTGGGGTGCAAAGAATTTAGGAAGTTAAAGAATTGTTGCGCTTGTACCGCATTATCAAAGACTGCTATCGAATCATAGCAGTATAACTTAGAATTTAACCCTCTTTTCTCAGTCTTTTAAAATTTGTCTTTACGAATAGGTTATAGAAATTTTCTGTTTTGTTTTTCATTCAATATTGATTTTAATTTCACATTGTTATTAAACAGCCTGAAGATGAGCGTATTGCTCGAAACGTTGCGCATTAAAGAAGACTTTTCATGGCATTTACATTTCTCCTTGTCATTGGATTTCTCCTAAATATTAAATTGAAGCTCTGTAGAAGCAACCCGCATGATTATATATATATATATATATATATATATTATATATATATAAATGCCGAAACAACCACGAAGGAATCAGAGAGTGGGCAATAAATAAAAACCTATTGTTTTTCACCTCTGGGCAGATAACTATGAACTATGAAGGAAACACAAAATGGGGAATAATTAAAAACCTATTGTTTTTCACCAAAATTCACACAGTGGAACATATATATAATATATATATATAATATTAGGGTGGCCCTTATTTTTCAACTTTTGAAATTACTTGCTCCCAACCCCTAATCTTCTTCCAATATATAAAAAAGTGCTCTGTGCAAAATTTCAGCTCAATTGGGCTATATTAAGGTGGCCTCCAAAGGCCCTAAAGTTTCAAAATTCACCGATAATTGGTATTTCTAATATAAAACCTTTATAATTCATTTGCAAACTTTGTTTGGGAAAATAATCACAAAGCATAATCGAAAGTGAATTTTATTTACAACAAATAATTACGCCGCTTATATAGGCCGCAGGCGCAGAACTTTCTAGAACCTTCCAGAAGCGGTTTTTTTACGCACTTATGATACTTTTCAATCTCCGTGAATATCTCGTCCAATTTTCGTTTTAAGTAAATAATGGTTATAACTAAATTTATTGTAAATTGAATTCTCTTTCGATCATATTCTATATTTCTTTCGAATAAAACACTGTAAAGAAGATAAAAACGGTTTTATATGAAAAAATATCAATATTGTTAAAATCTGAAACTTTAGGGCCTTTGGGGGCCATCTTAGTATTGTCTGATTGAGCTGCAATTTTACACAGAGCATTTTTACATGGATTAGAACAACTTTGGAGGTTGGGAGATGAAAAATATTTCATTTCAGAAAATCACATACAACTAAGGGCCACCCTAATATATATACATTAGACCGTTTCACGATTATATGGTAATTTTTCAAATTGATTTTTGATAAACGCACACACTTTTATTTTTTTATATAAAGGAAGAAAAACAAATAGACAAAATATCATTTTATTTGAATGATAAAAGGGCACCCCTCAGATGGCACTTCTTTTACATTAATGGATAATTAGAGCAAATATAAGACTGAACGAAAAATATGTTTTAAAACAAAGCGACTTAAATTCTATTTAAGACATATATTGATTAAGAATATAGGGATTTCAGTGGCTGAGGGACCTCCTTTCTCTGATTTTCAATGATTTGAAAGGCCAGTTGTCTCTCTTTCTCACTCTTTGTGAGCTTCTCATTAAACTCTGTAGCCAGTTTGACTCCTCGTTCAGCACAGTCGTTGATTACTTTGACTGCCATGACCCGATTACGGTGCTCCTCAATGTCTTCAAGTTTCTTGGGAATTTCTATTTTCAAACACTTGAAGAAGTCTTGTGTTTGAGTTGTGACAAAACTGGTAATCTTTAAGTCATTGGGGTTTTGCAACATCCGGGGGTCCACCTTTCTTGCCCTCACTTTTCGAGGAGGCGCGTGGTGAAGGTTGTGGAGCATTAGAACCTTATCATCTTCAGTCACGAGGTTTGAGAAAAAGCCAAATCCTACAAGATCCTCACTCAAGTACCAACCATGGTTCTGAAGTTTTTTGAGGGCTGTAGCACCCACTTCCTTATCAACCTGGATCTTGTAGATATGTAGCATCTTGAGGAGGGCCAAATCATTTGCTGGAGCATCAATTCCAACTGGAGATGTATACCAAGCTTGAAGATAAACTGTCACTGAAAAGGCGTTTATTCGTATCAGAGCTTGTTTTTCATGAGGGGTGAGAAGGAATTGGTTCCAAATAAGTAAATTTTTAAGGAATAGATGCCCTTTCCCATCCATCTAGCTCTGCTGTAAGCTCCTGGTAGTGGAATCTGCTATCAGAGCCTTTATTTGTTTTAGGCATTGGACAACCAAGGAAGATAAGTGCAAGTTCTAAGTATTCCCTGTAGTCACCTCGAGTGTGGCCCTCTTGAAGTTTGGAGTTGATGAAAGAAATAAGCTTGTCTCTGTGCTTCAAGATCCAATGATCTAAAGATTCTGAGGTGAGATCATTGAGTTCATAGGGCTTGTAATTCTGCTGATCAATGTTATCCCAACAATCTCTGAATCGATTGAATAAGGGAATTTGTGGACCCGAAGAAGAGAAAAACATGTCAAAAACTGCAGTGATAAGAAGCTCGTGGATATGGTGGCGGCATGCCAGAAAAAGGAGTGATCTCTGAAGGGCCTTTTGGATGATGGTACAAGCCCCAGCATGGATACCTGTATTGCTTGCAGTAGTATCAAAACAAAGGCCTGCTACCCACTCATTTACTTGTGGCCATTGCTTCAAGACATCTAAAACTGCTCTCCCCATTTCTTCTCCCGTTCCAGAAATAAGCTTTGGAATAGACAGTAATTTTTCTAATTCGCCTGCACCAGTCACAACAATGGGCATTACATCAATCTTACCCCCATGCATGGATGGAAGAAGCTTTCCATCAAAATGAATTATTAAAGGGGTATTTGGTTGGAAACTGGCTTTAATGTCTTCTCCCATCTGCATCCGTGTTGATCGCCGAGACCTGTAGATAGAGGATGATGAAAGTGTGATCTCTTCAATTTCCACTCCAGCAGCTGAAAGGGCAGTTGCCACAATGTGCATAGCATCTCTTGCAGATGTTCCAGTGCGGTCCAGAGCAGCCAAGAACTTTTTATCCCTAACAATTACACCTGGTTCAAGCTTCTCCTTTTTTGAAGATGATGATGAGAGTGCTCTGTAGAACAATTCATCACCAGATGATTCTTCACTTCCTCCTGAACCGGAATTTTCACATTGGTTGAGATCCACAACCTTTGTCAATTGCCTCATTTCTTCCTTTGATTTCCTGCGAAATTTTTCCATTCTTTCCATGCTTATCTGTCGTGCTTTTGCCTTTCTTGAAAACTCCTTGTCTTCTGGACCCATAATCATTTTCCGATCGTTCCTTTGATCCTTAAGAAAATCTTTATCCTCCTGCAATTTTATTTCTGTTTCCACTTCTGAATGAGCTACATCGAAAAGCTTCTTTAAGCTGGTGACAAATTCTGCTTCATTCTTCTCTTGGGTAGGAGTTCGTCGAGTTCGGTTCTTGACCAGCCCTTCATGCTTATTGTAAAGCCTTTTAAGCTTTGAGACAATATAAGGCTTGTGGGATGTAATTAAGGAGGCTTTTTCCCACATAGCAATAACTTCGTTGGCTACAGTTGCGCAAGCTACAGACATTTTGCTTTCCCACCTTAATGTGATAAAAAAGACGTTTCAGGACATCACTGTTAGTTGGAAGCTGCTTCTCAGAAAACCCTCTTCCAGCACTTGTCCGACCAACCAGACTTCACACTTGTTTCTGGTTTTTGCCATAATTCTGAGGAAAAAAGTTTTACCACCTGTTAGTCTTAATAATAATATAATATAATCATTAATCACTCACCTAAATTATATTATGACTTGATTACTGTAAGAAAGTTGTAAAGTAACATGAAGTAACCTTTCTAGAACAGTAAACTTGTGAAAATATCAGTAATTATAGATGAAAAAGCAAATAAAACATCATATAATCCATAAAGGGAAAAATGGAAATTCTAGAATAGTTATCCTGAAGGAAGAATTTTCTAGAATTCTCTCTAAAGAATATAGGGGGGTTACTGGACCATTCCTGAAAATGACCTACTTATCTTCCAATTTTATTTATGAATTTTAAATACCAAATTTAAGAGGACATCACAAAATAAATAAATATATTTGCCAGAAAAATGAAAATTTCTCATGAGGGGTAAAATAGATATGCATTGAGGGGTGGGATAACAATAAGCTCTTGTCTTAATATTTTGCATGAAGTCTTTATTCATGACATATTACTTTTTGAGTATGTGTGCGTTGAGCCATCATAAATTTCGATTTTTCGAAACGGTCTAATATACATATATAAATAAATAGAGACCGGGTCTCCACCTCTGGGCGGATACCCTTTCATTTCGTTTTATTATGGCTTTTTATAATTTAACTAACACTGATTGAAACGTTATATATACATATCCCGGCCTTCCTCTTAAATCACAAACTATTTTTCAAAACGAATTTATTACGAATTTTAAAAATTATAATACATGCAGTGAATGACACGACGTATATCATCACAAATTAATTACTTACATCTCTGTAAAGTCATTAGTGGGAAAATTGTTCTCGCCGTCACACATTTCTGCAACAGTCTGCGTTGAAAGAAGTTCATTCTGGTCAGTCGCAGCGAAAAGATAAATTGCAGACAGCAATAAGTCATCCTCGTCTTCAAACAAATCCGGAGAGGTAGAGCTGCGGCGCTTGGCTCATGGCGAGGTATTTCAAAAGCACTGTTAAAAAAAAAGACTGAATTGATGCCCTGTGATGAAAGTGCCCCCTTTTATAAAACGGGGATCGTAATTGTGAATATCTCACAATACCAGATTTGCGAGCTTCCTATTGGCTATCAGTGAAATTTGGGCTGAGATTAATGTATAGGCCCGCCTAGCCTCCAACCAGAGGTCATGGGCTCCGCCCATAGGGGTGTGGTTAGCTGCCCCGTGAAATCTGAGGCGTGTCAAATATGTCTTGCCCATTCCAGATCCGTGGAGAGAACGCGTTGATTTGAACGTATAATAAGCATCCAATTATATGAGGTGCTTAACAAGGTTGGAAGATGAATTTGTGATTCGGTTTATGGTACCCCATCTAGAATAGGTTCGGAGAATTTATTTTTTCCTCTGAAAAATAAATCGTCAGAACTGGAAGATATCACTAGGGAACAACATTTTTGTTTCTTGAAAACTATTTGGTATTTCTTATAGAACTTTTGATGCTGATTCCAAATATGGTTTCAGAGTTTTTCTATCACCCATAGTTTTCGAGAAAATAATATTTCCATTTACTCAGAGTTTTCCCAAAATATTAGTTAAAATTAAGTGTACTAATTTAATTTTACTTTCTTTTTTTTCCAGGTTAACTATATTTAATAGTATTTTTTGCATTAAAAAAATATAGCTATGTAAACAAACAGATTTTTAATAAAAAGAAAGAAATTTTTTTCAAGTTTTGCTCAAATTTTAAAATTTTTCATAGTAGAAAAAATTGGTTTTCATTCCAAAAAGTTTTCCGTGATTTCAATAATTTTCCGCCAGCATGAATCGAAACTGTATTAATCCCAGAGATACATTTTGCTACGTGTGTGGAGAACTGACCATAATGGCACAGAGGAAGACGATGACCCCACTCGTGAAGAAGGCTTACGAACTTTATTTTGGATGTAAGGTAGGCGACCAAGACAAATCCTGGGCACCTCATATCTCATGCATTTCCTGTGCCGTCACTCTTAGGGGTTGCATTAAAGGTACCCGCAAATCTATGCCATTTGCCATACCAATGATTTGGAGAGAGCCCAAGGATCACCTAACGGATTCCTATTTTTGTATGACTAACGTTTCAGGATTCTCTGCCAAAAATAAACAAAATTCAATACCCAAATCTTGCATCTGCCATGAGACCAGTACTACATGACGATGATAACCCAATTCCAACTCCCCCAAAGTCATGGACACTGGATAAAGAGTCTGATGTTGAACCAATGGAAATTGATGACACTAAAGATACAGACTTTCAGCAACCTGAATCAAATAAACCACGTATGATAACGCAGGTTATGCTGAATGATCTCGTGAGAGATTTGGACCTTCCGAAAAAGAAAGCGGAATTATTGGGCTCCAGGTTACGTGAATGGAATTTGCTGGCAAAAGATACAAGCATATCGGCGTTCCGCACTCGCCAAAAAGATCTGATGCAGTATTTCTCCTCGTCAGGTGGTTTATGCTACTGTAATAATGTAAATGGACTGCTGTTAGCTCTCGGTCATGAGCACAAATCTGAAGATTGGCGTTTATTTATTGACTCTTCGAAGCTAAGCCTCAAGGTTGTACTACTTCACAATGGAAATAAATACCCTTCCATTCCTGTAGGGCACGCTGTCCACATGAAGGAATCTTACGAAAATATGAAACTCATCCTTCAGCAGATTAATTATGACCAGTTTCGTTGGTATATATGTGGGGATTTAAAAGTCGTCGCGCTTCTTCTGGGAATGCAGCTCGGTTATACGAAGTTCTGCTGCTTCTTTGTGAATGGGACAGCAGAGCCAGAGATTCGCATTATTTTGTAAAGGATTGGCCACTTCGTCAAAAATGTATCCCAGGACTGAAGAATGTGTCTCTTGAACCCTTAGTTGACCCCAAGAAAATATACTTACCGCCACTTCACATCAAACTTGGCATCATGAAAAATTTTGTCAAAGCAATGAACAAGGAAGATGAGGCATTCAAATATTTGAAGAAAAAGTTTTCACGACTTAGCGATGCAAATATAAAAGAAGGGATCTTTGTTGGTCCCCAAATCAGAGAGCTCATGAAAGATCAAAAGTATGATGATGCCTTGAGAGGAAAAGAAAAAGTGGCATGGGAGGCCATGAAGAATGTTGTCACAAATTTTCTAGGGAACATCAAAGCCTCTAACTATGAAAAAATAGTGCAGGACATGATTGAAGCATATAGGTTATTGAGATGTAATATGTCACTAAAAATCCATTTCTTGCACTCCCATTTAGATTTCTTCCCTGAAAACCTCGGCGACGTAAGCGAGGAGCATGGCGAAAGGTTCCACCAAGATATAGCTACTATGGAGAAACGCTACCAAGGGAGGTGGGATCTGGCAATGTTAGCTGATTACTGCTGGACATTGATGCGAGAAGCTCCTAATGAAAACTACAAGAGAAAATCAGTGACAAAGAAGTTTTAAGAAGAATATTTTAAATGCCAATCTGCCACTAATATAATTTTTATGAAGTATTTTTACTAACTTCTATACACTTTTTGAATAAATATTAAAATACAAATTTCTCAGTAACCTTGGGTGATAGAGAAATTCTACGGCTATATTCGGAGTCAGCGGAAAAAATGCTATAAGACCGACCTGTTCACGTCCAAGAAACAAAAAAATGTTAAAATTTGTTCCCCAGTGTATTTTTAAAACCAATTACCCATGAAGGAAAAAGGAAAAATCATCAGTACCCGAAGGTCTACAGCCCTATATACTGGGATTTTAGTGACATTTGAAGATATATTCGGAATTTGAAGCAATTCTCTTAGTTGTAAAAGTTTATGGTTTCCAGAGTTCGCGTACGATAAAATCACGTAAAGTAAATTTAAAAAATGAAAGAGATGAGTAGTGGATGCGGTTCATTAAACCCGAAAGTTTATTTTGAGATCATAAACTTCTGCGTCAAACTCTACAATTTTCAAAACGATGTTTAATATAATTAATTATATATATATATATATATATATATATATATATATATATATATATATATTTCCATAAATATTTATGTCCTTCTATTGTTCAACCATTTACATTAATTAGGAATTGTTGTTTAGGTAGGTTTTTTTTATATCGCTTTTGCTTTCCTTCTCTTCATTTCCCTCCTTTATCATATTCTCTTTCTATTTATTAATTTGTGCTGTACATTTTCACCTTCATTTCAATGTTATGTGTACCATTTGTCTTGTTTTAATTTGCCTAAGTTACAGATGAAAAAGACCGTAATATCCAATTCAATTTAGCCGGAGAGAGAGCTAGCCAATGCAGTTTGGCGTGATTATAAATTTTGTGTACGTTTCTTGTACCAATTTTCAGAATTTATTAGATGAACTTTTTTCAGGAATTGTACATATATAGGCTCTCCTTTGCTTTCGATGGTTTCGGCCGGAATTGTTCATTCTGGCGAAGGTCAAGCTTTACACTCCACCTTAGACCTACTTTTTAACGGGGAAATATATATATATATATATATATATATATATATATTATATATATATATATATAAGATAGAGCCAAAGAGCGAGAGAAAGAGAGGAAGAGAGAGAGAGAGAGAGAGAGAGAGAGAGAGAGAGAGAGAGAGAGAGGAAAATAAACAAACAGATAAACAACATGACCGAGTGTTGCAATACAGTTTAATGGGATCCTCACTAGGATACCCTGTTTACCCATTTATCTACCAATCTTGCAAGGATATTTACACTCCACCTTAGACCTACTGTTTAACGGGGATACATATATATATATATAAGAAAGAGAGAGAAAGAGAGAAAGAGAGAGAGAGAGAGAGAGAGAGAGAGAGAGAGAGAGGAAAATAAACAAACAAATAAAAAACATGACCGAGTGTTGCAATACAGTTTAACGGGACCCCCACTGGGATACCCTTGTTACACATTTATCTACCATTCGTGGAAGGATGTTTACACTCCACCTTAGACCTACAGCTTAACACGGACCACTAGGATAACCAGGGTTCCCATTTATCTACCAACCGTGGAAGGACGCGTCGTCACGAGTCTCGAACACGGCGCATATAATCGTTCATATAGTTGTGTGTGTGTGTATACTGTAATATTTTATGGGCATATAGGCGAAGGTGTACGTGCATTTGTCCAAACGTTGTATACACTATGCCAACTGGCTGATCAAGCCAACTAGCGAATTAAGCAAACTGGCTGATTAGGGGGTTATAAGACAGCAAGCGCTGGGATGAAGTCTTATATGCGCTTGGCTCCTGCCAAGCGAACACTCCTCTCTTCCTCTCTACTCCTTTCTCTCTTACGTTAGGTATACTCTTTTGGGGGGTGAGGCCGCCCCACCTTCTCACCCATTTTTTTGGCACCCCGGGTTTGACATTGGGGGGCCTTGCAACAAGGAGGAGTGGGGGTTGGCACTGGCACTCAATGCAATATTGCTCAACATTTGCAATTGCATTGCAATCTCTCCTTTTGCGCCCATACTACTTACATTATCCAAGTGTAGTTTACGTTCTCCTACATTGTCCTACTGTAGTTTATGTTCCCCACCTTTGTCCGCGTATACCTAATCAAATAAAACGTTAAAACTAACGAAAATATTACGACTTAACCTAACCAATCGTCAATTTATATATATATATATATATATATATATATATATATATATATATATATATATATATATATACATATATATATATATATATATACATACATACATATATATATATTACATATATATATATATATATTATATATATATATATATATAATATACAGGGTGTCCCATAAGTCCGGCATCATAGGAGAAATTCATAATTTTTTATTTCTACAAACCATAATTCATATTTTTCTCTTTTTACAGGCCATAATGTCTGTGAGCAAGGAAGAACGAATCCAGATAATTCTACTCATAGGAAATCGGAGTCAAAGAGAGGCCGCTGCTGAATTTAACAGACTGCATCCAGACCGCGAGCCAATAACACAGAGTTGTGTTAGCAGACTTGTTGCAAAGTTTAAGGAAACAGGATCTATAGAAGATAAACCACGCAGTGGACCTTCAAGGAGGTTCACTGACGATGATACAGCGACTGCTATCCTGCCTCATTTTAACAGAAGTCCCAATAAGTCTCTTCGGCGATTGTCCGCCGAGACAGGAGTGTCGAAAAGTAGCATCCATCGCATTCTTCAGGCTCACAAATGGCATCCATATAAACTTCAGATCCTACAGAAATTAAGCGAAGATGATCCCGACCGGCAGATGGAATTTTGTGAATGGGCTACGGTACAATATGCTCGTGATGCCAATTTCCCATCCACCATTCCGTTCAGTGACGAGGCTGTTTTTTTATGGAAATGGTGAGGTAAATCGACAGAACACCCGCTACTGGTCTCAAAACAACCCTCACTGGTATACCTCTTCAAAGGAACAAGGTGCATCTCGGGTGATGGTATGGTGTGGCATTTGGAAGGATCGCATCATAGGCGCCCTCTTTTTCGATGAACATGTCACTGGAGGCACCTACCTACGTATGCTCAAGGAAGAAGCATTTCCTAGTGTCTTGAACGAAGAAGGAAATTTCCCAACATGGTTCCAGCAAGACGGCGCTCCTGCACATTACAGCACCCAAGTAAGGGAATACCCGTACCAACAATTCCCTGGTCATTGGATAGGACGTCGAGGGCCTGTGGAATGGCCAGCTAGAAGCCCGGATCTCACGCCCTAGATTTTTATCTCTGGGGCCACTTGAAAGCGCTGGTATACGCAGAGAAAATTAGGAGTGTTGAACATTTGCGGCAGCGCATTATTGGGGCATGTAACACCATTACTCCTGACATCATTCACCGTGTGCTTGCTGACTGGGTATCACGTCTGAATTTGTATATTGAAAACAATGGTGGACATATTTGTTTTGCCTTTTTTTATTATTTTTCCTATGATGCCGGACTTATGGGACACCCTGTATATATATATATATATATATATTATATATATATATATATATATGTATGTAGCTTCGTAATCTAGTAAAGGTTTAAAGCTGCACACGGACTCTACAAACAGCTTTATTAGTATTATTGCTTAATGATTTAATATACGGGAGACTGGTGGGTGGAGAATGGGAATGAGAGAGTGTGGAGGATGGTTGTGTAATGTGACTAATGTCTATTTTTGGTATTGTGGTATCTGTTCATATAGACTTGCAGTAATCATAATGGAACCTTATTATTGTGTAAAGCTAGTAAACATGGAGTTCAACGCTGTTCACGATCATATTAATCGTTTATCTTTATGAACACAGACATTACGTTACAATTAGGGGCAGTTCAAAAATTACATAACGCTATTTTTGCTGAAACGTGACACCCCAGATTCCCCAGGAACGTTCTGTAACGCTTGACCAGGCACCTCCTAAGATGTTCTGTAACAGAGTACCTTGACTATCGCTGCAGCGTTGCCACATGTACGGAGTCGCCTGTGAGGCGAATAACATTATATATGCGGGCAACTGTACCTACATCGACAGTAAGAGATAAATGAGGATGTCTGGTGAACACTATGCATGATGAATCCAAAACATGCATGGCATGCCATGATCTGAACAGTGGTGTGTGGCTCATTGTTTGGATAACATTTTGGCTTGATATGATTTGATATGATTGATTGAACTGGTAGAGATATTGAAATAAATAATACTGGTTTTGTATGGCTGTTTTTTTTGTGTTTGTTTCGGTGTAATCCAGAAGTCTTTTAAACAACATGTCTTTGATTCTGTTTCAAAAGGTGCTAAGCCCACCACCAATGTAAGAGAAAACGAGCAATGAAAAATGAGGCACATCCCGGGAATCGAGTCCGCTCGTATGTAGGAGAATTACGAGTTCTGATTGATCGAGGACCTTGGTGTAGTGGTTATCATATCTGACCGGCAATCGGATGGTACTGGGTTCGATTCCTGGGAGGTGCCTCATTTTTCATTGCTCGTTTTCTCTCCTCTTCTTGTGCGGACATTCTTCTAAACAAGCGTCGTTCTTTAGATATATATATATATATATATATATATATATACACATTTTAACTGCAAACAACACACAGTATAATTAACGTATAATTTACGTTAATTATACTGTGTGTTGTTTGCAGTTAAAATGTATATATGTGCGGCATGCGGGAGGTGCCCCCCTCAGGGCATTGGTTTCTGCTCGTATGTAGGAGAATTACGACTTCTGATTAATCGAGGCCCATGGTGTAGTGGTTAGCATATCTGACCGGCAATCGGAAGATCCCGGGTTCGATTCCTGGGTGGTTACCTCATTTTTCATTTCTTCGTTCTTCCTCCTCATCTTGTGCGGAACGTTCTTCTATACAAGCGTCGTTCTTTACGTTATATATATATATATATGGTGGCGTAAAAGTCGCACATCATAGGAACGGCTGCGAAATTAACGATAGATGAGAGGGTGAACTTGGTTTTAATGCATGAAATACCAGGTACTACAAATCGATAAATCGGTGCAGAATTTAAATTCTGTATCAATTCATCGATCTGTTGTCCCTGGTATTCCATACATTAAAACCAAGCTCACCTTCTCGTCTACTGTTAATTTCGCAGCTATCCCCTACCTAAAAGGAAAAAAATATATTCTATTCAACACTCAAAATTCCTATGATGCGCCACACCATTTTGTGTTTCCTTTCCTTCGTGGTTTTATTCATCATAAATATTTTTCACGTGTTACTTTCGTGAAATAATTTTCATATATATATATATATATATATATATATATATATATATAATCATGCGGGTTGCTTCTACAGAGCTTCAATTTAATATTTAGGAGAAATCCAATGACAAGGAGAAATGTAAATGCCATGAAAAGTCTTCTTTAATGCGCAACGTTTCGAGCAAATACATTGTTATCATACAGCCTGAAGATGAGCGTATTTGCTCGAAACGTTGCGCATTAAAGAAGACTTTTCATGGCATTTACATTTCTCCTTGTCATTGGATTTCTCCTAAATATATATATATATATATATATAATATATATATATAGATAGGGGAGGACTACGGGGGCTTCAGCCTCCCTCGAAATAAAATAGGTTTCATATTTCTATGCATTTTTTTAAGTTATAAGTAAATTATAAGTACACCATGCCAATACTTTCAGCACAGGTTTCATTGTTGTAATACATTTATGAATGTGTTTTCACTCATTTACACACTTTTAATATATATATTAGCCCCTCCCGAAAAGAAATTCTGGCTACGCCCCTGTATATATATATATAAAGGGTGATCCAGAGAAATGGGACCCAAAAGAAACCCCTGTAACTCTTAAAGTATAAGTCCTTTTATAAAATCATACGCATCATTCGAAAGAGGATAGTTACAAGTTTGTACAGGATTGTATAGGTTTTGACAATACAAGACAAGATAAGATACAAAACAAAATAAAAGTGTTAGTTAAAACTAACCCTTCAAGATGACTGCATGGACTGTGGAACAGCTGCGTTTCATAACTGAGCAATATTATGAGCCTGGAAGAAGTGTAGTTTCAGCTCTTAGGTGATTTTGACATGTGAAAATTTGTCTTGAAAGATCTTTGAGCTGAAACTACACTTCTTCCATGCTCATAATATTGCTCAGTTATGAAACGCAGCTGCTCCACAGTCCATGCAGTCATCTTGAAGGGTTAGTTTTAACTAACACTTTTATTGTTTTGTATCTTATCTTGTCTTGTATTGTCAAAACCTATACAATCCTGTACAAACTTGTAACTATCCTCTTTCGATGATGCGTATGATTTTATAAAAGGACTTATACTTTAAGAGTTACAGGGGTTTCTTTTGGGTCCCATTTCTCTGGATCACCCTTGATATATATATATATATATATATATATATATGGGAATGAACTCAGAATGGTCCCCTGAGTTTTTTGATACACACAGACCGTGCATGAAACAAGGAACTCTTCTGGGATAATTAAATCCACTATAGTCCGAATAAGTAATGGTAAATGACAAATACCATAGTTTTTCTTTTTCATGATGCTAGCCCGACGTGGGCAACGGGTCATTCGCAAAGAGGTCCCATAAATATAGCTTCCCTCACCAGCTATCTGCAGAGCAGACAGGATCCAGCTTTGGGACATGGATCTATGGTTTAAAGCAGCCTAGCCCTGCTACATTTAGAACCTCAATATAAGCAAAAGACTCGCTGCCTTCACGTGAAGGCAGCGAGTCTTTTGCTTATATTGAGGTTCTAAATGTAGCAGGGCTAGGCTGCTTTAAACCATAGATCCATGTCGCAAAGCTGGATCCTGTCTGCTTTGCAGATAGCTGGTGAGGGAAGCTATATTTATGGGACCTCTTTGCGAATGACCCGTTGCCCACGTCGGGCTAGCATCATGAAAAAGAAAAACTATGATATTTGTCATTTACCATTACTTATTCGGACTATAGTGGATTTAATTATCCCAGAAGAGTTCCTTGTTCCATGCACGGTCTGTGTGTATCATATATATATATATATATATATATATATATATATGAAAATGATAACTGGAACGTTAAAATTGGTGATTTATTATTAATATAAAATATAGTAAAATCTTTAACATAATTGAAAAACATAAGTTAGTTACATAGTATAAAAAAGTTAAGAATTTGTAAAACTCATAATAGAGGGTGTTCGGAAAAGGTGGTACACATTTCATGAGGCTATACTACACTAGCCATGCAAAATACTGGAATGAACTAAATACTAAAATGGAGAGGAACACTTACAGTTTTATTAGTAAATTTCTACATGGGCTCCTTTTGCGGCACGACATATGTCTAGCCGATAAACAATTTCAGCCCAAACACGACTCAGCATCTCTTGAGTTACGGTTTTTATGGCTGCAATAATCCGTTGTTTCAGGTTGTCCACACTGTCCACCATTCCGGTATATCCGGTTACATTTTTTATGTAACCCCAAGAGAAAAAGTCGAGGGGTGTCAAATCTGGTGATGTAGGAGGCCATGGGATCGGAACTCCCCTCCCAATCCAGCGATCCGGAAACTTCTCATTCAGTGCAGCGCGAACAACATTACTGAAATGAAGTGGTGTACCATCTTGTTGAAAGACAATGCCATCTTCCAGCTGTGGGAAGACAAATCCCTGAAGCTTGTGAAGGTAATTCCCAAGTTTAGTGGGAACTTCTACAGTCAGGAAGGATTCCTGAGAGCTCCCAAACCCCTCAGTAGGGCCTGGGAGGTTTCAGTAATCCCCATTGGGCCAGAGCTCTCTTGAAAAGCCAGGCTTTCGGAGTTACTAAAAATGTTTTTCGTCTCTTTTTAATTGATTATAACAGATTTGAAATTCTCTCAGTATAGAGAATAACCAGAATGTTGAGGCAATGATATGCCCATTTCTGGAGACGGGAAAGCATCTCACTTCTATTTGATGGTGTGGTAGGTGATCCTGTAGTCTTGTTTTTACCTTTGGTGTTTTGTATTGCTTAACCATTAGCTATAAGGACCATGTCTAACATATTTGGATCACTTAAAATTATCATGTAAATATCATAATCATTTTTGAATGCCTGATTTCCTTTATAAAGACCTTGTTGAAAAGCCTAACTTCAGTTATCAATATGCATCACAATGGATTTTGAGCTTTCTCAGGCTGTGAACTAAATTGTACCTTTAACTGCCTTATGAACAACATATTATTGCAAACATATATCCCAAAATTTTAGAACCTTAATTATTATTGTTGTTAATTTTGCAACCTTTTCTGGCATCATTGCAGTCATGGATTCCTGTGGGTCCACTGATACCAGTGCTGGGGGGATAATCCCTAGATGTTTGTTGGTTTTTTTCGCTTTATCAGGGATTTGTTTTTGGCTGGGACATTTGCTTATTGAAGTGAATTTGGACAAAGTTTTTTCCCCCCCAAATACCTGCACAAATGCTGCTGAAGCCAGAGTTCACACACAATTTTTTGTTATAAACATTGCTTTTGTTTGCACTGACTGAGCCAAGAATACCTTTAATGATTGTGACATGAAGGATAGTGTGTTTGCAGTATAAAATGACACATCTGGGACGTATCAGGTTTACACAATTTGGGTAAACACTCATTGACCTTGCCCAGGTGACTCATATGCTCTGTTTTTTTGTATTAGTTATGTATGTTCCTTTTATTCTGTAAGTCTTGTCTCCTTTGTGTGGTAATGGGCTGGTGACGGCCAATAATTTAATGGTTTTATTTTATGTTGACATTTTTGTGTATGGCATGGGACTAATGTTGTTTGTTACTGGATGCACATTGCACGTTGGTCAATTGATCAATAAAATTGTTCGCATTTTCTTTAGTTACCTGTAAAATCTTGCCTGTTGATGCAATTAACCTTGTAAGTGTTATTTTTGTTTTTTTCTTATTAAATTGGGCAAAGGAGGCTGTACTTTTCATGATTCTTCCCACCATAAGCAGAGGAGTAAGTCTTTAAAAGAGGCAGACTAGCTATGCCCCCTATGCCCCAGAGATCTTAAGGGTGAGAACCCAGTTTCAAATTAAAAGGAGCCACATATCTGACCTAATCTCAACCACATCAAAATTGGGAACTTGCTCACCCTGATTTCTCTCATTCTTAGCAGTGCGGGTGGTGCTGAAGTCAAAGGATTTATTTTTAATCAATTGATGGCCCTCTGGGTGGTCCTCACTGGTAGCTCAATCTCCCATCTCAGCAACCAGCAGCAGCTGCCGTGATCCCACTAACAAATTATCCGGTATGTGAGTAACGCAAACGCATTCTTACAAGAAACACTTGCCGGCATCGCGCCCCCATTTCAGTAGACCACACCAAGCATTAACGTTTGGAGAATCACGGACGTGTTCGATGACTTCGTGTGGATTTTTAGATCCCCAGACTCTGCAATTATGCCTATTAACAGTGGTGGGCACGCGCAACGATTTTTGTAGCGCCGCAGCTGCAACCGCAACTCTGCTGAAATAGTTGCGCCGCACGCGCAAGCGCAACCCTTTTCAAAAAGTTGCGCCGCAAGCGCAAGCGCAACCAAAAATGTTGCGCCGCAAGTTGCGCCGCAAGTTTTTGCGCGCAACTGCCCACCTTTGCATTTAACGTATATCTGCAGTGGTGGGCACGCGCAACGATTTTTGTAGCGCCGCAGCCGCAACCGCAACTCTGCTGAAATAGTTGCGCCGCACGCGCAAGCGCAACCCTTTTCAAAAAGTTGCGCCGCAAGCGCAAGCGCAACCAAAAATGTTGCGCCGCAAGTTGCGCCGCAACTTTTTGCGGCGCAACTGCCCACCTTTGCCTATTAACAACCATTTTTGTGGAATGTGGCTTCGTCTGAAAAACGAATTTTGCTTAAGAAACCTTCATTTTCTTCTGTCTGATCCAGAACATGAATAGCAAACTCAAAACGTTTCTTTTTATCATTTGGATGAACCTTCTGAAGAAGTTGTAAGCATGAAGTTTTAAACGTTTGTGTAACACATCATGTACAGTTAATTTGGGTAGAGTCAACTGTTGACTGCAGAGTCTTACAGACTTCTTTGGACTGTGTAAAAACGATTACCTAATGCGTTCAACATTGTCTTATGAAGTGCGCGACCGACCTGTTGTTTTGTCAGGTAAAACACTTCCTGCATCTTTAAATTTCTTGTGCCACTTCTTGATAGCATTACCACTAGGTGGATCTCTACCAAATGTTCGCTAGAATGCTCTCCGTACTCTGATAACTGATTTGAATTCAGCAAACCATAGCACACACTGTGCTTTCACTTGTGGGTTTTCCATTCCTTTGACTCAACGACTTACGCCAACAACTCTGAACGCACTGATGCGCCTACGGCAATAACCACCAGTTACGCTGTTGCGCGTCAGAGGGTGCGCAGAAACACATCGCACATATACTAACAAAAACTGTAAGTGTTACTCTCCATTTTAGTATTTAGTTCATTCCAGTATTTTGCATGAGTAGTGTAGTATAGCCGAATGAAATGTGTACCACCTTTTCCGGACAACCTGTATAATGTATTTTAAAATTGTTTGTAAGTTCCAGAATCAAACAGAAAAATAAGTACGATTGTGTTTTCCTATTGCGAGATGAAAATCTGAATTCTCGAGGCAAGAAGGAAGAAAAAGCGCATTGCAGATCGAGTCAGTAAGGAAGAGAGTTAGTCAGCGAGAGTCAGATCGCGAATCAGACAGAGAGTCAAACAGAGGGAGAAGTCAAGAGAAGCCCATCAGATTTTATTTCCCCTCCCTTGTCACTTTTATTTTAATATATTTATCGAGCCCGTGGGATATGAGGCCTACTTTTAGCATGAACTTAGGACAGTAAATTAAGTTAATTTTCCCTTAGGTTCGTGTTGTGAAAACTTTCGTTTCCGCCCTAGGCCCATTCTTGTCCCGTTTTAACCTAGACCTATTCCCTTTCATTAGGCCTATTTGATTTCCGATCATGGCCTATTCCTCTTTATTAATTTTATAACGTAAGTGTAATTTAATTCATTCTGTGGGCAAACATAAGATTACATATTAAAACTGTTCTGTTTCATAAAAAGGGTTGAAGGTATATTTTTAAATTGTTATGTAACTAGTCACTTAGCTGAGGTTTGAGTGAAAAATAATATGAAGTAAAACAACACAAATGGGTTCACGCTACCAGCATCATGTCATAAACAATATCATGCACTCGTCCACGAACGAGTCAATGGAAGGACTACCAGGGTTCACCGGGAAGGTCGTTACCCCGGGAGAAACCAACATTAGTGGCATGCTATTGGGATTCGAGCGATAACCACGACAAAGTCTCCGTTGGACCAGATCCCAGCTAAGTAGACTAATGTATCGTTCCTTAATTTCAAATATAGGCTTCAGTGAATAATTTTGTTTGGTAAATTCAGTTATAAATTAGGATTTTTTATTGATCGGATTTTCGACGTAGGATTAATTCTTGTACTAACATTTTATATAGGTAATTCTTAGTTTTATGGTATGCGAATAACACCGTAGTTTGTAAGGTAATTTTTCTCGTGTTACGTGTTGTTAATAAGTGTGTGAATATTATTAAAATAGCTAGTTGAACTTGTTAGATTTACGGTTGTAAAAATGTATAGTTGACGTTGAAATTTATAGGTTGTGTAATGCTTTTTTTGAATAAACCCCCGTTGCTTATTGTTTATTAGTTGGTTACAGTTAGGCTTGGTACGGTTCGATAGGTAGACACAATTCAGGTAAGTGGTTTGTTTCTGTGGACTTTAAGGCAGAATTACTCTAATAAGATAATCAAGTGTTTTACTCCGCCAGGAGATTTATAGGGTTTCGCTGCAAAGAAATACTCAACTGATTTGGTTTGTTTCGGCGGGCTATGTTAGTTCGTCGAACGTTTTCCGTAAAGGATTGTCAATTTGTGTTTGTGACCTTCCGAGTAACGTCACTTCCTGTTGGACCACTACGTATAATAGATAGCAAAATCAAATGATGTTCGTACGTATGCAACCAGTTATTAACATCCGGTAGGTTACTGTAAAAATTCTCACTTGAGTCGGTAACGGGAGATTGCACTGCTACACGAAGTTGCTATTAAAAAGGTCCGACTTGAATCGGTAACATTTGTCGAGCACCTTGTGCAGAACGATTCGAGGCAACTCAGCAAAAGCAAATGCCATCAATATGTGATTGTAAATGTTTTGGAAAATTAAGATTAGTGGAGTTAAATGGGTCTATTAAAAATTGTAATTACGAGCGAAAAAGGATAATTTCCAATAGCCCAGTTGTGTATATACTGTAATTGGTTTCTTGTATAAATTTTTGTCATTAAATGTTGTGCATAATTGTTTGTATCGTCGTTTTGTCGTTAAACATTTATCCTTTTGATTCGTGTGTGTCGTCAGTTTTGTCCATTTTTTTTTCTTGGTCGTTAACTTGGAACCATTTAAAAATTAGTAAAGTTAAATGAATGAAAATTTAATAATGTAATACGGTAAGATAAATAATAACATTAAATTTAAAACTTGATAAATTGAGGCTTCGCCTTCCAGAGGTGTCTTATCGCTACCGAAGAAGTTCAGAGGAAAAGCGATATGAAGATAATAAAAAATAAATGATGAAATTTGTCCGCTTTTTTTCCCATAAGGAATTGAAGCTATTATAACAGTTCCTTAACGGTCTTAAGCAATATACCATCGCATTCAGGACACTTTTGGCTAAATTTTTCGGACATAAAACAGAAAATGCATTGTCGCTGTGATAAGACGTATCCGGAAGACGACGGTAAACCTAACAGTAACAAACAGTAACTTAGGACTTGGGGCTTAATCACGTAATTACAGCTGGAACAGTGGTGCCGAATGTTCCCAAAGCATCGATTTTATATTGCTTCCGTCAGTGGCATAATATAAGAAAGTAATTAAAAAGTATTCGATTTTAAATTACAATTACCTTCAAATTTTAATTAAATTAGGAGTAAAATACTACATTTCAGAAGTAAAGGGGACAGTAAATTGGGAACTTACTGAAATGCGGTTATTGCACTTAAAAATCATTCATTTTCAAAACAATTGAAATTGATAATTAATTAATTACTGGTAATTTAAGTATTCTTAATTAACTTTTAACGCTTCTTTTAATGTTGTGACATTGATGCATTGTGACGTGTGGTTTACTTTTCATACTCCTGTCAATAAACCTAAAGGGGAATGTAAATATGCGTTTTCACAATGTCACTGCCCTCAAAGTAATAATGAATCAGTCGAGAGCGAGCGTAGGACGTGTAATGAATGTAGACGGGAATGCTTCAATTATAGGCATTTTAATTTTCATTCACAGTTAAATGTATGTATAAAAGTAAAATTATGTAATTATGGTCAAATAACTTTTGAAAATTGTGGACGACAATTTACATATTCATACAATAAATTTTACAGTAGTTAATCCTATATTATTTAACTAAATCTTATGAAGCTCGTACAAAAACAATTATCCAAAATGAAGAATTTCAAAATTGTACAAATATGCGGCACAGGAATCCATACTTTCTGACAAAGGTAATGAATATTCATCTTTAAAAAGCAATAGAAAAGTCAACTTTCACCTTATAGCCCACAATAATGCTAAATTCGACAGGCTCTCTTTCTATAGAGTTTTAAACACACCACGAAAGTTTCGTCTTCACAGCAGACTCTCTAAAACGGAGAAATAAAATTTTACAAATGACATATAAGAACATTTATCCCAAAGATTCCCTTTCCGTTCTCTTCATGCCATCAGTGCAAAAGAATTTCCCGAAAATTGACGGGCAAATCTTCTATAAAAAGCTTTTAACACATTACGAAAGTTTTGTCCTCCCAACATACCCTCAGAGACGAAGAAATAGCATTTTGCAAATTCAGGTAGATGAAAAATTCATCTTGAAGATTCTCTTCTCTTCATGCCATCGGCGCTAAAGAACCGCCCGAAAATAATGGGGAATCAGGTGGTTGAGATGTGCTATTTTCTTTTCACGTTCGTAATATCTGACACTTTTAAATATGTCGTCCCCATTCCCGCCCCTCACTATTTTAAAGAAGAGTGTAACTGAAAAGACACGTTCCAATAATTTCTATTCTTCCTTTCAAGATACACCATACGATATTAAAGATGAGTGCTTAAAATAGTGTCGCCAAGATGTGACTATTCCACGATTTAGCTTTAACAAATTCAGAGACAGCTTTATTGACTGGTTACAATCGACTGTTACAGCAATTGGGTTTAGTTGTCCCAGGAAAAATGCAAATTTACTAACTTTAGCAAATAAGGATTCAAATCATTCCCACTGCAATTTACTAGGTTTCGTTGGGCCAGTATCAGTTGTTCTAGAACATCTCAAGGAACTCTTCTGGGAAAATTAAATTCACCATAGTAGTATGACTGAAATTTTTTAGAGTGCAATGCAATTGCAAATATTGATCAATGTTGCAAAGGGGGAGGGGAAATGTTGCAAGAGGTTATGCAACAAGGGGGAGGGATTATCCCCCAAGCTGCAATGAAGGGGAACTTCTCCAGCAAGCTGGGGGAGTCCACCTGACCTCTTTGGGGGAGAAGTTGGGACGGCCTTACCCCACCAAAAGGAAACCTAACCTAAGAGAGAGAGGAGTGTTCGCTTGGAAGGAGCCAAGCGCATATTGAAACTTCAGCAGAGCGCCCGCTGTCTTATAAATTCCTAATCAGCCAGTTGGATTAATCTGCCAGTTGGCTTAGAAGACTTCTTAGAAGTCGTAAATGGCTTGTTCAGGTGTATATTATTAGGGTTGAGTTGCCAGATTGCGCTATTTAATTAATTAATGCATATATTCTTGACATTTGTCTTAGAAATCGGCCAGTTGGCTTAACCCGCCAGCTGACGTAGAAGACCTAGAAGGCAGGTGTATATATTAATTAGCTTTACAGCTGCCAGATTGCGCTATTCAGATATTCTTGACAGTTGGCCTAGAAATCCGTCACTCATTTTAGATGGCCTAACCAGCCACTTTGTATACATATAATTAAATAATAATATCGTTTATATACACAACCAAAAGAATTAAATAAAACACCATTAAATCTTTCTGCTTATTTAGACGAATTATTGGAATAAATTTCACGAAATATATAGAAAATAAATATACAATCCTATACAAACGAGGAATATATGCAATAAAAATTAATAATAATATAGGAAATACGAACGAGGAGTGTATATAATAAAAAATAAAAAATAATAATATACAAATCGACGGAGTATAGTCATCAACATAAGAGTACAGGAGAAATATATATATATATATATAATATATATATATATATATATATATATATATAGTTATATAAATTAAATATATGAAAATAAACAATATACAAAACGATGGAGTATAATCATCATATTAGTACAGGAAATATATATATACACACACTGTATCTCTCTCTCTCTATATATATATATATATATATACACACACACACAATTATTTTAAATAATTAAATATATTGAAAATAAATATATATCAAAATATTTTACGTTCGACTGCGCTTAACTAAAACAATAAACTCGCACGTAATCGGATTTACAGTCACATCATTATTGCTTTGCACTACGCAGTAAATACGATTTAACATTATTTCACCGCTCAAGGCGTGCGGGCTCCTATACTCGATGTAAATGGCCTTCATATCGTTCAATACTATTTTTGTGCCCAACTTACATTCGGTTGGCAAGTTATCTTTAAACACGTATATTATACAATCAAAAGCACGCACAAAGAGGGTGTCGTTAGCCACCACATCATTATTAAATACAAGTTTATCGAGGGTTGTTTTCTGACCGTCGTAACGGCAGCTGCTCATTATATAGGGGTGCAATTCTTCAGGGTGAACAGTGTAGGCGAGCTTTGCACTGTACCGCTCAAGTCCTTTGTACCAAAGTTCGGGATATTTCGAAGAGTCTAAACCTTTTAAATAAGCATCCAGCTCTAGACCATTCTCGTTTTGTTCATTCCTACATTCGATAAATCCGTCGAGCAGAGCGATGTATGCATATTCAAGAACCGTATCAAAATAAATCATATCCGTAACACGCGCGTCTAATATAGGCTTCAGCTTGCGGAATCCAACGATTTCAAACATTCTGTCGAGAATGAATCGGTTTCGCGTGGGGACAAGAGCGTTATTATCAGATGCATTCTTCCACATTCCACATCAGTCGTGTATACAAACAACGGCATATGAGGGGGCGTCACTAATCTGTTCTCTTCTTGTACCTACACCTGAATGTATTTAAATAACGGTCCTCACCCCACTTCTCACCTATTATGAAGACTCTATTCATCTCCTTAACACTTAAATAAATAACATTACGTTTACCAGAGTTTGCTTGCTGGCAAATCATTTCAAGTACATAGTTAATGGTACCGGTTTCACGCCTGAACATGCGCAATGACTTCGTCACGGACACATTGAACGCGGCATTAAGAATACTTCTCAAAGGAAGTTCCAGCTTATTCGAGGCGTGCACGTCCAGTCGGTTCAAGCTATGAGATGACTATGAGCCACGGGTGGGCTTATCGGCTGGACTGGAGGAGCGACTCACACCATAAGCTGATGAAACGTGTATGGCGCTGTTCCGAAGTGAATACTTGTATCCCTTTATACTGTGGAGGTGTTTTGAGAAATTTTCCAATACATGAAGCAATATTGGTTTTTAATATTTTATCGCTCCCATTCCCCAGAAAAAGCACCCGACATTTTCGCTTAGGGGGAATTTCACGAACTAAACGCATTTTATTCACATACTGGTGCACTACTTGAGAGAAACATGTTACTGTATTTATCCTTTTTGTTTAACAATCGATACTCGTCTCTAAATTCTATCACAAACTCACACAGGCCTTTAGCCACAACCTCACTGCGAACCTCCTCATGATATATATGGATGTAGTGTTAAAACTACTTTAGAGTGTCCATAATGACAAGGTTTACATTCTCAGCCGCAGGGTAATCGTACTCGGAATGATGCAGCACGATATAATACCGCCTGTCACACCACTCATCAACAAGACACATTATCCATATCCGTTGCTTCTCTTCTGCACGCGTTGTTTCTTTCAACTCAAGGTATATGTACGCTTCTATACAGTTTAGCCATACAACGTAGTCCATTACATCGCTTGTGCCGCGAAATCCGGCAATATTCTCGCCAGAATATCCATAGAGTATTTGAACAGCTTGTTCCCTCGCGTTATTCAATGTATCCTTAAAAATCTCAAAGAAAGGGGGGATAGGCAGTCTTTCAGTATTCAACACATCTTCCGACTTTACCGAATACCACTTCATAAACGTCGAACACGAAATATCAAAAGTAGTCACCACTATTTTTCGTCTACGTGAGAAAATATGCGTCTGAGCTCCAGAGTTTGCAGCGGCGAACTGAGCACGCAGAAATAGAGATATCCTCAGGTAGTGGCAGTAGTCACGCGACCGATCTTATAGAAGGCGGAGCTTAGGATTGTACACACGCACGCACGCAAAGGAGAAAATGAAACCCTAATTGAAACAAATATACGTAATAAATAAACATATCGTTAACAATATATATATATGTATATATATATAAACAATCAAGGATTAAGGTATACAAAGGGTACGGTATCATAGGTACCAGGCACCTGGTAACGTTTCCTATAGGTGTTACGGCATACCTTCGTCCCCCTAAGTTCCTTCACACACCCCAGTTTCTTCGCCCGAAATCTGTGGATCCCCACAGTCAGATGGGGTGGTTGGTTGCCCTCATCTTCCAAGCACACTAGATCCTTCAACGAGTCAAAGTTAACGACTCGTCGCAGTGCCGGCCTTAGGGGTGTGCGAACCGTGCGGTCGCACAGGGCCCGCAACTTAGGGGGGCCCGAAAATTTCACAGAAATTTACCATCGACGTCAGAGTGCCAAAATTGGTGTAAATTAATGTAATTTATTTGTGTAATATTGTGTAATATATATTTGTGTATTAGCTTGATTTTTCTTTTCTTCTCAGTCATTTAAAACAGTAGATAGATTTTAATGAAAAGATTTTTGTTACTTATATACTTGCAATTGGCTTATGTTTATTTTTATTAAATCTAGTCTTTTATGTTTTAGTATTCTTATATTACAATTGCCAAATATTAATTTGTAGTTGATTAAGTTATTTTCTTTTTTGTATATTTACAAACTTTATTTTGTGTATTTACTTTTGTTGAATATCCTAATTAAATTGAATTATCCTATTCCTAATTAAATATCCTAAGGCCGGCGCTGGTTGAAACCTCTTATGATAGTTTAAATATTTGATAATAATAAATTAATAAGTAGTAATAATAGTAAAGGCTGTTGGTCTCTTGGTATTCTGTTACAGGTGCACTTGTATAGTTAAATTTTACTTGTTGTACTTGTTAACAATCTACTAAAATAAAATGATTAGCAATGAAAAACAATTTGACTTGTGTCATGGGGCCCCGTACAGTATACTCTGCACAGGGCCCGAAATATCCTAAGCCCGGCGCTGCTCGTCGGTTCGCATGGTTAAACGTAATACCCTTAGCCTTCACGATATATTTCATATCCTCCCCCACCCTCACCAGTACCCCATAAATTTTTGGTCCTGTTGATACAAATGAGTCAGCGGATGCACCATCACCGTACTCATGCTTGATCTCGTCAGTTAACTCTCCGAGGAATTCCCCAATAGCAGGCATGTATTCACCCTCCCTCGCTGTGAATATTACGCTATCTGTGTCAGCTTACAGCACCCTCCACCCAAGAGAGTGCAAGAGTCCCCAAAGCTTGATGCGGGTGGAGGCCGTTGTGAAGCTGGCTACAGGTATGTTTGTAACCCGTGAGGCATCTGTGGCCAGTTCGGTGGAGTTGTACTTTACTATGTAAGTATTACCTAAATTCACGTTCTCCATAACCTCTTTATCGGGAGCGTTGGCATAATTCCAGACTTCACTATAAAGTTGTGCCAAATGAACGTTCCCTTTGCCAGTGTTCTGTGCAAATTTCCTCCAAAGACTGTTTAGGACACAACTTTGCACTAAAGCGCTTACCAGGATTCTTAACAATTTGGGATCTGTCAAGCTGTATACCTCGATGGGCACGGTAACGTTGAATATAAGCCGTTTTTTCATCTTCGGTATCAACTCCTCGCGGATATCCCGATGCTTCTACCTTATCCTTCAAAAAAGCGTTTATAAGGGGTTCCAAAAAACCTTAGCCCCGACATTTGCAGCTTACATGTTTACTTATATCGAAATAGTTTTTAGTGATTATAAAAATATATAAAATTCTTTATTTATTGCAGGTATTAAAATTACTGTAGCTGATAAAGTGATAATATAATGGCTTCTCAATTAATTGGTGGTTCGGAGAGGCAACTTGTGATAGATCGCATAAGAGCAATAACATTTCGGGAAGCTCGTGATGCTGGAGCCACCTTTATAACACGTTCATTGTTGCCAGAAAGTTGCGAAGAAGTGAGGACTTCGTCAAAAGAAATTGGAATAAAACTTTGGTTGAATGTGAAATGGATACAACCAAATCTGGGCGCCCAAATTTGCCACTTTCTCAGGAAACAAAGAACATCATTGAAAGCGGTACGCATAAGCGGAAAAACAGCTGAGCTAAACTTTCTAGAGAGATCGAAGTGTTGAGAGGAGAGATCGTTAGTGGTGAGATCATTCGACTGTACCGTCATAGGCAAGGTTTAAAGCCTTGGCGTGAACTTCGAAAGCCAAGAAAATCTCAACTTAACATCGATGACAGAATGTGGTTTGCCCATTATCTTGAAGATTGGGATATGGATGATTTCATGCATTTAGCTGTCTCCGATGAATTTTTTGTTTACGTAACACGTCGGCTTAACTACCAAAATGATCGAGTGTGGGCCACAACACCAGATGAAATCGATGACAATGAACATTATCGCGAATTATTAAAATGTCCAGATTGTGTTGGTGTGTTTGTTTTGTTCACGCCAAAGAAGCTCATGTGGGTGCTGAAGCCAAATGGTCAGAGATGGGATGGAGAGTATTTTCGTGATATTATTCTATCCCAGCATGTCATTCCTTTTTCTAAGAAGCCCAAACAATGTTATGGATGTCGATCAGTTCACACTTCTGCACGATAAGGCCCCCTGCTTTAAGGCATTAGCCACTCAACAGTTGTTGCGGAACCATGAGATCAATTTCTTTGGAAATGAAGAATGCCCAGGAAATTCTCCTGACCTGAACGTCTGTGAACACATTGGATCAGTTATAAAGGACAAAGTTGAATGTCTCTTGTTTCAAGAACCTGCAGCAAATCGATTTTCGAAGGATACAATGACGCAACACATTGAAACTGTTTTAATAAATTTGCGAAACGATCAAGATCTATTCACGTCACTTTTGGCAAGCTACCCAAAGCGAATTCAGGCTGTCTTGGAAGCCAATGGCGGAAACACCAAGTTTTAATTGTTTCTCATTAAATGCAGGATTAAATTCTCTTTTGTAAGGTATGTTTAGTTTTACTGTACCTCTAATGGTTTAGGCCTTGGGCGGGGGGCTAAGGTTTATTGGAGCCCCGTATATGGCGTGAAAAGGTTGAGTAGCTTCTGAAACCTCCACTCCTCATGTATCTTCAATATTCTGTACCCATGGCGAACGCCTAGGTCCATCTCAAGGCTTGTATATACATCTCTGATGTTACGCTGATTGGTTGTATGATTACAATACCCATTGTTCTCCTCTTCGCACTTCCCGCACAGGGGAAACATGAGCTTGTGATCTGTAACGACGGGTAAGATCGGCATCCATAAATCGCGAGTGGGGAGCACGTCTACGAAAGAGAGTTTAAAGTAGCGCTCATTCAAGTTAGCTGAGAACTGCTCGATGGTTGGCAAGGTGGGATCTACCAGTTTTTCAGGCGCACCTACGTTGTACGGATTGTTCTTCATCACGTAGGGATATAAAGAACAGAAGTCGTAGTAATGGAGTTTCACCCCCTCCGTAGGCGGAAAGTATAGTTTGAATAGGTTTGTACGCCCTCCAAACAAGATGTTACCGCATTTGAGGGAGTCCAATACAATTGAACGTTTGATGGCCCTCATTTCTTCACGGTACTGAACATATGTTTCCATCCGTGCATCATACGCATGCTCCCACACGATCTTATGAATGAATTGCGATACTATAAGTTGATTGCGGTTACGGGTCCATACGAGGCTGTCGGCGGGGGATCTTCCATTTAGGCCCCCTTTGACGGCACACTCAGGGCGTGGGCATCCTTGCTTGTGATGTAGCGGATGTCATTTTTTTCACATCCGCGGATGCGGATGTTTGATTTCAACATCCGCGGATGCGGATGCGGATGCGGATGTCTACATTTTCGTTATTTTTTAGGATATATTCGAGATTTGTTGTGTTTAACGTATATAATAAGTTATTATATAGAGAGAGCTGTAGCTATAATGTACTGTAGTATAATTGATTAATTGTACAATAATTGCTGTACTTTTCTCTGAACATATAAAATAATATCAAGCATCTAACTAATATAGAAATCAATTAGTGAATTCGTCTGCAAATAAATTCGTTATATTTTGTTGAGTTTCAGCCACAATTAGAAACCATAATTGTGTTACCAGGATGCGGGACGTGAACCCAACTCAAATGCACCCCACCGACCTCTTTCCCCAACCTCCACCCTTATAGAAAGAGATCTTTAATTAGCTTGATAACTATTTATATTAAGTTTAAAGTTTTATTAGGCATATTTATAAATGAGTAATTAAAATAAAGTAAACTAAGATGTTCATCGTTTAATGTTCAAACTTAATTATAGGAAGGTTATGCTTAAGGAACATTAATTTTTCTGCCTTTTCTGCTGCCAGTCTGTTTCTCTTTTCATCATATATTAATCCAGCACTGCTAAATAATCTCTCGCTTGGTACGTTTGTTGGAGGACAGGCTAAATGTTTCTTTGCAAGTTTACTCAAGTATGGATAGATATTCTGCGTATTTTTCCACCAACTAATAGCATTGTCACATGCAGCCAGGCGTTTTTCTTGGTGATAGCTCTCGATCATTTTTACTACATCTTTTGACATCGCGTAGGTCTCGTCATTGCTGCTTCACTCAAGAAAATGAGAGACAGATTCTGTGATAGATTTGCTTGTTGAAGGTGTTGGTTCTGTCACTGAAACTTTTATTCTTTTGGTGGGTGGCGAAGCGACAGATTCAAGAGATTGAAGCTCTTCAACTGCTTTGCCAAGTGATGATTTAACTCGTTCTAATGTACTAGGTGAAAATAACTTAGCTTTGTAATTACACGTGGATCTAAGTAGGTTGCAAGAGAGTAACTTCATACAAGAACAGCCTCTCGTCTTGTCGCTTGCATCACTTTTGCGCACAATGAACTAGTTCTATTAATATAGTAGAATTTGATAATTTCCGCTTATTAATGACATTTTATCTCAACGGTCCACATCCGCACGACATCCGCAGTCCAAAGTGCGGATGCGGATGCGGATGCGAGAAAATGTGCGGATGTTATGCGGATGCGGATGTGACCTACATCACTAATCCTTGCCACCACCAGCCGTTAAAGGAGTACACAGTCTTTTCACCAGTGGTTGGATTCTCACTTAGCCCATCAACCCAAAATACACGACCATTGACCTTAATGGATACTTCCCCTGTGTTGCGTGCGTGTTTTATATATACCCTGGTCTGTTGCTGTAGGTGTATGAGCCAGTAAATAGCCTTGTGACCATAACTGCGGGCATTGTTTCTGTGAATGACGGCTAAGGTGTCTTTAGGCATGAAGTTATTCTTGAGCACCGTAAAACATAATGAGGCGATCGTGGTTGCGGCTTGCAACGGATCGCATTTGAAACGGGCTATGCACATTAGGGTGGCCCACTTTTCAATTTTTTTTGAAAAGTATAGGTGATCGTGGTTTTTCCCATTATTTGGCACTATACTAGCACATTGGTACCATTTTTACAAAAATTGATCAATATTTAGGGGTCTCGCATCGACCTTGAAATTACTAGTTTTTTTTAAAAATGCGTACTTTTTAACTTTTTACTGAATCAAGATAAATCATTAAGTAGGGATGTTTTCTGAATCCTCTTAATGAGAGAAGTCGTTTGGTGTGCCTGCCAATGTCATACGACTAACGGTTTAAAGGTTGTGCCTGTATACAGGTAATACTAATGTGATAGTATAGTGCCAAATAATGGGAAAAACCACGATCACCTATACTTTTCAAAAAAATGAGTCACCATACCCGGGCGGAATGTATAATGTATATAGGTAATTAGAAAATGCACTATGCCTGTGCCAGGTACCTAACCTATTTTTTTTTTCGCAGATTTCCACATTTGAAATTCTGTCTGAGTTCCTCATCCTTTGTCATGGACAAATCGATGGCAACCATAACTGGAAGAACTCTTGAAGCTACAAATAGAGAGTCATCAAAAGGAAAGGCGAAAATAACATCGCTACCTTCTCTAAGATCGGCCTCGGAAATTTTTTAGTTGGCCAACCGTCGTCCTCCATCAGTGGTAGCAAATTGCCAACAACACGGCAGGTTTTGCAATACTTCTTCAGTGTTATCCAGTACACTGCTAACAGGAAAGACGCATTCAAAGAAACCGTAAACAACGTCTTAAAGTTTTGGAACATGGCCCGCATTAAAACAATCACAAAGCTCAACTGCGAACGGAAGCTAGAGGCAATGTGGAAAGAGTGGCACTTACTCCAAAAGAGCAGAAAACGAGAAACTGACGCCGGAGGAAAACGGCAGAAGTTTTCGGACAGTGTGGACAGGCTGTGGGATATCGGAGCATCTGACGCTGTCGAAGATATAAAGAAGAATCGACTGCTTTCCGACAAGGACAAGAAAGAAGACATTGACTTCTACCTCGATCAACTTGGTCTCGGGTGGCAACGATGAGCGGGAACGATAAAGTTTTCGCTGTAAAAAGAAAGCTACAGGAAGGAAGAAAACGTCCTCGCCAGGAGCCGCAAACCTCAAAGTGTGCATACGAAACGGGAGATGAGGCCATGGAGAATGATGATACTGGCATGGCGCCGTGGCATTCACCTCATGCGCCCAGGAGCCTACCACCACGCAAGATGGATGGCTAAAGTTAGTATTTTCAAACAAAAATAATCTAGACAAGTTTAAATGTTATTCAAAGATAAACATTTCATTATAACGCAAACAAAGTAATTGGTAACAATAAACCTGTCTTACTTACAATGGTGCCTATTCTGTTTCAGGTCATCTACTACACAAAACTGCTGATGTTCAGTAGGCAGCTGGAGCTCGACGCCGAGCTGGTCGACAAACTGCACAGGATCGTGGTGTTCATCGCTCTTCTGTACGTACCAGCTTGGTTGGCGGCCCCTGTAGCAGCTGATGCGCCGTTGAATGACCTGGTAATATACCAGCGTTTTCTGAGGTATAGGGCAGTGGACCGCGAGGTGGCAGAAGCGTCACTGGCAGTGATGAGGCGGCACTTCTGGTATCTGAGGCCTCAGACCGTCATCTTCGCTCTATGCAGCAACAAGGTGGATGGCACTGTGAAGCAACAGATGGCAGAGAAGCTGTCCCACCTCCCTGTACCCAAAGACTTCACATACGAGAACGTCTCAGTCGACGAGATGACGCTACTCCCCGACCTGATCGACGAGTCCTCCTGGTTCTTATTTGCAGGTCTGAAGATGTATGGGTCTTCGTGGCTCACCCTGCCAACTGATAAGTGGGACGAGAACGAGGACTTTTGTCGTCTGAAGGATGTGATCTCTAATCTCCAGGTCACCAATGACGTCGCTGAAAGAGGAGTCCAATTGATAGAAGACTATGCGAACACGGTCACAAAGGACGAGGCACAGCTGCAGGATCTTCTGCAAGTGGTGGAAAAGAACCGGAAAGAGCTCGGCGACTTCAAGAAGTCATCACTCGCCACGATGACATAGCACAGAGGGACAACGTTGCAGCCAGTGACGTGTGATAGTGGTCAATACAATGCAAAAGTGATTGTTTAAGTTATTGTTTCTTTCTTCCTTATTTGTCTGCTATTTGCTGATTTTTTTGAAAAGTATAGGTGATCGTGGTTTTTCCCATTATTTGGCACTATACTAGCACATTGGTATTACCTGTATACAGGCACAACTTTTAAACCGTTAGTCGTATGACATGGTAAGGCACACCAAACGACTTCTCTCATCAAGAGGATTCAATAAAAACATCCCTACTTAATGATTTATCTTGATTCAGTAAAAAGTTAAAAGGTTCGCATTTAAAAAAAAAACCTCGTAATTTCAAGGTCGATGCGAGACCCCTAAATATTGATCAATTTTTGTAAAAATGGTACCAATGTGCTAGTATAGTGCCAAATAATGGGAAAAACTACGCTAACCTATACTTTTAAAAAAAATTTGAAAAGTGGGCCACCCTAATGTACATCCTTCTAAAGGCCTGGAAACATACTCTAAGCACGCGCACATCATTCACGCAATAACTTTCACACACATCAGCTATATTGTATGGAATAGTTCCACTAAATCTATTGTAGTAGCGGTCAAAATCTTCACGCTCACTATCACTCATGCTGGTGTAGTTAAAGTAATGTTTATGGGGAGGCAGTCCTACATAGTTTAAAGTTTCATTAGTGAGGAATATGTAAGGGAAATACCCTTTTGAAAATTCAGCGGCTACGCCCATGACCTTGGGTAGCTTGGCTAATTTATTTACAAGGTGTGAACAGCAGGGTGTCTTTAAACTGAACATTAACTCTTATCTGCATCTGTAATATTGTTGCCTCTTTTCAAGGGATACCTGTAAATATCGAGACGACTCGTGTTCAAGCAACTCCTTATAAAGGAACTGTGTCAAATTTTGCCCCGTTATGGGCAAGAATATACCAGTCATTTTTTTAACTTGTCCGCTAATTTGACAATATAGGATACAAAGAGTTTCACAGGGCTGTCGTGTGCAATCGTTTTAAAAACGTTTGTCCGTTTCACATTTGTGACACTCATCACACTCGATCTCCATGCACTCATCACAGATAGTCTGACTTACGAGTAAATGTGGAATAACCTCTTTGGTTTCAGCGTTCGTGTAAGTTTCTATATCGTAGTACACAGTTATACAAGGGCTATTTTTAGGCTTAGCATCTTTCATATAACCTACATGCTTCACTCCATCCGCCTTATATTTTTCATGACATGCAGAACAATGAATTTCATCGCATTTATGCACAAACTTTCCCCAATTTTCCATCATATGAAACATGCCACATTTTCCGGCAAGTGGCAATTGATTTATGGAGCTCATAGCATTAATTATTGAAAAATGTACGTCTACACAAATTACATTCCCTCTTCTCAGCTTCAACTACACGATTTTCACACTGCTCTCATACCATGTAGCACTTTTTACAATGTTTCACTATATCATTCGCAAACTCGAGACATCCCTTACACAAATCATGATGTCTTCCATATTTTCGACTTTTATCATAACTAGCGTAGAGAGTCCTTCTATTAAAGATCGGGAGGTACGATCTTCTTGACAATCCTAAAATAAGTAGAGGTCTTGTACGATCTCTCTCACAGCTTTTAAAAACATACACAGCCCTACGACGATCATCCATTCCCAATACAACTATACGAACATTCATTTCCTGCTCGACCCTTCTCAGCCCTTCATGACCCATATTACACTCAAACTCAAACTTACAATCTGAAGCCAGTTTAATGGCACGCTGCACAACCGTAGGTAGCCAGATATTATACGCGATTGTATTTAGTACAGTGAACATATGAGCTAAGACTATTGCTATAAAGCCGCAACCACGATCGACGTTTAAATGTTTTCTGTAAATAGACAGAATTGAAATTAAGAGTATAAGGTGTGGCACTATGGCCCGCAACCCGGAATACTCTGTCAATATCTACCATGATGTTGTCCACATTGAAGGCTGTACTACTTTGAGAGGCCTGCATTATACGGCCCAAGATATATTCTACATCTACAGCGGCCAAGCGTCTGAACGGTATTACTGCCTAAAAATCATCTACGTCCCCGTCATCTGACCTGAACCTGAAGGACAACCTCGTCCGGACTTCAGTTCGTCGCAGTTCTGAAGGGCAAACTCCACAATACGTTCAACTACGCGCCGCAGTCCAACACTGTTGCTATACAGGGATCCAGGTTCAACCCTGACCACGTACGGATTTCTAGTCAGGTCAGGGGTGGGGGTAGCGGTGCACACCAACTCGAATGTTATACCATCCTCCACAGTATGAGAAGCTGCTACTGCTGTGGAGGAAGTACCAGGAACTGAACAGGAATAATGGGGCATATTTGAGGAAGGTACTATTGTGGAGGCTGTGTCTTTAGATGTAGAGAGTTGGGGCTTTATAACTGGGGGTTTAACAACCGGCGCAATCCTGGCACGCTTTATACCTGACGTGGAGGGTTCTTCATCATGCTTCCGCTTTGAATTGTCGCATGCTACAGGTATCGCAGGTGAGGGTTCGTCAGGGGGGAGTCTGTAGCTACACGGTCATCGGGGTCATCTGTAATATCGATGATGGGGGGCTGTACATCGTCGTCATTCACGGTTCTGTGGAAAAAGAAAAAAAGAATATAAGGAGCAGCACTTAAATTTTGTTATATTTTGTAAATGACCCACTTAGGGGTGTGACGCTTTAGAGATGGAATCTGTAGAAAAATTCAGGTTCACAAGCTCCTCCACATGTATTATATCTGGCCCTACAGGATGTGGTAAAACTGTGTTTATGCTTAAAATCATTAAAGATAAGGGGGAGATGTTCTCAAAATTTGTTCATAAAGTAATATGGTGCTATTCGACGTATCAATCAGTGTTCAACAAGTACCAAGATGATATTTTTTTCCACAAAGGTGTATAAGACGTTAATTCGATAAAGGGAAATGAGCATACGGTCATTGTTATTGAAGATCTCATGTTGGAAATGGATAAAACGTTTGCCGAGACATTTACAGTTTTCTCCCACCGTCTAAACATAAGCGTATTCTTCATTAATCAGAATCTATTTTTCAAAAATAGATACATGCGCGATGTGTCGTTAAATACACAATATCTAGTCTTATTCGCGCAACGTAGAGATGTGTCACAAATTGGGGTATTAGCCAATCAAATGTTCCCGAATCAGTGTAAGGAGTTTTCGGAAGTTTATAAAGAAGCCACAATTCAGCATTACGGATATTTGCTTTGTGACCTTCACCCGCGAAACACGTTTAGGGTGCTTCTAACAACGAATATATTCGCAAACGAGCCTGAAACGGTGTATATTCCAGAATGAAAAATAGTTTGAAGAAATATCGAGAATTAATAAAAATCTATCAACGATTTCCCCGGGCACTGCAACAGAAGTTTGTTAAAAATATCGAATCCGACTTTTTAAAATGCATTTGTGAACTCTGTCTTAACGTTATAAAATGTAATGTTACAATGAAACCCCCTCAGAAGGCAAGCTTACGTCGTTACAAGAGCATAATATGTGCGCTCGCTCGTAAAAGACAAACTGTGGGGAAGAAAAAGCGAATTATTGTACAAAGAAGGGGATCATTCCTCCCCATCTTATTTTCAGTTTTGGGACCTTTCCTGACTAGATTAATATAATGAAGAAAGTGGTAGTGATTCCGCACGAGGTGTATGCTTCATTGCAAAGTTCAAAGATTCCAGACACGGTTCTATAGCCCCGTAAAAGTAGGCTTAAAAGAATGGAAAGCGAACTGTTAGCCCAATTAAACAGTGAAAACTCACCTGATGAGAAAAAGATCTTGTACCAAGAGGCTCTGCAGAAATATCTTCATGAGTACGAAGATTATAAGAATCCGACAGAACTCCCCGTGGTTATTAGGCACAGCGCGAGCAACGCTGAGCATGGCGACATAGGACCTGGGCCCGACGTTAGAGATGACCAACCAAAGAATAACGGAACGCAACACATCGAGCATGTATTAAAAAGTAGTCTCCCACATACATTGAGAAATAAATGCTTAAGTCTTTATAATCTATTGAGTGAGGACCCCATCATGCAGTGGGCCGATACAGGCGAAGTCATTGTTGAAGGAACAAGGGTACAGGGATCCAATATCGTCGCCATTGTCCATGATGGATTGTCCAACAGGATGGAAGCATATTAATGCAAGACTACAACAAATAAATGTCCCCAAGACATTGATAGGAACTCTGAATAGGTTAAAAGACTTGGAGCAAGTCTCGCATGTGTCACAACTGAGTACGCCATCACCCCCAGCAGTAGAATCTCTGAAGAGGAGAAAGAAGAGAACAAACACCCAACCTTATCCACATGTCTCTAAAATACGCAAATTGCTAACATATCAAGAAAACGCTATTATGACATTTCTAACCCCTCCTCCTATGACGGCGTTAATGACTACAGAGGTGTTTACAATGATTGAGTAGGGAAAAAAGATGTTGAGAGATTTTTGCGGGAGCAGGATGCTTATACACTTCATGAATCGGTGAGAAAAAGGTTTAAAACGGCCAAGACAACAGCGGCTTCGATTGACTCTATTTGGCAAGCGGATTTAACAGACATGCAAAGATATTCAGTGTATAACGACGGCGACCGCTCTATCCTATTCATAATAGATGTATTCTCTAGATATCTGTGGCTACTTCCTCTGAAAAATAAATCGCCAGAAACAGTTGCTAAAGCTACCAAAACGTTGATGTTGAAAGAAGATAGGGTTCCTGGCTATTTTTGTACGGATATGGGGAAAGAATTTATAGGCCGCGCTTTTCAGAACATGCTGACAGGGTTTAATATCAGTTACTACACTACCATTTCTATACATAAGGCCTCTTTAGCTGAAAGAGTTCAACGTACCATAAAGGAACGCATGCATCGCTATTTTATACATAGAAACACATACAGATATATAAACATTCTGGGGTCATTGGCGTTGTCATACAACCGTTCACACCACCGTACGATTGGTTCAACACCTAACGAAGTTTTAGAAAGAAGTACGCGCGCAGAGGTGAGAAGAGATGGAGCACCGCCACCACACTCTACACATTTCAAAATCAATGATTATGTAAGGCTATCACGTTCGGGAAATAAATTCGCGAAAGGATTTGAGGAAGGATTGACAGGTGAGACTTTTAAGGTTAGTGCTGAGACCTAAAGACGAGATAATGATGTATTACGTTGAAGATTTGAATGGGGAAGAAATCGAAGGAGGCTTTTACCGCGAGGAGTTGCAGAAAGTGACATTTAATTTAGGAAAAAGTGTGTTTAAAATTGAAGAAATTTTAGGCAGCAAAGGTTCGGGAAAGAGAAAAATGTACTTGGTGAAATGGCTAGGTTACCCAGAAAGCTTCAACACCTATATAAAAGCTGCTGCAATAATGAAGCTTAAATAGTATGCAGCATAGCGCCTAACCACTTCTATGTCACACTCCCGTCATCTTCTCTGTCTGTACATCCTAACAACACCCTCACTAACTTTGTAACAGAACTTCATGGGCCCATTGAGTTTGAACGTGATTCGTACGAAGTTGTTGTTTGTGAATTCCAGCTCGCTAACCAAATTTTAAACTCTTGAAAATGAACAGATCATATTTCTGATCCTTAGAAGAGTCGATGAATGTGAAAAATTAGGCATAACCTTAGACAACACTATGCGATCAGTCCTGTTCGGTGAGGTACAGTACTATCGTACAAATGTAACACTAGGAATCGGTCATTATGACACAGCCACGGACATTGTGACGGGGTTAAACAAGAATCTTTAAAAGTCGTACCTGACAAACGACTTACTTTTTGAAGTCGTAAATATAGACACGCCTGCACGCACGTTGAAGTTAAAATCAACACTTAGTAGAAATATTAAAGATAAAGAGCTGTTCACAATTGTTGCCGAGGGTGGATATGGTGCAGCCCTCCAAAGAGGTACCTTTCACGAGGCACAACATGAATTATCCAGCTTAATGATTCAGTTGAAATTGGAGAAATTGGGTGAAAGCTACCCATCCCCAGACATGTGCTATATTTACAGCAATATCGGGAGCGTCAATTTGTTGGGGACACCCAGGCGCGCCTGCCGCGCATTGCACACATTCCCAACCATAGAGGGAAGAGTTTGAGCATTACATATGACAAGCCCTATTAAGTGAATATTGCGACTAATCTATTAACCAATATCTCAATATATATAAGAACGATTGAAGGAAAAAATTTCCCATTCGGTGATGGGAGCTTAACAGTGAAGCTACACTTTCGTCGCATTTAGTTATAATGACCCGAAGGCCTTTCACAGTCCATCGAGGGGTGAGCTATCAGCGTGTGAGTGGGCTTGGATCCATTTTTTTAAACATACTACGCACGGCTGTCCCATTGTTGAAGAGCGGGGCTAGATACCTCGGGAGGAAGGCGTGATAATCAGGTTTTAACGCCGTAGAAGACATAATGGGTGGAACTAAACCTAAAGAAGCTCTAATAAAACATTTAAAACGTACACGGGACGAAATCATCAAAGATACAAAGAGAAAAATGCGTGGTGGTGGAAAGAAGAAGAAGGCTGTCAGGAAGAAGGGGCTACCAACACGTGACGCTACACGTAAAATGACATCAAAAAAAGAAGTATTCTAAGCGAATGAAGCCTACGGCTGATCATTTTTTTAACTGATATAAGCTGAGGACACCGCTCTCACGAATCATAGGCTGATTACTACTTGTCGAGAGAGGTGGCATTATTTCTAACTCGTCATGGCGCGCTTCATCCATCCGTGTAGATCACAATGTTGTAAATCGGAACTGTCCCTCTTTGATATGCCCCCAACGTAGGTTTCTATTGAGCATAGTAACTTTATTACAATTAATCCATTAAACACAATTAGTTCACCGAGTGCCCCGATAGAATTCGTGATACCCGCCTCAGGCCCATATTTTTTTGGTCCCAGCTGCATGCATATGTAAGCTAAAGTGCGTATAGCCCATTCAGATGGAACGGACTGCGATGATTGTTACTCTGCATATCCTGAAACCAACTTCCTACACTCCATATTCAGCCAGTGTGAGGTGTATTTAAATCAGGTTAACGTGTCGGCAGGAACAATTTATTATCACCTACGAGCCTATCTTGGAAATGTCCTCAACTTTTCAAAAGAAGCGAAGGATACCTTTTTAATTGCCGAGGGATATTATCAGACTAAAGACGAAAGTAGTATACAGGATAAACTTAAATATTCTAAAAAAAAGATATACGAATGTTTTGGACGTCTTCATACAGACTTCACGTTCCAGGAGAAACTGCTTATGTACAGCATCGACATGAAGCTAAAACTCAACCGCACGAATCCTGAGATCTGCATAAACCTGGGGTCTGATCAAGAAGAGGGCGTAAATCCCGTTGTGATTCACATCATGGAAACATATCTGCGCGTACGGCAAGTGAAGTTAAGTTCCCCGAAATATGTAGAAATTGAAAAAAATTTAATACACGCAACAGTAAAATACTCAATTAGCAGAGTACAGATGAAACTATACTGAGTTCCCGCCGGGTTAGCCTCGAAGCAGCTAGATAGAGTACGTGGCCCTGGGAGTTCTTCCTAAAAGGATATTAATTGGAATGCAGGATCACGCTTCCGCGAATGGAAAATATAAAGAGCGCTTTTAAATTCGAGAATTTCGGACTTAAAAATATAACTCTATACGAAAATGGCGTTGCATTGGGGGGGACTATGGTTACGGACTACTCATCAGACGCTGTGTTCCCGCTCTGAGCGAGAGCTTATAGTAATGTGGCCCATATTGCCGGTGGCTGTGACGAGCTTGGGTGTAGTGTTTTGTTTATTAAAGGGCCTATTTGGCCGATATATTAAGAGTGCAACAGGTAATTAAGTATCTGTCCAGCTATAACAATCGACTTTTCCACCGACAAAACCTTAAAGATTGACGAAATACCGTACCAGTAGGCTTATTTTTATGTTTATTAAAATAACTAAATTATTTTAGATGTACAGGCTTTTAGTGCAAGGCCGAACGTTAATACATAAAACAGCACCGAGAGAGACAAAATCTGGTAATTTGCAATTTACACTAAACTGACAAGCTGGAGTTACAAAATTTGGAGAGCCCGAAAAACCTGTGATCCTAATTGAACAAAATCTAGGATCTTATGGCACCCTTGTAGAGGGTTTTCCCCCAACTTCTTCTTTACTAAATTTATTTCAAATCATTACAATCATTACACTAATTAATTACAAATCATTACAATCATTACACTAATTTATTTCAAATTATTACAATCATTACACTCGCCTCCACCGCAAGAAAATAAGTTTGAGCAACAAACTTATTATGAGCAACAAACTTATTAAAACTTATTAAACTTATTAAACTATAAAACTAATATTTCTACAATGTACAATGGAAATCAAAACAAAGCAACTGCATTACCCAATTCAGTATCTCTAGGAAAACTTATTTATTTCATTTACTTTCTTTTAACAAATTAATTTATTTATTCAACAAGTTACTTATTAACAAATTTTAAAGTAGAATAGAGAAGAAATCACTAGAATGACAAAGTCCACACGTCAGATATTTTGTATCATTTAATAAAAATCGAAAAAAACTATAATTTTCACAACATTTGGCTAAAAATAACATTTCACACTAATAATCAATTTACAACCTGTAACGCATCTGTTACGTGAAAAATAACGGCTCATTTACTGAACACTGGTTACACAAATTTCAAGTTCACAATCTATTCCAGCGATTCCTCATCAAAAATCGCTTTACATTCGAAACAAATATTTATACAGTTACATAGTTACTATCAGGGCAACTTAGAAAAAACAAGAAAACGTTTACATAAAATACTGAACAGAGCGCACATACTATTTCACGAAATACAAAACAAATATGGCAATAATCGCACTCTTTCACTTATAATTTCATTAGATAATAATCAGTACATTAATAGCTGGACGTTGTTTAGATCACAATCCGCGGTTAACAACGGACTTCTTCAATTTTCAATCGCAGCTCTCCTGCTCATTTCGCTAGAATGCAAGGGGTTGCATCACTATGCAACAGGTCAGCACGCTTGAGGTTGGTCCCGCTCTCTCTCCAAATGGCGAAAAAGAACACCAAGCCAGACGTCCAATTCTAAGAGGATCAGGGGTGGAGATATACTGAAATTGGAACCACACACCGGAATTGGACGGAATTTGCAATTCTAGAAGTCGACGAAGAAACTCGCCTCTTCACACTCTCTCATCTCGACTTTTGTCGGTGAACGCTGCTCTTCCTACGTCCAGCTGAGGGACTCTCTTACTGGCAATAATCAAACGATCACTTCATCGTAGGCGGTTTCACAAAGAACCTACTGTATGTCTGTATGGAAAGGAAAGCCTTAGACACTCGTTCAAACTCTCGTGGTTTGCCTACCGAGTTCTAAAACATATTTAGCGAAGCATCGAGCAGCGTTACCAGCGACTGTCCGAAAAATACCATTAGACCATCTTCGACCGAAACTGTCCTGCTTCGAGTCCTTACGCATTCGGTTTCTCTTCTCTCACTCTTCTCTCACTCTTCTCTCTCTCTCTCTCTCTCTCTCTCTCTCTTGTCTCATCTCTTCCTATCGGTGATCGATCACCTATCGTGTCAACTAAACTCAATGGATGGAATTCGGCTCCAACTTAGTTGCTTCAAAATCGAGCCTCTCGAAATTTTGACAAAAAAAAATATCAAAGTTTATACTGCTACTGATTATTACTTTTCATATTTAATTTACAAATTTAGGTAATTATGTCGCAAATGACATGGCCTGAAGTTGAAATAAAAAATACATTTTTCTAGTGTATTTTGGTGCGCTCTGTTCAAATATAACCTTCATTTATTGTGCAAATGAACAGAAATACGTGTTTGGGCCATGCAATGACAACTGTATTTCTTTCATTTGCACAAGAAATGAAGGTCATATTCGAACAAAGCACACCAAAATACACTTGAAAAATGTATTTTTGACTACATTTTATACAATAAAGCATAACCTAACATGTTCATGTTACGAGATCTCGTAAACGACGCATTACCACAGGAAACATGCAAAACACCTCAAAATTAACCAGAAAAGTTTGCTCTCATCATTTTCATTTAAACTAACGAAAATATCACGACTTAACCTAACCAATCATCAAGGGCGTACAGTTGACCTAACCGGGCATTCAATTAACCTAACCAAGCATTCAAATGACTTAACCGGGCATTCAGTTGACCTAACCGGGCATTTAATTAACCTAACCGGGCATTCAATTAGTCATTTAATTAATCATCTAGGGCACATGACGAATCAAGTTCTCAAAGTCGAAACCACACGAACGGCACGTCATAATTCTATCACAAACACCACTAAACTGAATCCAATTAGAAAAAAATAGCCAGAACAGAAACCATCAAACTAATTAAGTCGCAGAGTAACATGACGTCATACCACCCCCGACTACAAATACACTAAATATATATATTTATATTATTATTATTATCATTTTCTACAGTAGTTTGCACAAAAAATGAGTGACAAATTTGAATAAAGCGATTAAACTACCTCATAAAAAGTTATTTTGATTTACCTGTCCAGCCCATGTCATTTAAAACATATTAACCCAAATTTACTTGACACTTCACTTCGAAATAATAACTATAATTTGCTCTGGCCAATTTCACGGAAAGCTATTACAAATTTTACAGAATTCACAAAAATTTAATCACGCCCTAGCTCGCAGTAAGGTCACTTATGGCAGTTACATCCGAGAAGATAATAAAAAAATCATGAAACGCAACGAAACAATACTGCATAGTAGAAATATAAAAGCGCCCACTACATAGTAACTGTTATTGTAATTTAAAAAATATTATTATTCAAACTACCTTCAGAAATTACATCGATACATTTAAATACAAAAGACAAACATGAAAGCCAGAATCTTCATGTCATCAATTCCGAAAATCAATGAACCCTCTTACACTTTGAGTGGGGGCACACAGAGATACCACAAAAACGTTACTGGCCATCTAAAAGGCTCCATTTCTGGTGAACACTCAAGCTAAAGTTTCAATTGCACGAGTAAACCCAAATGAATTTTAAAAAATAACAATTTTCCAAAACAGAATCATTAAATATAAAAACTTTAAATATTAATACTGAAAATGAATTTAATACATTAATTCCAACCTGCAACGCTAAATTTCATAGGAAGAAAACTTGTAATTCACAAATTACATCTGAGAGACAACGCTCTCCTTCAACACAAAACCCAGTATGGTTTGTAAATCACAAAAATTCCAGTAATTTATCGTTTCCAAGTGAAACTAACACAAATTTACATCGTTATTCTAAATATGAACAGATATTATGAACCCAAAACACCCCTTATCGCAATAAAATCTAAATTCAGAATAAAAATTTAACCATTGTCATGAAATGGAAGAAAGAAAAATAGATAAAAATCGGCCCACCTATAAAAATAAAAATGAATGAATATATAAAAAAGTAAAAAAAAAAATAAATTAATTTGTGAAAAGAATTTACTACACCAATTCCTATATTTCAAATTCAAATAAACAAATTACGATAATAAAAACCCACTCTAATAGACAGAGTTTATTTCCACAACAGTTTCGATGCCCACTGGCATCCTCTTCTGTATCCACCCGAAGAGGATGCCAGTGGGCATCGAAACTGTTGTGGAAATAAACTCTCTCTATTAGAGTGGGATTTTATTATCCTAATTTGACCGTCACGTAGAAAAGTGAAGTTTTTGGCAAATAAACAAATTATAATACTTTCCAGATGTCGTAAAATATGTTTTAAAACTTGAGACATGCCAACGTAACCCACACTTATATAGGCCCACAAAATAAAAATAATAAATTCAACGTTACGCGTGGAAAGAACAATTAAGAATTTATTTCATAACATTTGTGCTTAATTAAGGAAAATCCTATGATTATATATGTTGAATGAAATAAATTTTTGTTAAATAACTGTCTAAGAAAATATTTATAATAAATTAAAAAGTACTATAATTTAATACTCAATACACGTATAAAAATAACTTGATGGTGGTATACAATAATTCAGTAGTGATAAACAATATTCGAACAATATTTTACGATAGGCCTACAGGAAGACTTTGTAAGATAGGTATGTGTTGTACTAAAAAATTGTATTCTACAAAAAAAAGAAATGGTGAAATAATTCAATAATCAATAAAAAAGTCATAAAATTATATAACTTTAAAGTAAGAATTTTCAATCTAATAATAATGCATGCGTTAATGACAGGGCCGTAAAGAATCAGAAACCTAATAAAATATGCATGGTAATGAAAGTATGTACACATTTATAATATGCCTATAATAAAACTATGAATATAATGAACAAGGAAATTGCTAGTCTTCTAGGACGAACCATCCCAAAACACAGAGTTGAATTCTAAATACTCTATGCATGATTCGAGAAACTGAATATAGGCCTTCAAGTTTGAAAGACAGCTACAGCAGTCAGTTCGAGAAATCGCGCACCATACTCTCTCTCCTAATTAAAACATACACAAATTACTCCTTTTTAAGACTGAAGAAAGCATTTCATATTGGGTTGTGTCAGTTAGAGAAATCGGCATTTGAAAATAATCGAGCAAGTGTTTTGCTCTGTCGTTTATTTTAACGTTGGAAACCTTAATATAACGGCTATTTTCTCCTTATGATTAGTTATCGCCTCCTTAACCCTTGAAGTCCTGAATTTTTTGTAGGGTTAATTTATAAATGCGTGCATTTGAAACGTTAGCAATTTGTACCTTTCGTCCTTAAAGGGTTAAATTATACGCGGGAGTTTTTCGTTTGGTTTTGTAATGGCAGATTGGCTGCCTGTCGAATTCGGCGGATTTGGTCTGTTTAACATAGAAACCTGTTCATCATTAAAATTTGAGTCTTCGGGCACGACCATCAGGTAGGCTTCTCTAAAAAACGCTCTCTTTATCTTGTTCGCATGCGTCAAAAGAGCTTTCTTATTATTGGAAAATATTTCTCTAATAACAAAGTTATCGTTGAACCTATCAATAATTCGATACAGCCCAACATATTTAACTGGCCACTTTAACTTGTCTAATTGAGACGCTGTTCCCTCGTTCCTTTTCCAAACGATGTCTCCAACTTGTGATTCAATTTTGGTTGTGTTTTATCGTATAACTCTTTATTTGCATCGTGAAGTTTTCGGAGTTTTCCTTTACGGATGTAAAGGCTTTATTTAATCTGAGCAACATTTCCACCGCATAATTTTCACCCAAAGAGTAATTTAATCGCTGTTTTCCTAAAAAGCTTGCAAATGGGAGTTCGGGATCTCTGCCATGAAACAAAAAAAAATGGGTTGTTTTTAATACTGGTCTGATAGGACGTGTTCAACGCTAAACAAACAAATGGTAGCTGCTTATCCCAAGTTAAAGAATCGTTTTCCGCTAAATGAGAAAGGCATTTTTTTATATTCCCGTTTTGTCTTTCAACGTAGGAGTTACCATTCGGCTTAAATGGGACAGTAAATTTTAATTTAATTTGAAAGTTCGCAGTACCGTTGTCTAAAGTACATTCAGTAAAACAGGCATTACTGCAAATAAAATTCGTAAAAGCCTCAGTTACCGTATTAGTAGATTTATTCGGCATAGCAGTCGCCCAGACATATCGGGTAAAGTTATCAACAAAAACTAATGCATATTCATTCCCCTCATAAGATTTTGGCAATTGGATTAAGTCTATGGAAAGACGTTGCATAGGCCTATCAATAGGAGGGAACGTTCCTAATTCTGCCGTTTGTTGGCCGTGCGATCGGCGCAATTGATATGGTACACACATTTTTGTGTACTCTTTAATGTCTTTGATCATATTTGGCCAATAAAAATGTGATCTCGTTCTTTCTAAGGTCCTCAAGAAACCCTGATGACACGCTACAAGAGAGTCGTGAGTTAACTGTAGGACAGCTATGACTAAAGATTTTGGTACGACAAGTTGATTTCTAATATGCGCTGTGTTCTTATGAATTTCCTGGACCCTATATAATATGCATTCGTCTAAATAGTATAAATGGCTTTCACTCGGTTTCCGAAGAGGTGTATTACAATCGCCGTTCAAATACTGTATAATGGGTTTCGAAAATTTATCCTCTGACTGTTCTTTCTGTACGGTTTCTAAATCTAACTGAAAAACCGATTGAACACATTCGTCTGAGCCTACCGCGTTAATATTCAAGGCTGGGCCTACTGGAAGCGTCTCTTTTTCTGTTGTACTTGAGAGGTAGCCGGCTAAAATATTTGCTTTTCCGGGTAAGTAATGAAATTGGAAGTCAAAAGTACTTAACTGTAGTGCCCATCTACACAGTTTTGGATTTTTATTGTTCTTATTAAATATGTATGCTAATGGCCGGTGGTCGGAATGAATATGAAATTTTACGCCCGTCACATAACGTGCGAACTTATTAACTCCCTCAATTACAGCCATTGCTTCCTTCTCTATTGTCGATTTCGAGACTTCAGAATCTTTAAGTTTCCTAGAAAAATAAGCAATTCTAGGGATAAGCAATAAGGGATTTCTGTCTCCGTTATAGAGTTATCTGACATCTGCGTTAAAACTGCACCGAGTTCTTTATTTGACGCATCTGTGTATAAATGGAAAGGTTTGGTAAAATCAGGACTTTGTAAAATGGAAGCGTCAGTTAATTTCTTCTTTAATGTGTCAAATGCAATTTGATGTGATCTTTCCCATTTAAATTTATTGTTCTGTCGCGTTAATTCTGTCAAAGATTCCGCAATAACCGAAAAATCCTTGATGAAACGACGATAAAACCCTATAGCCCTAAAAATTGTCTAACTTTTCGTATTGTGGTAGGTCGTGAGACCTCTTGAATACAAGTCAATTTCTCAGGTGATGGGGAAATATCATGCCCAGAAACCTCATGGCCAAGAAATTTTACCATATTCTTCGCAAAACTGCATTTTGACAAGCCCAGTTTTAAACTGTAAGTTTCAAGCTGCGTTAATACTTTATCTAAATTGCTCAAATGATGTTCAAAGTTTTGGCCTGTGACGATAATGTCATCAATAAACGAGACATATGTTATCCTGAATTTGTTTTTGTAAAATCCGATTTATAGTTCGTGAGAATATAGCCGGACCATTGGTCGCTCCGTTTGGCAATTTTCTATATTCAAATATGCCATTAGGTGCCATAAATGCAGTCTTTTGACGATCTTCGGGATTAAGGGTTATTTGATAGTAACCATGCTTTAAATCTAAGGTGGAAAACACTGTTGAACCATTTAGGCTATCAAATACGTCGTCGGATCTATTAATTATCTTTCTTCGTAATTGCGTTGAGTCCATTTTGTTTTTTCACTCGGAGAATCGGTGATCGCCAGGCACTTTCGGACGGTTGAACAACCCCCATTTTTAGCATATTTTGAATGTGCTGTTCCACTAAAGCGCGCGACGAGTACGGTAATCTGTACTGTGGAGAGGCTATAGGACCACTATTACCAGTTTCTATTGAACAAAGAACGTCAGGCACTTCACCTAGGTCGAATTCATTTAAGGAAATGGCGTTCTTGTGGCTACGTAAAAGGTTAAGTAACGTAGATTTTTGAGTGTCATCCAAATGAGACAATTCCAATTGTTGGAACTGTGTTTCTAATTCTGTATCAGGGGTCACCGACGTAACACAAACTGAATGAGAAGGAACGTCAGTCTGAGGTTGCATTTCCTCTTGTACAATATGTACTTGGCCTATTACTGAATGAAACCGAATTTTGAAATTTTTACTCGCATAATTATAAATTGCTAAAGGAGCTATCCCCTTTTTTACGTAGGCCAAAGTTGGGGGGAAATTCGATGTCTGACGGTAACTTAGAGAAGTCTATTAAAACGCAGGTATCATCGGGAATAGTATGTATTCAACAAAATATCGCGCCGACGTGAGTAGTATGGGCGCAAAATGCCAGAGTGCAGAGCAATTGCATAATATTGCAAGAGTGCCAACCCCCACCCCCTTTGTTGCAAGGCACCCCATCCCCCTTTGTTGCAAGGCACCCCATCCCCCTTGTGGCACCCCATCCCCCTTTGTTGCAAGACCTCTTTTGGGGAGAAGAGGGACGGCCTCATCCCCCAAAAGGGCATACCTAACCTAAGAGAGAGAGAGAGGAAGAGGAGGAGATGTTTGTCCGACAGCTGTCAGACGCATATGGGGTCTTCAGCCACCCTGCCGCTCTCTTATAGGCTCCTAATCAGCCAGTTGGCTGAGTTGCCTGATAGCTCCATGTATTTGCATATATTAATCAGCCAGTTGGGATAGAAGGCTGAGTTACCAGATAGCATTAAATATTTATTTAAAGCATATATTATTCAGCCATTTGGCTTAGAAGGCTGAGTTGCCAGATTCGTTATTTATTAAATTAAACCATATATTAATCAGCCAGTTGGCTGAGTTGCCAGATAGCGCCATGTATTTGCACATACTAATCAGCCAGTTGGGTTAGAAGGCTGAGTTGCCAGATAGCATTAAATATTTATTTAAAGCATATATTATTCAGCCATTTGGCTTAGAAGGCTGAGTTGCCAGATTCGTTATTTATTAAATTAAACCATATATTAATCAGTCAGTTGGCTTAGAAGGTTGGGTTGCCAGATAGCATTAATTATTTATTTATTCCTTATATTAATGTCGGCATAGAAGGTTGAGTTGCCAGATAGCATTTTTTATTTATTTAAAGCATATATTCCTCCGTCAGTTGGCTTAGAAGGCTGAATTGCCAGATTCGTTATTTATTTAATTATTCCTTATATTCCAGATGGATTAGAAAGTTGAGCTGTCAGCTTCGTTACTTATCTATTTCACAAATACCAATTAATTAATTATAATTATTCAGAAAACCGAAATCAAACAAGTGATATAATCGTGTTCAGGGAATAAATAAAACACCAATACAAAGTTGTTTATTTTAGCTGAATTAGTGGATATACAATGGACATAGTATGGTCAAATAATAGAACGGAAAGTATATAATCATACAAGCACAGTATTAACAAAATATTAGTACATGAAAATATATAGTTATATTAATTATATACAATCATACAAAACATAGTATTAACAAAATATTAGTACAGGAAAATATATAGTTATATTATCAAAAGTTATATTATCAAATATTAGTATAACAAAAATATAGTTATATTATCAAATATATATTAGTACAGAAAAAATATAAAAAACGTATAATCATATTATTACAGGAAAAATATATATTGTCTTTACGTTCTACGGTGCAAAACGCTAAATTCGCATATGATAGAGTCTATATCCACATCGCCATTACTTTGTACGATGTGGTAAAACCGTCCAAGCATCACTTCACCGTTTAACTGATGCGGCGGCCTATACTCGACATAAATGGCTTTCCTATCGTTCAATCCTATTTTTGTACCCACTTTACACTCGGCGGGCAAGTTATCTTTAAGCACAGCTAGAACACAATCAAAAGCACGCACAAAAATGTCATCGTTAACCACAACATTAAGTACAAGTTTATAATAATGCCTTTCCAATCGGGGGCTTTTTCTTAACGTCCCGAACTTTTCAATCGTGAACTCTTCTTCACTCGGCATAACGGGATTGGAAATATTCTACCAAATCGTAACGACACCTATCCACTATATAGAGGTACAGCTCTTCAGGGTGAACAGTGTAGGCGAGCTCAGCTCTGTACCTCTCAAGTGCTTTGTACCAAAGCTCAGGATATTTCGAAGAATCTAAACCTTTTAAATATGCATCCAGATCTAGACCGTTCTCCCCTGTTCATTCCTACATTCAACAAATCCGTCGAGCAGAGCGGTGTAAGCGTATTCAAGTACCGTGTCAAAATAAATCATGTCTGTAACACGCGCATCTAATATAGGCTTCAGCTTACGGAATCCGACGATCTCAAACATTCTGTCGAGGATGAAACGGTTTCGTGTAGGAACAAGAACGTCATTATCAGCTGTGTTCTTCCACATCAGTCGTATATCAATGCATGGTTGTTCGTTATTTACACTCAATGTACAAACAATGGTATATGAGGACGCGTCACTAATCGTCTCTCTTCTTGTACCTACGTCAGCTGGTATTTTATAACGGTCCTCAGCCCACCTCTCAACTACCACGAAGATTTTATGCATCTCCTCAAGACTTAAATAAATAGCGTTACGTTTGCTTGCATGCCTGCAGATCGTTTCAAGCACACAGTTAATGGTGCCGGTTTCTCGCCTGAACACGCGCAATGACTTCGTCACGGAGACGTCGTACGAGGCGTTGAGAATGCTTCTCAAAGGGAGTTCCATCGTATTCGCACGTTCACACGGTTCGAGATGACTATGGCACGTCCACTCGGCGCAAGCTCTGAGATGACTATGAGCCACAGGAGGCAGGCAGGCAGGATCGGCTCGATGGGCGGGGTGAATCATCCTGATGAAACGTGAATGGGTTTGTTCGAACTCGTATGCTCCGGGAGGAGTGAGTCACACCATAATCTAATGAAACATGTACGGCGCTGACCCAACATGAATCGTTGTACCCCATTATATTGGGCAGATGTTTTGAGAAATTTTCCGATACAAGAATTAATTTCGGTTTTAATGTTTTATCACTACCACTTCCCCGAATACGCACCAGACATTTTCCTTCAGGGTAATTTTCACGAACTAAACACATTTTTTAAATGTTTTATCTCTCCTAAACATCTTCACAAACCGGTGCGCTATTAGAGAGAAACATATGTTCATATTTATCCTTTTTGTTTAACAGGCGATACTCTCTCTAAAATCTGTTAAAAACTCACGCAGCCCATTAGCCATAACCTCACTACAAACTTCATCATCATATATATTAATGTAGTGGTAAAAATACTTAAGATTGTCCATGATGACAAGATTTACAATTTCAGCCGTAGGGTACGAATAATCGGTATGGTGTAACATGATATAATACCGCTTATAACACCACTCATCCACAAGACTACCCATAACTGTTGTTTATCTTCTGAGCGTGTTGCTTCTTCTACCACGCGGTATATGTGAGCCTTTATAAAGCTTAGTTCTATAACATACTTCAGTACATCGTCTGTACTGCGAAATCCTACAACCCTCTCGCCAGAATATCCGTAGAGTATTTGAATAGCCTGACCCTTCGCACGATTCAATGCAGCCTTAAAACAGGCAAATGAGGCGGGAATAGGGAGTTTTTCAGTATCCACTATATCTACGCACTTAGCAGAATACCACTTCATAAATGTTGGACACGCGATATTAAAGGTAGCCATTACTATTTTCTTCTATGAAAGAGAATACACGTCTGAGCTCAAGGGTATACAGAGGTCAACTGAGTACGCAAGGAAGCCCAAGTTGCGGCATGACTCAGGCTGCTGGTCTTACAGTGGGCGGGGCTTATCTTTTTACTGTACACACACACACACACACAAAGTAAAACGCTAGTTGAAACACGATTTATTTAATAAACGAAATAATCAGGATGTACATATTTACAAATACGTGTAATAAATAAGTTTGCAATGGACATATCAAAGATTATGGTGTCCAAAGGGCACGGTGTCATAGGTACCAGGCACCTGGTAGCGTTTCCTGTAGGTGTTACGGCACACCTTTGTACCCCTAAGTTCCTTCACGCCCCCCAGCTTCTACGCCCGAAAATTGTTGGTGCCTACAGTCAGTTGGGGAGGCCGACCACCCTCATCATCTTCCAAGCACACTAGCTCCTTCAGCGAATCAAAGTTGACGACCCGCCGATTCGCTTGGTTAAGCGTGATACCCTTAGCTTTCACGATATACTTCGTTTCATCCCCTATCCTCACCCGTACCCCATAGGTTTTTGGCCCTGTTGACACATACGAGTCGGCGTATGCGTTGTCCCCATATTCATCCTTGATCTCGTCAGTTAGCTCACAGAGGAACTCCCCAATAGCAGGCATGTATTCACCCCTCCTCGCTGTGAATATCACGCTATCTGTATCGGCATACAAAACCCGCCGCCCAAGAGAATGCAATAGGCTCCAAAGTTTGATGGGCGAGTAGGCTGTTGTGAAGCTGGCTACAGGAATGCTTCTAACCCGTGAGGTATTTGTGGCCAATTCAGTATTGTTGTACTTTATTATGTAAGTATTACTTACATTCACAATCTCCATGACCTCTTTATCGGGTGCGTTGGCGTAATCCCAGACTTCACTATAACTTTGCGCCAAATGAACGTTCCCTTTACCGGTATTCTGTGCAAATTTTTCCCAAACACTGTTTAGGCACAATTTTGCACTAAAGCGCTTGCCAGGATTCTTTACAATTTGGGCACGATCAAGTTGTATACCTTCATGGTCATGGTAACGTTGAATATAAGACGTTTTTACATCTTCGGTTTCAACCCCTCGCGGATATCCTGACGCCTCAAACTTAGCCTTAAAAAATGCGTTTATATATGGGGTGAAAAGGTTGGGTAGCTTCTGAAACCTCCACACCTCATGTATCTTCATTATTCTGTACCCATGGCGAACGACTAGGGCCAGCTCAGGGCTTGTGTATACACCTCTGATGTTACGCTGGTGGGGTGTATGGCCACAATCACCATTGTTCTCTTCTGCGCACTTCACACACAGGGAAAAACATGAGTTTGTGATCTATAACGACGGGTAAGATCGGCATCCATAAATCGCGATGGGGGAGCACGTCTACGAAAGAAAGGCCGAAATAGTACCAATTCAAATTTCTTGAGAACTCTTTGATGGAGGGTAGGTTAGGACCCACTATTTTTGCAGGCGCACATACCGGGTACGGATTGTTCTTCATCACGTAGGGGTATAAAGAACAGAAATCGTAGTAGTGGAGCTTCACGCCATCCGGAGGTGGAAAGTATAGCTAGAAGGGATTTGTACGCCCACCGAACAAGCTATCACCGCATTTGAGAGGATCCAGTACCATTGAACGTTTGCTCGTGTTTATTTCTTCACGATACTTCTCATCGAGCTCCATCCAGGCATCATACTCATGCTCCCACAAGACTTTGTGAGTGAACTTGGAGCCTATAAGTTGATCGTCGCGGGTGCGCGTCCACGAAAGACAGTCGGCAGGAGATCTACCGTGGATATCTCCTACGATTCCACACTCACGACGGGGGCATCCATGCCACCAGCAACCTTTAAAGGAGTACACAGTCTTCTCGCCAGTGACACGGTTTTCACTTAGACCATCAACCCAAAAAACATGTCCATTAACCTTAATGGGTACTTCCCGCGTGTTGCGGGCATGTTTTATATACAGGGCGTCCCAAAAAAATGTATACACACTTTAACAGCTGATAGCTCAATTGATGTTTCTTTCTTTCCAAGTTAAACCCATTAGAATTAATAATGGCAGTCAGACTAAGCTTTGAACAAAGGAAATTCATTCTAAAATGCTACTGGAAGTGTGAAAACGCAGTTGAAGTGCAAAGACAGTTTAGGAGGGAGTTTCAAACAGATCCACCAACGCGACTTACCATCACTCGAATTAGAGATAAGTTTGAAGCCGATGGAACTGTTCAGAATGTCCACAAGAAGCGTTCCGGAAGACCACGGACATCGACAAGCCCCACAAGCAAGAAAGAGTACTGGAAACGTATCACCAAAGTCCAAGAAAATCTGTGCGGCAAGCGAGTCGTGAGGTAGGAATTTCAGAATCGTCTGTCCAACGCATTTTGAAGCGCTGTCAATGGAAAAGTTACATTCCAAGATTAGTCCATGCTATTAATGAAGATGATCCGGACCGAAGAGTGGAGTATTGCGAGTGGTACTTGGCACGATGTGGATGTGGATTGGACGAAGGGGTTTCGTAGAATACCCTCCGCGTTCACCAGACCTCACACCACTAGACTTTTTTTATGGGGATACTTAAAAGACAAAGTCTACGCTATAAAACCTGCAACAGTCGCTGAATTGAGAGCAGCCATTGAACGAGAATGCACACAAATACCAAACGAAATGTTTCGTGATGTATGCGATTCCATTGCTTCGCGTTATCAGCAGTGCCTGGACCAGAACGGACGTCAGTTTGAAAACAGGCGTTGACAAAACAATTAAATAATGTCTGTAGGTTCTATTACATTTTGAAAATGAAATGTATTTTAATAAACACTGCCTTTATAATTATTTAAAGTGTGTATACATTTTTTTGGGACGCCCTGTATACGCCTGTCTGCTGTTGTAGGTGTATGAGCCAGTAAATAGCCTTTGCCCATAACTGCGCGGGTTGTTTCTGTGGATAATGGCTAAGGTGTCTTTAGGCATGAAGTTGTTCTTGAACACCGTAAAACATAATGAGGCGATGGTGGTTGCGACTTGTAGCGGATCGCATTTGAAACGACATATGTACATCCTTCTAAAGGCCTGGAAACATACTCTAAGCACTCGCACATCATTCACGCAATAACGCTCACATTCATCAGCTATATTATAAGGATTACGTTCATTAAAACTGCTGTAGTATCGGTCAAAATCTTCACGTTCATTTGTGCTCATACAATCATAGTTAAAGTAATGTTTGGGTGGAGGTAGACCTACGTAATTTAAAGTTTCGCTAGTGAGGAATGTGTAAGGGAAATATACTTTTGAAACTTCAGCTGCTACGCCCATCACCTTGGGTAGCTTTGCTAATTTACAAGGTGTGAATAATAAAGTGTCTTTAAATTGTACATTATCTCTTATTTCCATCTGTATTAATTTGTTGCCTCTTTTCAACGGATCACCTGTAAATATCTCAGAGGTCTCGTGCTCAAGCAACTCCTTATAAAGGAACTGTGTGTCAAATTTTGCCCCGTTATGGGCGAGAATATACACAGTCATTTTTTTGAACTTGTCCGCTAGCTTGACAATATAGGACACAAATAGTTTCACAAGACTACCGTGGACATTCGTTTTAAAAACGTTTGTCCGTTTACCACATTTGTGACACTCATCACACTCGATCTCCATACACTCATCACAGATAGTCTGGCTCACAAGTAAATGTGGAATAACCTCTTTGGCTTCAGCTTTCGTGTATGTTTCTATATCGTAGTACAGTTATACAACGATTGTTTTAGGCTTGGCGTCTTTCATATAATATACAGTACATGCTTTACACCATCCGCATTATATTTCTCATGGCATGTAGAACAGTGAATTTCATCACATTTGTGCTTGAAATTTCCCCAATTATCCATGTGAAACATACCACATTCACAGATTCTCATTTTCCTGCATGTGCCAATTGATTTATGGAGCTCAAAACAGCTACAGTATTATTGAAAAATGTGCGTCTACACACATTGCAATCCCTCTTCTCAGCTTCAACTAAACGGCATTCACATTTGGGGCTTTCTACACTGCTCACATACCAAGTGGCATTCTTTACAATGTTTCACTATATCATCCGTAAACTCGAGACACCCCTTACACAAATCATGATGTCGTCCATATTTTCGACTTTTATCATAACTCGCGTAAAGGGATGGGGAGATACGTTGTCCCTGACAATCCTAAAATAAGTAGGGGTCTTGTACGATCTCTCACACAGCTTTTAAAAATATACACAGTTCTACGACGATCATCCAGTCCAAATACAACTATACGAGCATTCATTTCCTGTTCTATCCTTCTCAGTTCTTCAGGACCGATATTACAGTCAAACTCAAATTCACAGTCTACAGCTAGTTTACGGGCACGCTCCACTACCGTAGGCAGCCAAATTTGCTCGGACCTCATATTTAGTACAGTAAACATACGTGCTGAGACTACTGCTATAAAGCCGCAACCACGTTCAACGTTTATATGCCGTCTATAAATAGCCTGAGAATTGAAGTTAAGAGTATACGGTGTGGCACTTTGACCCGCAACACGAAATACACTGTCAATATTTACCGTGAAGTTGTCCATATTGAAGGCTATACTACTTTGGGAGGCCTGCATTATACGACCTAATATATACTCTACATCTTCAGCCGCCAAACGCCTGAATGGTACTACTACCCAAAAATCACCTACATCACCATCATCTGACCCGAATCCGAAGGACAGCCTCGTCCTGACTTCACACTCGTCCGGTTCTGAAGGGCAAACTCTACAACACTTTCTACTACGCGACGTAGTCCGTGTTCAATACCGTTGCTATACACGGGTCTAGGATATACCGATTTCTAGTCAAGGCTGGGGTTGGGGTTGCGGTGCGCACCAACTAGAATGTTATGCCATCCTCAACAGAACGGGGAGCTGCTGTGGTGGATGAATAAGGGGTTATATTTGAGGAAGAAGCTGATGTGGGGTTGGTTGCGTAAGACGTTGAGGGTTGGGGCTCTATTACAGCAGACTCAACAGAACGGCGAGCAGCTGTGGAGGACGAATAAGGGGGTATATATTAGCGGAAGGTACTATTGGGGGGCTTGTAGCGTAAGACGTTAAAGGTTGGGGTTCTATTACCGGTGTTCCAACAACCCTGGAACGCTTTATACCTGACGTGGAGGGTTCATCATCACACTTCCGCTTTGAACGTGCTACATGTGTCGCTGGTGAGGGCTCATCGGAGGGTATGGTTACTGTAGATGCACGGTCAATGGGTTCATCCGTGATATCGATGATGGGGGGCTGTACATCGTCGTCATTCACGGTTCTGTGGAAGAAGAAAACAAAATATAAGGAGCAGCACTCGTTATTTGTAATATATCTGGACCTACAGGTTGTGGTAAAACGGTGTTAATGCTTAATATCATTAAAGAAAAGGGGGAAATGTTCTCAAAATTTGTGCTTAAAATTATATGGTGCTATTTGACATACCAATCAGTGTTCAACGAGTACCAAGATGATGTTTTGTTCCACAAGGCGGTCTACGACGTTAATTCGTTAAAGGGAAATGAACATACAGTCATCGTAATTGACGACCTCATGTTGGAGATGGATAAAACGTTTGCCGAGACATTTACAGTATTCTCCCACCAACTTAACATAAGCGTGTTCTTCATTAATCAGAATCTATTTTTCAAAAATAGATACATGCGCGATGTGTCGCTAAATACGCAATATCTAGTCTTATTCGCGCAACGTAGAGATGTGTCACAAATTGGGGTATTAGCCAGTCAAATGTTTCCGAATCAGCGTAAGGAGTTTTTGGACGTTTATAAAGAGGTCACAAGCCAGCGTTATGGATATTTGCTTTGTGACCTTCACCCGCGAAACACATTTAGGGTACTTCTAAGAACGAATATATTTCCAAGCGAACCCGAAACCGTGTATATTCCAGAATGACGAATAGGCTAAAGAAATACCGCGAATTAATAAAAATCTATCAACGCCTGCCTCGAGCATTGCAGCAGATGTTTGTTAAAAATATCGACTCTGACTTTTCAAAATGCATCTGTGAAATCTGCCTTAATGTTATAAAATGTAATGTTCCAATGAAATCCTCTCAGAGGACACGCTTACGTCGTTACAAGAACATAATACGGACGCTCGCCCATAAAAGTCAGACTGGGTAAGAAAAAGCGTATTATTGTACAAAGAGGCGGTTCGTTCCTGCCCATCTTATTTTCAATTTTGGGACCTTTACTGACTAGATTAATATAATAAAGAAGGTGGTTTGGATCCCGCACGAGGTGTATGCTTCATTACAAAGGAGCCCAGATACGGTTCTAGAACCCCGTAAAAGTAGGCTTAAAAGAATGGAAAGTGAGTTGCTAACCCTGTTAAACAGTGAAAACTCACCTGATGAGAAAAGGATCTTGTACCAAGAGGCTTTGCAGAAATTTCTTCATGAGTACGAAGATTATAAGCATCCTACAGAGCTCCCCGTGAGGCACAGCTCGAATAGCGCTGAGCATAGCGAAACAGGACCTGAACAACCAAAGAGCAGCGGTACACAGCACATCGAACATGTGTTAAAAAACAGCCTCCCCCATACATTGAGGAATAAAGGGGTAAGTCTTTATAATCTATTGAGTGAGGACCCCATCATAGAGTGGACCGATACAGGCGAGGTCATTAACAAAACTCTCGTATTATACTGTTTTCAACTCATTATTTGTATTTATGCTGGCGTTTGTATGATGCTTCTGGTTGGTCACGCTTTAAATTCCAGCAGGAATCGGCCAGCATAGCAGGATTCCACTTCCCTTTGTATCGGCTCTCCATTGTGGCTATATCCTGATGGAATCTCTCCCCATGTTCGTCGCTAACAGCAGATGTGTTTTCCGGGAAAGAATGAGAGATGTGAATGCAAAAAATGAATTTTCAGTGACATCTTACATCCGAGACGTTGGTATGAGTTGATAAGTTGATCCACAAGTGCAGCATAGTTGTCGTATTTAGTCTTTCCTAGTAGACCGCTACACACGTTTTTGAATGCACGCCAGGCTGCCAACTCAACCTCATCCATCACCGCTTCAAAATGTTCGTCTTGCATGAGTTGGCGAATTTGAGGGCCGACGAATATGCCTTCTTTAATCTTGGCATCACTTACTGTATTTTGGGAATTTTTCTTTAGATATTTGAAGGCAGGCTTATCCTGTTTCAACGCCTTTGCAAATTGTTTCATCAGCCCTAGTTTTATGTGAAGTGGCGGCAAGATAACCTTTTCCTTTCGTACTAGTGGTTCGTGAATAACAGTGTGAGATCCAGGTGAGAAATTGTCTCGCGGCGGCCATACTGAGCGTGTGTAGTGTTCAGACCTTGCTCGGCTATCCCACTTGCATAGGAAACACATGTATTTCCAGTTTGCCAGTTTGCAATCCATTGAGAATAGCCACAACCTTCAAATCTGCGCAGCTAAGCCATTCATGTTCATTGTATTGTATACAATCCAGAATAAAAGCAACATTATCATACGTTTCTCTCAGGACGACTGAATGAGCGACCGGAACAGAAGGCATTGTGTTCCCATTGTGTAGCAGTACACCCTTAGCACTGTACAGAGATGCATCAATGAACAATCTCCACTGATTCGGTTCATAGCACAAACCCAGAGCATCGAACAGACCATGTATATCAATGCAATAACAAAGATTGTTCTTCATTGTGAAATATTCCTGTAAATCCAAGGAGCGCTTTCGGAATGCTGTAATTCGTACGTCTTCCGCCAGCAGATTCCATTCTTGTAGACGTGAGGCCAGCAGTTCACTTTGTTGCTTGGTAAGTATTAAATCACGGACGAAATCATTGAGTTCAAGCTGCGTGATGAGATATTGTTCTTTCTTGGACTCGACTTGAGCTTCATAGCATTCGCCGTCTGATTCCGATTTGTCAGAGTCTGTGTTATCGGTCTTCACATTTCAGCTGGAGGACGAGGGATGGGTATATCTGTAGAATGTTCCACAGGACGCATAGCAGAACGAAAATTTGGGTAGACTATATAGCCTTTTTCCCTTTTCTGTTGCAACCTGTAATGTGAGACAATAGACATTGTTGACTACTTAAGATAGCATAATTGTGTAATACATTATGCAGAGCGGGATATGCTAAGATGTGCTAAAAACACCAAATTTGACGTATATTCAGAAAAATAAAAGATTCAAACCTGTGATGTTCGTTAAGCAGAAATAGCAATCAGTTGAATGGTCCAGCGGCTCTCTCCATATCATGGGACACCGAATCCCAGACCAGGACCGGTGCCTTTGAACCATTCAGATAACGAGCTTGTACATCTCACACAGCAGATATGAGGCGCCCAGTGTTTGTCCTGATCACCAACTTTGCATGCGAAGTATAATTCATAAAGCTTTTTCACATGAGAAGTCAACTTCCTTTTATACTGTTTTAACGTTAATGTCCCACAAATATAACAAAAACTGTCTGGCGAATTTTTGCACTCTCTAGGCATTGTAGCATAACATCAATAAAAACCTGTAAAATAAGAAAATGATAGATAAATTTGCAATTTCACACAATATAGACGTTGTCGGTGAAATATAATATACATAATTTGATAGCTGTTATTCAATAATATTCACTTATAGCACCGATTTATGATAAAATATGGCTGACAATTTTGTTTTAAATGATTAATGAAGAAATTTTTCATAAAATCAAAGTGGAAACACAGAGCCGAATACCACTACCACAGCATATGCATGACTGAAGAAAATGTAAAAGATGCGTTCAGAGAACCAGTGGTTCTCAAAATGATACAATGAAATGGGGACATTTTCATAAAATCGGTGGATGATACAAATAAATGAGTGTTATTTTCGCAATCTACGCATATAATTAGCCATAAATATGACGATCTCATTTCCGTTTTTTTTCACTGTTTTACAGTGTAATTTAATAAGATTAGCTGCCACCAGAAATGTAGTGTTTTGTTTATTAAGGGGCCTATTTGGCCGATATATTAAGAGTGCAACAGGTAATTAAGTATCTGTCCAGCTATAACAATCGACTTTTCCATCGACACAACCTTGAGGATTGACGAAATAACGTACCGGTAGGCTTATTTTTAAGTTTATTAAAATAACTAAATTATTTTAGATTTACAGGCTTTTAGTGCAAGGCCGAACGTTAATACATAAAACAGCACCGAGAGAGACAAAATCTGGTAATTTGCGATTTACACTAAAGTGACAAGCTATAGTTACAAAATTTGGAGAGCCCCAAAAACTTGTGATCCTGACTGAACAAAATCTAGAATTCAACTCCCCGTATGTAGGATCTTATGGCACCTTTGCAGAGGGTTTTCCCCCACTTCTTCCCACAATTTCCCCATTCCCAACCGAAACACCCACAAAAAATATAAAAACCGTTACATTCTCTGAGCAGTTACATTTAACAGACATCTTAAATTTATCTTTCCAAAACGACTATATAAAAAACTATATTAAAAAGTTCATTTTGAAATACTTATAAAACTGCTATATTAACAATGTTCATTACAAACATTTCTCTCTGTGCCATTTATTAAATTTATTACAAATCATTACAATCACTACACTAATTTATTACAAATCATTGCAATCATTACATGGGTTTGGCGTAACGCAGGAAGAATTTGTCGAACAATTTAACCTTTACTCATTTGATATTACCCCTGACTTATCTGCTGTTGTAAACACACACTTAAGTCCACAACAAAGTGGGAACATCCCAGTCAGATTGGAATTCGCCAACCCTATAGACGCGCCTATTAGCATGCTAGTATACCTTGAATCAAAAGCTCTTATAGAAGTTGACCGCTACCGGAACGTGGTCACAGACTTTTAAAATGGAAGCGAATACACTCCAGAGAGTAATGAAGAGTGACCGACTCACACGCTCCAAATTTATCGGTGTGTTTGCGAAGAATGAAGCATTGAAATGGCCAACTACGAGAGATTGGAGTAGTCTTATCGTCAATACGGACAATGTTGGGGATGAGGGGATTCATTGGTTTGCACTCTATTTTAAAAATAGGGAAAGAATGTACTATTTTGATTCACTCGTATGTAATAGTGACAATGAAAACCTGATTGTGAACATAAAAGACAAAAGTAATGTATATTCTGTCCATGCAATATATGAACCACCTAATACTGATATCAATAGCTTTTTAATTTACTTAGATAACATGCTATGCAACTTTCATAAATCGAATGCCATAGTTGCAGGAGACTTCAACATCAATTCGCAATCGGAAGCAATCTCTCATAAATTTTTAAACCTAATGAATTCTTTCTATCTTAGTCATTCTATTACCAAACCCACTCGAGTCTGCAGCTATGGCAATCGAATAACAGAATCTACGATTTATAATATATTTGTAAATAGCAAATTCTGGAATTATAACCACTAACATCAGTGATCATTTTCCTACTTACGCTATGTTCATTAACATCGTTCAGGTTGCGGAAAAAACAACTATTGATTACAGAATATTCTCAGAGGTTAACAAAAGAAAATTTATTGGGGCTGTAGAAAATACTCGACTTGACTGTGACGAACTTTTAAATGACCCAGATCATATGTTTCAGTTCTTCTATGACACCTTATTCCATATTTTTAATATATGCTTTCCTTTAAGGAGAAAAACAGTTTCGCCCAAAAGTGTCGCAAATCCATGGATCACTCCAGGAATTATCACTTCAATAAAGGACAGAAAAATTATTCAAATTGCAATTGCACAGCAAAATTCCTAAAATACAATATACTCAATACAGGAACAAATTAACTAAATTAATCAAAATTGCAAAATATAACTATTATAACAATTAATTTTCCAAACATAAAGGAGACATGAAAAACATTTGGACAACCATAAACAATCTTCTCGGAAAACAAATTAAGAAAAATTCAATAGAGAAATTAAATGTTGATAATAAAGAAATTACTGATGATACTGTTATTGCAGACTCTTTAAATGCACATTTTACTTAAATAGCGGATAAGCTTCGCTCATAATTAATAAATAATGATCACTCACCTCTAGAATATATGCCACCCAGCCCACTAAATTCATTTTCTTTTGTTCCTGCTACCTCTACTGAGGTCCAGAATATTATTGGTACGTTAAAAAATACAAAAAATAACATTCATAACATTCCGATACCTATATTGAAACTTGTTAAAGATAAGATATCTGTAACTTTGGCTAAAATTATCAAAGTATTTCCAAAGGAATATTCCCATCAATGCTAAAAACTGGTTGTATAACACCCCTTTTTAAAGGGGGTGATCCTACACTAGCAACAAATTACAGGCTGGTGTGTTCATTATCTGTGTTCAGCAAAGTTTTTGGAAAAAATTGTTAAAAGTAGAATGCAGCGATATTTAGAATCCTACAATTTATTATCTCCAAATCAATATGGCTTCCGTAAAAATAAAACAACGGAAATGGCTATTTTAAATTTTATGGAAAATGTAAAAATAGCTAAGGAGAACAAAGAAATAATATCAATATTTATGGATTTGAGTAAGGCATTTGATGTAATAGACCATAATATTCTACTTAATAAATTATATTGTTACGGCTTTAGAGGAGCAATCAGTGATTGGTTTAAAAGTTATTTGTCCAATAGATATCATTTTGTATCAGTAAATAAGGTTTGCTCAACTAAAGCGCTTGTCAAACATAGTGTGCCACAGGGCTCAGTTCTGGGTCCACTGTTATTTTTATTATATATAAATGGCCTTCCACGTTCATCTGATATACTGAACTTCATAATGTTTGCAGATAATACAACTATCTCTTCTTCTTGCAAAGATGTTAATACAGCTAAGAATATATTTCATTCAGAATTCATCAGTGTAATGAAATGGTTGACCACCAATAAACTCTTCCTAAATACCAGTAAAACGAATTTCATGATTTTTACTAATAAAAGAAATGTATACCTTCATGAACTTAATGTTAATGAAATCGCCATAAAGGAGTATACTGTAACAAAATTTCTTGGTGTAATGCTAGATAAGAATTTGCAATGGAGTGATCATGTAAATTATATCGCGAAAAAGATTTCAAGGAGCGTTGCTATAATGTTTAAACTTAGAAATTTAATCCCTAAACAAGTTTTATTGACTCTTTATCATACTCTTGTTCTTCCTTGTATAACATACGGCACCATTGTTTGGAGAAACTCCGCTAACAACGCATTAAATGGTATCTTTGTCATCCAAAAACGAGCAATAAGGTCATTCATTATCTGATGCTGATTTCCTTGATCACTCTAGTGCATTATTTAAAGAGCTAAACCTACTAAAGCTCAACGATATAACCAAATTGGCACATTTTATTTTTATTTACAAGTGTAAGAACAAAATCATTAATTTGCAATGGGTAAATAGATATTTTGTAACTCATCAAGAAATCCACTCGTATCAGACCAGAAATACAGTAGATCAAAGCTTGTTATACCTCAATTTAGATTGTCTTCATCTCAAAAACTACCCATTTTCATTGGATTGAAACTATGGAATGATTTGCATGCCGATATAAAAAATATTGTGAATGTAAATTTGTTTAAAACCAAGTTGAAATCCTGATTAATAATGGCATACTAACAAAAATCTAGGATTAATGTTCGCTAATATTGTTTAATATTGTAATACATGTTTTAACTATTAATAATACATATTTACTTATTTATTTATTTATTATTATTAATTTATAACTAGCTGCTTATTTTTAATAAGAGCCCAGTAAAGCCTAAAGCTTCAGGGCCAAATTAAATAAAATAAATAGTCGAGCTTCACAATTATTCATGTCATTGTAAAGTGAAAAAAAATTAATTTAATTTATTATTATTAATAAACGTTATTCTATCTATCTATCTATCTATATATCTATCTATCACTGGGCACTTAGCCCTGGAGTGACCCTGTGGTTGTACAATTTATCGAACAGCTACATGTCCCTGAAATTGTCTGGAATCCTTACCGTTTCCAAGGATATTTTAGAATACTTGTAGCATGTATTGCCTTTCATTTCTCCTGCACATGTCACGTGGGAAGGTATTTATAAATTTTAAAAAAATATTCGATTTGTGCGACACTGAGATGAATGACGAAATGGTATGCAGACAGATAAAAAAAAGGTTCCCATTTGTACGCACTCGTTGTATTGTGTAAAGTATCAAGTGTGTATATATATTTGATTTGTAACTATATTGTTTAAAGTTTTACGTATATATATATATATATATATATATATATATATATATGATGAATAAAACCACGAAGGAAAGGAAACACAAAATGGTGCTCAAGCGCTTTCGTCTAATGACATCCTCAGGAACACTGAGTGTTCCTGAGGATGTCATTAGACGAAAGCGCTTGAGCACCATTTTGTGTTTCCTTTCCTTCGTGGTTTTATTCATCATAAATATTTTTAACGTGTTACCTTCGTGAAATAATTTTCATATATATATATATATATAACTGTAAAATGTTTCCATTAATGTTAGTTTTATTCAATGGCCGCTAGTTCTGTAAGCCGTATTTTACTAAAACATGCATTCTACCATTTAATAAATTGAATGAAAATACAATGTGTTTTGTTCTTAACCACAAAAAACTTACATTACTTCCTCGATGACCTGGCATTCGTTGGACCGGATGTGCGCCAATACCTCGACCTCGGTATTCAGGTCACTGGGTTGGCTGCAGAGTAAAGCCTCCAAATCGTCGTTATTTATTTGGCTTTCATTATAGCTAACTTGAAAAGTAGCTATAACACGATAAAGTTCCGCATCGGTCTTTTAAGGAAATTAACATGATTAGTCTCCAATACTGAATCTTTTCACAGAATGTACAATAATTTAAAAAACAAGTTGAAGCTAGCTTAAATCAGTTCAAATCGGATTTGCCTCTTTACTTGCGTTACTTTATACACATTCTGTTTATATTACCGTATATATCAACCGTTAATCACAAAGATTCAATACAATTATCTGGAGTTAGCTAGAATAACATAAGAAAAATAATACGCAAGAAAATGTTAAACCGAAATATTTAATCCAAAAACAGGATGATAAATAGAGAGCGAATTTTATGATGTTATCTACGACATAAATTAACGCGGTACAGGTCGTAGCTCTCAAATTTAAAAACAAAACGTTCCGACTAGCATCATTAAATAGATGCCCATATAAAGAAAAGGGCATCTACATTTCATAATTTGTTTTCGATGTAGAAAAACTTTTGGCCAAGAAAAACTCAAAATAAAAGGGTAAAATGAGATTACTAAATAAATTATAAACGAGAAAGTCCTGCATTAAGATCTTGCGAAGTAGCTTTTAACGTCCACTAAATGTGCGTATTATAAGAAATCTTCAAAGATATCACAACTCTACCGAGTACGGATACAAGTTTCAGACTATTAAATTAGGTCAGGTTAGGTTCAGTTGTGTTAGATTAGGTTATATTATGCCCGGTTAGGTTATATTACGCCCGGTCAGGGACGCCCATATAAAGAAAAGAGCATCTATATTTCATAAATTTTTCGATGTAGCAAAACCTTGGTAAAAAAAACTCAAAATGAAAGAATGAAATGAGATTACTAAATAAATTATAAACGAGAAAGAGTCCACCATCAAGATCTTGCGAAGTAGCTTTTAACGTCCACTAATTTTGCGTATTATAAGAAATCTTAAAATATATCACACCTCTATGAAGTACGAATACAAGTTTCAGACGCAAGGTTAGGTTATATTTTACCCGGTTAGGTTAAACTGAGTTAGATTAGTTTATATTATGCCCGGTTAGGTTAAACTGGGTTATATTAGTTTATATTATACCCGATTAGGTTATGCTAAGTTTGGTTATATTATGCCCGGTTAGGTTGCGCAAGGTTAGGTTATATAATGCCCGGTTAGGTTATATTACGCCCTGTTAGGGACATCCAGAAAATTATAATCACAAAGCAGATATCCTGACAGTTTTCAAAAGTAAGATTAGCTGGATGTGCTACGCATCACATGCTTCACAAATTAAATTAACTACTTACATCTTCTCAACGACGTCATGAACGGTAAAATCTTTCTCGCCGTCACAAGTTTCTGCAACAGTTTGCGTTCAAAGTAGAGCGTTCCTGTCAGTCGCCCCGAAAAGACGAATTGAAGAGAGCGCTGCGGCATTCCCGTCTTCAAACACTTGCGGGGAGATGTAAAGCTGCTGTGACTGGCTCATGGCGATATATTTCTGTAGTACTCGTTGATAAATGCAACTGATGTGGATTCCAGATGAAAATGTTCCTTTTTATAGACGGGGCCTAATTGTAAACACCCCCAATAGCCGAATCACGAGTTTCCTATTGGCCGTCGATGAAATTTGGGTGAGACTTAACGTGTAAGTGCTGTCATCCACCAACCAGAGGTCATAGGGCTCCGTCCACTGGGTTGTAATTGGCTGATCTGTGAATTCTGGGGCGTGTCAGATATAACATACCGAATCCGTAGATTTCTTCCAGAATCGTAGAGAGAGAGAAACGCTTTGTTTGGAAAATAAATCTTGTTTTTCTGGAGCGCTGATGAGATGGGTGGGGGAAGGGAAATTTGAAGGTGTAATAAACACGCTTTCATTATCTTACCTGCGCTAATATATATACATATATACATACATACATACATACATACATACATATATATATATATATATATATAGTATATGAAGGAAATACATCAGCCATAAACCTGGAAAATAGATTTTTTTTAAATTAACTGGCCGTGACGGGGAGATCGTATCGGTTTAAAGTTTATGGTCAAAGTTTATTACCTGTAATATATATATATATATATATATATATATATGGGGGATTTACCAACATTGGAAATTAAAATTAGAAATGGGGAACAGATCGCATCCCTTTAAACTTTATGTTATCCAGAGATCGCTTATGATAAATATTCATTTATTGCCTCAACTGTGAATATATATATATATATATATATATATATATATATATATGAAGGGATTTACACCCATCTCTAGATATCTGTGGGTAGTTCCTCTGAAAAATAAATCGCTAAAAACCTGGAAAAAAGTTTTTAAAAAAATTAACTAGCCGTGACGGGGAGATCGTATCGGTTTAAAGTGTTTGGTCAAAGTTTGTTACCTGTGATAATATATATAAATATATATATATATATATATATATATATATATATGTGTGTGTGTGTGTGTGCCCAAAAGTATCTCGCCCTACAACTTTAGAATGAGACATGCGATTGTGTATGCTTCTTGTACTAATTAGTAATGTTTTATAGTTTTCAGAACTTTTTTCCGGAACTGTACATATATAGGCTTTCCTTTGGCTAACCTTTCGTTAGCTTCCATCCGAATTGTTCATTTTGACGAGGGCCAAGGTCAAGCTTGTCACTACTGTTTAACGGGGAATCCAGCAGTCGCAGTGTCTTAGCCACTAGGATACCCAGGGTTCCCATTTATCTACCAAACATTTATGTGGAAGGATGAACGATTGCTGCGCACCGTTGCCGTCAACGGGTCTCGAACTCGGTGCATATAATCTGTGAACGTGCATATCTTTGTGTGTATAACAATAGGGGCTTTATGGGCGCATAGTCGGGAATGTACGTGTGTTTGTGTGCGTTTCTTGGCTGTCCAAACGTTGTATACACTGTGCCAACTGGCTGATAATGCCTGGAGGCACTGGCTTCTACGCCAATTGGCGGATTAGGATCTTATAAGACAGGGGGCGCTCGGATGAACTCTCAATATGCTCTTGGCATGAACCAGGCGACCACTCCTCTCTCCACCTCTCTCTCTTAGGTTAGGTATAACCCTTTGGGAGTTGATGCCGTCCCACCTTCTCCCCCAAAGTGGTCAGGTGGACTCCCACCAGCTTTCTGGGGGAGTTCCCTCCCCTCCCCCTTTCTTTTTGGAACCCTGTGGTTGGCACTGAGGGGAATTGCAACAGGGGGGAGGGGGTTGGCACTGGCACTCATTGCAACATTGCATCATTGCATTGCACTCTAACATTTTGCGGTCATACTATTCACCATAGTCCGAATAATTACTGGTAAACAACAAACACTATAGTTTTTCTTTTTCATGATGTTAGTCCGATGTGGGCAACGGTCACTCGCAAAGAGCCCCAAAAATATAGCTTCCCTCACCAGCTATCTGCAAAGCAGACAGGATCCAGGTTTGGGGACCATTCTGAGTTCAATCCCATATATATATATATATATATATATATATATATATATATATATATATATATGTGTATATATATATGTATATATATTAGGGGTGCACCGATTAATCGGTATCGGCAACTGGCATGCCGATTATTTTCCTAATATCGGCCGATTAATCGGTATTGGCAAGCTTGGCATAGGTAGCGTCGACTGGGGCGAATTGGGTCACCAAATGGGAAATGATTTTTTTGCTGATGCGACATTCTTAAAATAATAATTAAAATTGTTTCTACTTTTTACCACTAAATCACAAAACTTTAACCTTTTGTGTCTCTTTTTTTTAAATCCAGCAGTTAGGAACATCAAAATCATTTTACACTGAGTCGCATGTATAGAAGACAAAATTTTTAGCAAAAAACTACCTTATTTCAACCGAAATAAACTTCATTAACCAAACATAAATGATTAAGACAACACCGAAATGAAGCTTTATTGAAAACACACATCCTGGTAAAAAACAATCAAATTCTTCAAAGTAGCTAGCTATGGTAGCTATCTTCATATAAAAATATTTTCCTTAAAATAACTAAAAATTAACTTTTTAAAAATGGTTTATTTATTCAATATATTCCTTATAGCTAGCTGCTTGAAGTGTTGGAAAATTTTTATTTTTATTTTAAAAATTTTGTTACAATGAATTAATGCCAATTGTTCCCCATGTTCGGGCGTTAATTTGTTTCTCTTGGATTAGTAGATATTTCCTCCTGTGCTGAACAATCTTTCACTATAAACTGAAGAGGGAGGAGCGCACAGATATTTTTTGACCATTTTTCAGAGTGTAGTTAGCTGCTGTTCATTTTCTGTTGATTTCTTTCCATGTTTGCCCATATCATAATTGTTCCACCAATGAAATGGACATTCTTTCTTTGCTATTGCAGGAAGTGGTAGGTAGAAATCAACTTCTTCTTTCCTGAAATAAATAGAAAATACATACAATCATGCAGTTTTACGTTACATTACATAAATAATTTAAATATAAAGTCACCTAAAGAAAAATGTTGCTAACCATTTTATCTTTTTGTCTTTAATAAGTTGTTTGTGGATTGATTTCGACTTTTTTGTAACCCTTTTTGACTATTCCAAGTTGCTTTCCCCTTCTTCAAAAAATGTATATATATCATCCTGCATTCTTAGCTTTTTTAAGGGTGAACCTGAGGTTGTCGACTCAGCATCTGATCCAGAAGCAGTAGAACCAGAGTCTGAAAACTCTGAATCAGTTAAACTTGTGCTGTATTCTGTAATTTAAGTATAGCTATTAAAGTTCATACAACACTGGTAACTGTATGTCATAAAACCTAATGATTTTTTTTTTTTTTGAGATTTTAGTTTAAATCTGAAAAAAATCAACTTTGCCAATAAGAATAAATCACTTTAGTGCAACAATTTACTTTGTAATTTAAAAAATAAGGAAATAGATGAACTAATTTTGAAGGAACATTAGATCTATTTATTTTAAATAACAATGAATAGGTATTTTGGCTAATGAAAATAACACTGACTGAGTTAAAAAGTTAATATCCTAAACCCTAGAATCAATTTTCAAAAAAAAATTATGAAAATAAAATTGTAATCTGGGAAAATAAGAATAAAATATAAATATTATTTGACTTACTTCAGTTTTTGGTTTTGCAAATTTGTCTGAAGCATTATATAGTTCTGTTAGGGCTCTCTCCTTGTCTTCTGATGTAACAAAATATTTCATTTTGAACCCTGGATCGAGTACTGTTGCTAGGATTAGTTTAGATTCTTCTTTATACTTGTTAAATCTTTCTTTAAAACTACCTCTGACTTCCTCAAGAATGGTTTGAATACCTTTGACATTTGTCACAGCAAAATCCAGATATTTTTCCATTGATACAATAAAAGGAATGACTTGAGAAATTAATGCATCTGCAAAGCTCATCTCTTTGGTCGCTACTTCAAACTGTTTGAGAACCATGACAAGTGTTTCGGAAAGCTCCCATTGGTCATCTGTTAAGCAAGTATGCTTTTTCCCTATACAATATAGGATTATTGCTTTCTTTTGCTCAACAATGCGTGCTAGCATATAATAGGTGCTATTCCACCTAGTTGATACGTCTTGGATGATAGCATGCTGCGGTAATTTAATTTCATTTTGTATTTCCTTTAAAGCATCTCGTGCTGAACTAGAGTGATGGAAATGAGTTGCCAAATTTCGTACAACCGCAAGCATGTCCTTTACGCTTCTTTGTTCTTTAATAACTTTATCTTGTATGTATAATTGAAGTGTATGTATAATACAACAAAATGAGGAGTCTTCTAGGCCACTCTCTCAATAGCAACTTTCATATTTGCCGTATTATCGGTTACGATCATCTGTATCTTTTCCTTATTGATGTTCCATTTCTTGAGGGAGTCTGTTAAAAACTTTGCTATTTTAACTCCAGTATGTGAGCCTTCAAAATGGGACATTTGTAGAACAGTTTGCTCAGGTCCAAACTCCTCATTTATCCAGTGGGCTGTTAAGCTATAAAACGAATGCAGACTATAACTAGCCGTCCATCCATCTGTAGTAAGGCTGACATATGACGCATTATCAAGCTTGGTACGTAGAGTAGTTTCCAATTTTTGGTAAATGAAGGGGATGACACTTTCTGCAAAATGCTTTCTCGATGGTATAGTGTATCTAGGCTCAAGATGGCTTATCAAATTTTTAAAGCCAATGTCTTCTACAACTGAGTAGGGTTGCAGATCGTAGCAGATCATTTCTCCAATCTTCAAAGTAATAACTCTAATAAATGCAAAAAACTTCACTTTTTTTTCTACGTGAAGGTCAAAATATGAAAATAAAAACCCACTCTAATAGACAGTTTATTTCCACGACAGTTTCGACGCCCACTGGCATCCTCCTCGGGTGGATACAGAAACACGAATGAACCAAAACAAGAGGGAAAAACAGTCCAGGGACCGACCGTTAAGAAATTCGCACCTAGGTTAGATCCCATTCTCCCGACACCGGAAGGGCATTTTCATTAAGTACATTCGCGCAAATTTAAAACTATCTTCCTGTTCTAAACATACAGATTCTACTATATTTTTCTTACATAATTATTGAATTTATTATTAATTTTATTACATTTAATATTGCATAATTATTTATTACAGAAATTATAAATTTATTATTACATTGGTTATTACATTATTGTTAGGCTGACCATATTTCCTTGAGACAAAAACGGGACATTGGGATGGCAAAAAAGTGACGGGGGTTATGTAATATTCTGTATTCATGAAAAAGTAAGTACATAAACGGGACAAAATTGACATTTATTAAAACGACGGGACGGCCAGGAAATATAAAACAAATGGTACTGTCCCGTTCAAAACGGTACGTATGGTCAGCCTACATTATTGTTTATTATACAGAACTTATAAACCGAAAAACGAATGAAAAAAGCCGATTAGGAAACAATCCAGAGAAATTCGCACCGAGGTTAGATACCGTTCTCCCGACACTGGAAGGGCATTTTATTACAGGGTCCGCTTATAAGTACATTCCCACAAATTAAAACTATCTTCTTGTTCTACAGTATAGTACATACAGATTCTAATATTTTGACATAATTACTTCATTTATTATTACATTTACATTTTTTAACATTTATTATTATTACCTTTACCCTAATTATTAAATTTATAATATTACCTTTATTATTACATCTGTTGCATTTATATTTATTTCCACATTTATTACTTCCATTATTACATTTACTAAAGGCGAGTAAGGAAACATTCCAATCCAGAGACATTTAAGAAATTCACACTTAGGTTCGAACACGTTCCCACGACTCCGTAAGGGATTTTTTGACCAAGAATCTCATTAAAGGGTCTAACTTATAAGTACCTTCGCACAAATTTCTTAACGGTTGGTCCCTGGACTGTTTTTCCCTCTTGTTTTGGTTCATTCGTGTTTCTGTATCCACCCGAGGAGGATGCCAGTGGGCGTCGAAACTGTCGTGGAAATAAACTCTGTCTATTAGAGTGGGTTTTTATTTTCATATAATAACTCTAGTTCTATTATCATTGATTGCCCATTTCTTTTTCTTTTCCAGTAGATTCTCCAATGATGGTTGTAACAGAGTTTTATCTTGACTTCTTAATGTGCTGTCTGATGATTGTAGTTCATGTACTTCTGGTTCTACATGTTCAAATTCTGATATAGTTTCTTCTAATGATTTCCTATTGGAGGGGCCTGGTTTTTCCAACGAAACTATTTCAGTTTTTCTATCTTTATTTGATGATTCGTCACTTGGAGAGTCAGTAACTTTCTTTGACAGAAAAGTGGACATGAGTAATTGAGTATGCTTTGACTTGTTAGTGATGTTTTTTTTTACTGGATGCTGTTGCTTGTTGAGAGCTTCAAGTTTGTTAAAAAGAGCTTTGTGCTGAGACTTAAGATGGCTTCTGAGGTTTGATGTAGTCATTTTATGTGTTTCCTTTCCTCCTCTGGATATAAGCGCACCACATACTTTACACTTTGCTTTGCTATTATCTTCTGAACAGATGGCAAAAAAATCCCAAATTGGGCTGGTTTTGGAAGATTTAGACATAGCTCATATTAGTGTTGTAAAATTCTCGGGAATAATCTTTAGGAGAATATTCTCTGAACCGAGAATTTTTGATAATTTTCTTTTATTAGATATTTGAGGGGGTTTTCAACTATTCTGATGCAACTTAACTTCAGTTCCTGTCAAAATGGAGAAATTCTAAGTCAGAAGTGAATGATAGGATGAGTGAAGAAATAAATAAACTAACTAATTTATATTAGTACTGTATTTTAGTAACTATATATCAGAACGTATTTCTTAGCTATTGTTATGGTTCCCGTTATAGAGTTACAAGTAAAACCGTAGCGATATGTATATTGAAATATAAAAGACAAACCGGAAAACACCCAATTATATCATACCACAATCACAACTGCCATTATAAGAACTAGATTGCCAATTCCACATAACACATATCACTAACTCACACAGCTGTATCAGTATGTACGGTATTTTAGTAACTACGGTATATCAAAATATATTTTAGTAACTATATCAGTATGTATTTTAGTAACTATATTAGTAATTATTTAAGTAACTGCAATAGTATGTATTTTAGTATCTATACCAGTATGTATGTATGGATTTGTATGTATGTAGGCTATGTATGGATTTGTATGTATGTAGGCTATGTATGGATTTGTATGTATGTAGGCTATGTATGGACTTTTTATTATACCTAACATAAATTTCCCCTACCTTATCAAGGTTTCCCTGTTCCCTTAAGGAACAAGAAAATCATGTGTAGATGCTTGCTCTATTTGCTATAATGTTATAAAATAGGGTACTATATTTTTGTTGTAAATAACCAAATAATATTTAAAAAAAAATACTAATATTCAATCTTAAATGTATAAATTTAAAAACAAATTCGAAATAATTTTGAATGATTCAAGCTGATCAAGCAGTTATAAATAATGCTAAGCTTAAGAAAACCAGTTTAATAACACTTTCAATTTGTTATTCAAATTATTATCCAAAATGGCAAAAAAAAATACTTCAAAAAGAACTACCTGGCCTACCATAAAAGGCTCAACAGACAATATCACAATCACATGTAGATACTGCTTTCCACAACTAACCAAGGAAATAATTTGCCATCCTTTATATAGGTACTATTTTCTCCCAAATCCGGAGTATTCCAGAATGTTCTGGAATCGTCTAGAATATTCTAAGACATTCTAGAAAGTTCCATAAGGTTCTGAAATATGCTAGAATTCTATAAAAAGCTGTAAAACAATCTAAAACTCTCTTAAAACTAAGAAAAGAGAAAATTCTCGAATATTCTCAATGAATAATATTTTGAAGTATCAATAAAAAACTTTTATTAAAAAACAAAAAACAAGCTCACATCGCTAATTAAGTAATAAGTTTTTATTATAGTAAATAAAAGTAAATAATAAATAATATAATATTAATTAATATACATTACATTGGGTTATACTTATAATTTTTCTAAATTTATGCCGATTAATCGGTATCGGCAAATTGGTATCGGCCGATTAATCGGTATCGGTAAAATTGAGGTATCGGTGCATCACTAATATATATATATATATATCCAGCATGCGCTCAGCATGCTGGATATCGCATGGACTCTTTTCAACAAATTTCCTTCCTCTTCTATCCCTCCTGCTTTCCATTCCGACGGCTCAGTTGCCGTCTCTTCTGATAAAGCCGAACACTTCGATGAAACTTTCGTTTACAACTCAACCCTGGACGATTCCGGTGCTGTTCCTCCATCTCCTCCCATCTCTGAAATTAGAATATCTTCCAAAGATGTTTTTTTCTGCCCCATCTGGGCTCAACTCTAGGAAGGCGTCTGGTCTTGATAGTGTTCCTCCTGTTGTTCTTAAGAACTGTGCTTCTGTGCTGACACCGTGCCTGGGCAAGCTCTTTCGTCTTTGTCTCTCATATGGTACTTTTCCTTCCTGCTGGAAGTTCGCTTTCATTCAGCCTGACCCAAAGAAGGGTGACCGCTCCCAACTCTTCACTTATCGTCCAATTGCTTTAATTTCTTGCATTTCCAAAGTTTTTGAATCTATCCTTAATAGGAAGATTCTTAAACACCTCTCTTCTCACAATCTTCTTTCAGATAGTCAGTATGGGTTCGCAAGGGACGCTCAACTGGCGATTTTGTTAAAAATCTCTCTGACTCTTGGTCACCCTCCTTTCCCACTTTCGATGAAACTTTTGCTATTGCACTTGACAAATGAAAAGCTTTTGATAGACTCTGGCACAAATCTTTAATTTCCAAACTATCCTTCGGTTTCTATCCTTCTCACTGTGCCATCATTTATAATTTCCTTTCTGCCCGATCTATAGTTGCGGTTGTAGATCGCCACTGTTCTTCACCGAAAGCTATCAACATTGGTGTTTCTTAGGGTTCTGTCTTGCCACCCACTCTTTTCCTTTTATTTATTAATGATCTTTTAATTTACACTCCCTGTCCTATTCACTCCTATGCCGATGATTCCACCCTTCACTTCTCCACCCGCTTCCCAAAGCATCCCTCACAGCAGTCACTCCATGATTCGCGTAGGACGGCTATGGGACACCCATGACCTCTGAGCTTTCTGCTATATCTGAATGGGGCAGAGAAAACCTTGTGGCTTTCAATACCTAAGAAACTCACTTCCTCCATCTGTCTCCTCGTTACAATGTTTCACACGATGATCCCGTTACCTTCAATAACACAGAACTCAATCCTTCCGCTTCTCTTAATATTCTTGGCGTTTCCTTTTCTCGTGATCTTTCCTGGAAAGATCACATATACTCTGTTTCAAAAACAGCGTCTAAGAGGTTAGGTGTGCTGTACAGCCTCGTGGTTTCTTCACCCCCACACAGTTGCTGTCTCTATACAGGGGTGTTGTTCGCCATTGTATGGAGTATGCTTCTCATGTGTGGGTTGGCTCAACCCACACAGCTGTACTTGACAGGGAGCAATCAAAGACTTTTAGTCTCATCAATTCCCCGCCTCTTACTGACTGTCTTCTATCCCTCTCTCTTCGCCGCAAATGTTGCCTCACTCTCTCTTTACTTCGGTATTATAACGGACATTGCTCTTCTGAACTATGTAATTGCATGCCTCCTCCTTTAAGGAGAGCACTCAGGTCCAGACTTTCTACACTTTCTCATTCCTTTTCTTTCCAACTCTCTAATGCAAGAGTTAATCGGTATTTTCAATCTTTCATCTACTCAACCGGTGAACTCTGGAACAATCTTCCTCAATCCATCTTTCAAACGCAGAGTGTCTAGGCATCTTCTCGAAAGCCCCGGAACTTGATTTTGGCTCTCTTCTTCTTGTATGGGAAAGGCACTTTTGCAGGCATTCGCCCTTGGCCCCTCCTTCCTGCATAAAAAAAAATACACACCTAACCTAACCTTCGAAACTTTTTGACGATTCAGAATCGACATGTGGCCAACCCATATATATACAGTATATATATATATATATATATATATATATATATATATATATATATATATATAGGGTGGAGCGAAAAATACTTTTTTTCTAGTATGAAGTTCTAATAGTGATTAAAAGTTGTATTTAGTGGACGATATATACCTGCCAAACTATGAGTTCATTTGTTTAATATTTTCAGCTGCCACCAGGGGACTAAATTTAACACAATTTTGGGTAAAAAGGAAAAAAATGCTTCTATTTTAGGTTTATCAAACTATTATAAAATTTTATCTTAGAATTATCTAATAGTTTGATTAAGATTCTTAAATGATAAGAATTCGTTTTGTAAAAATGCCTTTTCATATGCTTAATATCTTCAGCTGCCACAAGAGGGCTGAAGTTAACTTAAAAATGACAATTAAGTATGATTCTGTATTTACTTGAAAAAGGGAACAGTAATAAATTAGGATGTCTCTCCTCCTTTATACTGGCTTGAGACAGTTACGAAACGTTATTTCGTGCCTTAGCGGAGTTACCACCCTTTCCCCAACCAACCTCCCTCTAGAAAGGGTTCTTGCTGAAGACTATTTAGTAATTTGCTTTTGTGTCAAATTTTGGCTGTTTTTTCCTTGATTCTAATGTAGCACGAATCCAACCGTCTCTGTTTGTAGGTCCGCAGACTGATCCAGCAGCGTCTGTAACGAGCTTGACGCATCTCTCTACGGCTTGTGTATGACATGGAAACTGAAATAATTCTGAATGAAGAGTAGTACCATGTTTGATGCATGATTCAATATCATCAAGAGAAACTCCTTTGGTTATCGGTGGTTCTGCTATCTGAAAATCTTGCCACATAATGAGCTCTGTATAGTCTTTGGCATAAAAATTTATTTCTGGCACCTTAAAATACCTGATAACATCTGTTTCTTGAATGCATGCCCTTGCTTTTATGATACGCCTAAATCCCAACTGACGCACATGCTCCCTTTCATCAGCTATCATTGCAATGAGAATGTTTTCTTGATTTGCGTAATATGCATTTCGCTGAATGACTGAGTCATGTACTCTCCTAAGCTCTTCACGGAGATACCGGCTTCTTGCAATCATATGCCACATATGTTTAGCACCATATTGGCATAATGGTTTACGCTTTATCTGAAACCACATTGGTGCGTATACCCTAACAATGAAAGTAGCTAATTCTTGTAAATTGCCTGAAGGATTCTCTGTGCTTGCATATAACCGCAGAGTCCTGTTTGCTGTGGTGAGCCACCTTGAATGTGATATATTGCCTGGACTCTTATGACTAAGACTCTTTGAGAATGTTCCACTTGATATAGCCTTGTGAATTTCAAGAAGGTATTTCTGGTCAGTACTTATGTCATCTACATCAACTTCACACATGTCCTCTTGAATTTCAATGGGTTTGAAGTTAACTATGGGAAGCTTTTCACAGTCTGAAAGTGCTCGGCCAATTTCTCCTGAAAATGCTCTTGGTCCAGTAGTGGTACCATCCAAGTGATGAAACAGATGGCGCAATGGAAGTTCATTAAGGTGCAAAAGGCATATCAGCCACTGCAATGGCTTATTAAAGGCTTCTTCCAGTAATCTTATTGTGCCTCCAATACTACCAGTGTTAACCACTGTCGAATCACCTCCAACTGCAACGATGTTCCCTATATCAACATTCCTTTCTTTCAAGCAATTCACTAGCGCTGTGCAAATGTATTTAGCTTTGCCACTGGAAGGTGTCACGTGTGCAAATTACAGAGAGTGTGGTTCAGATATTATGCTGATATGCTCTTCGCGTTTGGTTCTTTGGTGGTTAGAGCCATCACTCTCCTGGACTTGAATCATTGTTTTATCCTTTCTGCCATCAAAGTATAATCCCCGCATGGTTTTTGGCTCTCCTATCTGTTGTAGTTCCTTTCTCTGTTTTTGTCTTTCACGTCTTAGCTTACTTCTGTCTATAATATTCCCTTTGTCTTCGGGAGTAACAATTTTAAGATCTGCCAATACTGCAGAAGCAATAGCAGCCCCAGCTCTGTCCGACATTTTAAATCTATCACAAGTATTGCTAATGAAGGCAGTGGCTCACGCATCTGTTGTTCTGATATTACATATTGAGTCGAGGTTGTATCTTCCTCATTATCTTCAGATATCTCTTCTAGTTGTTGAAGTTCACTTGTCTCTGTTTCGATTTGTAAGTTGGACGTATTGGTTATAGCAGCACTAGTTGTTCGTGAGGATTCAGACGTGCTTTTTTCCATTTCCTTTCGATGTTCTCTTGCTTGTAATCGTCTTGTGTGTGCTATGTCAATGCTTCCTATCACCATTATTCTGCGTGTTCGTTGGTCATTTAAAAAATCCTGCTCTTTTGGAGGGTCTTTCTTACTCTTTTCACATGAGCATCTCCTAAACTCCTTACATTTGCAGGTGCAGATGTCAAACAAAGTGCATTTTGAAGAGTTTTCAAATTCTTCAAGCTGATTTTGTACTTAGGCTGATCCTTGCGTGACTTGTATGGCTTTAATAAGGACCTGTATTTATCATGGTACACTCGCATCATCTGTAAAACGCGTGTATGTGAAACTATTGGCAAAGAGGCCTTCTTCCAAATATTTTCTACCTTTTTGGAAACTGCCTCTGCTATTTCAGAAAATGAAGGCTCCTTGTTATTCATCTGCTCCTTCACTAAATGTTTTGTGAACAGGTAATCTTTCATAATGCAGTTATAAGTTGGTAGTTGCATATCACTCATCTCACAAGGTACTTCAAATATGGCACACTTCATATGTTCTCTAGTGAAATGTTTATATTTAGTATTTGATGCCATAATATTTTTAAGAAAAATTCACAATCACAAAATATCCTGTAACATCAAAACATTATATAATTAATATATATAATATATTTTATAAGTATATAATATATTATATAAATATATAATATATTATATAAATAAACTAAAATTATATAATACATTATAACAAGCATTTTATAATAAAATCAATATTATCTCTATATAAATCACTTTAAAATAAAGTTTTATAATATTCCGATCATATTAAAAAACTCTCCGATCAACTGAGCGACTAGGCCTACTACCTAAGAAGAGAAGTGTTAACACACTGTTCTAATGACTCACAGAAAGAAATTCCTTCACACCAAAACCCTCCCCGACAACCCTCCCCAAACCCTCCCCCACAACATTCAGTGTAGTCTCAACATGACTCAGTTACTCTAAATTGTGTTAACTTCAGCTCTCTTGTGGCAGCTGAAGATATTAAGCATATGAAAAGGCATTTTTACAAAACGAATTCCTATCATTTACGAATCTTAATCAAACTATTAGATAATTCTAAGATAAAATTTTATAATAGTTTGACAAACCTAAAATAGAAGCATTTTTTTCCTTTTTACACAAAATTGTGTTAACTTTAGCCCCCTGGTGGCAGCTGAAAATTTTAAACAAATGAACTCATATTTTGCCAGGCATATTTCGTCCACAAATTCTTCGCCAAAGCGATACTTCGGAGCACACTCACTCTCCAGCCATACAACCCCCACCCCCGCTCTCATATTTAAAATAAACAGCCACTAAAAATTTTTACGCATTTTTAACACTGTTCGAACTTTGCCCCTTTTATCCTGTCGGAGTGTAGTAATTCGTGCCCTCATCTTTTGTTCAGGAGGTGGTGGGTTGGACCAAAGATTGAGGAAGATTACACTGTTTTTCAAAACAAGCAAGACTATAACAAATTTGTAAAGCAGAAGGTTTTTTAACAATAAAAAAAGACATACCAAATCCAAGGGCACTTTTTGCATCATCACTAATGTTTTTCAAAGAAAGGTTCCTGAACGTTTTCGCAATAGCCTCTCACAATAAAAAAAAGATGATGAGCTCCATATCACTAAAGCAGACAAGGCTAACACCATAGTTATTATGGGCAAAGTGGACTACATTAGAAAGATGAATGAGCTGCTCCAGGACCCCGCCACATATAGAAAACTTAGGAAGAACCAACAGGATGACGTCATCAAATCATTCAATAGTGGCCTGAAACGCATTCACAAAGATCATAAGGACTTAATTCCGCTTTTCATGTCCTCTTCACCTTCTCTGCCCTACCTTTACGGTCTTATTAAAACCCACAAACCTGGCAACCCTATGCGCCCTATTATTAGATCGGTGGGCTCTATTACCTATAAACTCTCCAAATGGCTTGTCAAAGTCTTGTCCCCATTCTCGGAACTATCTCTGATTCACATGTAAAAAATTCCATGGATCTTACTGAAAAATTGAATAATGTACGCACTGAAACCAATGATAGATTGATCAGTTTTGACGTTTGTTCATTGTTTACAAAAGTGCCGATTGACGATATGCTTGACTTTCTCTCCCGAGAATTACATAAGTACGACTTGCCACTACCTGCACACATCGTTTTGGAACTTATTAAGCTTTGCATCAAAGACTGTAAATTCACTTTCAATAACGAGTATTATCAACAGGTTTTTGGGATGGCCATGGGCAACCCCTTGTCGCCCTTCCTCTCCAATATTTATATGGAGTTTTTCGAAATTAATTACATTCCGAGAATCCTGGGGGTTGGCATCCCATGGTTGCGGTACGTCGACGATATTTTGTGTATCAAGCCCATGAATCGTGACCTGGATGACTTCCTCCTTCAGTTAAATGATCAAGTCCCCTCCATTAAGTTTACTTTAGAAGTGGAACAAGACAACTCATTCCAGTTTTTGGATGTGCGTGTACATAGGGAAAGCCCAGGTTTTATGTTTAGTATCTATCGGTAAAAAAAAAACAATTTGTCCTACGTACACTTTTACTCTGGACATGACACCCCCATTAAGAAGGCCATATTTTCTTCAATGTTTCTCTGCGCTCTTAGGATCGCCAGTCCGGAATACATCGATGCCGAATTGGAAAAATCAACGGTATTGGAAGTGATCTGTGCTACCCACCTGCGTTCATGGAATCTTGTCTTATCAAGGCAAAACGAACCTTCTATCGTGTGAATAACAACACTCGCACTTTGTCAAAGAATATTTTAGTACTTCCATTTTTCCCGGGCTTTTTAGGCATTGCTAATGTACTTAAACTTTTGGATATTAATGCGTCGGGCAAAGTGTTAAAATTGGTAGTTTTCCTTACTATATATATATATATATAAATATTTTTTTTTTGTAACCTATATATAGTCTTGTACTCTTTATTTACTTCAGTGTTCCTGAGGATGTCATTAGACGAAAGCGCTTGAGCACCACTCTGTTTCCTTTCCTTCGGGGTTTTATTCATCATATATATATATATATATATACAGTATATATATCAAATTGAAAAATAAATATTCCTATGATTCGGGACTTGTGTTTCAAAAGTCCGGAATCAGAGGAATATTTATTTTTTAATTATATAATAATAATAATAATAATAATAGAAAGTCGATATCAGCCTATGTCTTTATAAAGGATTTACATTTAATTTCCAATATTCTGAATAGTTTTTTATTTTCAGTACTGAGTTTCTTATTAATAATTCTAGATAAGAATTTGCAGTATGCTAAGAATACTGTCTTCATTTTTTCTTCTGCTGACGTGTTTCGTTCATATACTTTAAACATCTTCAGAGCTTTATACATAATTTTAAAGTAAAATGGGTTATATACCATATGTCCCACAAAAAGTACACCCAACTTTAGATTGTACTAACTCCTCCAAAAATTGAGATATTTGGGATCTGTTTGTTTGATTTAATAGAGCAAATTATTCTTTGTTAACGTTCAAATTCATTCATGTTTAAACGATTTAGTGTTTAAGCATCTGCTTTTAACTGAAGCGTACAACAAAATGGGTTGCGCGGAATGATCATTTCTCCCAGCCAGATAGCTCCTCTTGCTTTAACCAATGTGCTACTTTTTACGTCGAAGGATATTGCAAATATTTTTTTTAAATAATTCTAACTTTTGTATCTAAGATACGAGTCATACATATAAATGAAGAATCTGAATTACTAAATTTATAAATAACTTTGAAACCCTTATCATGCAGTTTACACGAAGGCAGCGCGTTCTCATGGTCACAACTTATCTGCAAACTAAAAGCTTAAAACAAGTTCAGAATACCTTCGAACTGCAATTTCCCGATAGAGCTTCTCCAACTAAACATACAATTTTGAAGAATGTTCGGAAATACAAAGAAGAAGGAACGGTCCTCAATTTGAACAAAGGACGTTCAGGCCATCCGAAGACGACAAGAACAGACGAGAACATTCAGCATGTTCGGCATTTATTAGAGAGACATCCAAAAGTGTCCACCAGGCGAAATGGTACAGAACTCTCACGCATGTCATTTCATCGAATAGTTCGTGAGGATTTGAATTTGTACCCATACAGAATGGAAATTCGACATCAACTCATTGAAGGAGATCTACCTCTCCGCCTAAGATTTGCCCAGTGGTTTCTTGAAAAACCAGAAAGATTCACGGAACAATTAGTGGTTGGAGATGAGGCGGCCTTTTTTATGAATGGTCTAGTGAACAGACAAATCTGCCGTCAGTATGCACCAAAAAATCATCCACCTGACAATCATATCTACGAAAAGAATAACTCTAGACAAAAACTGTCTCTCTGGGTAGGACTGTACGGTAATGGTGGGTGCAAGACGGAGCTCCTGCTCACAGGAGAGTTATTGTGAAGGAACGCTTGCAGGAAGTCTTCCACCAAAGAGTAATTGCTACAGGCCATGACATTGAATGGCCTCCCAGAAGCCCTGACTTGACCCCGTGTGATTACTTTTTATGGGGTAATTTGAAAAATAGAGTATTTGCATCACAACCTATCAATTTAGATGATTTGAGGACTCGCATCACAGCTGAAATCAATTTGTTAAAAGACAATCCAGATCTTATCAAAAGGGTGATGGGGAAGATGAGAGCTCGACTCCAGATTTGTATCGATAGGAATGGCGGTCATGTTGAAAGAAAACGAAACTAAGCATAACTTTTGCAATAAGGAATAAAGAAAAATCTGCTTTGTATCTTATTAAAATTATGTTAAAGTATCTATTATTATGTATTTGTCTTTTCATTACATCGATAGCACACACATTATTTTTTCATTGACCAATTTTGCGCAATCCATTTTGTTGTACCCTTCAGTTAAAAGCAGATGCTTAAACACTAAATCGTTTAAACATGAATAAATTTGAACGTTAACAAAGAATAATTTGCTATATTAAATCCAACAAACAGATCCAAAATATCTCAATTTTTGGAGGAGATAGTACATTCTAAAGTTGTGTGTACTTTTTTGTGGGACATATGGTATATATATTTTTTGATTGTAAATTTGATACAATTTCAAATTAATTTAAGAATATTCGAAAGTTCATTAAATTTTATATTAATTTTTGGTTTTCTCATTTTAATGTAAAAGGCTTCTGCAATTTTTAGTTTTTGTACGTTATGTGATGAGGATAAGATTTGAAAGTTTTGCGAGATATTTTTAAAATTTAATATGGTACTTGTGGGTTATCTGTCGCCACTTTTTAATATTTTTTTTATTTATTTATTTTTATATATTAAGAGAAGAGGATTCTTTATACTGTACGGCATTGACGATTGGTTAGGTTAAGTCGTGCTAGTTTGGTTAAATACCGTTTTATTTAACCAAACTAGCACGACTTAACCTAACCAATCGTCAGTGCCGTACAGTATAAAGAATCCTCTTCTCTTAATATATAAAAATAACTAAATAAAAAAAATATTAAAAAGTTTTTTATTTAACCAAACTAGCACGACTTAACCTAACCAATCGTCAATGCCGTACAGTATAAAGAATCCTCTTCTCTTAATATATAAAAATAAATAAATAAAAAAAATATTAAAGTGGCGACAGATAACCCACAAGTACCTTTAATATTTTATGATCTACTCTGTAATGTTTGTTAATTTTACTTGGACGATATTTATGTTTGGTATGCCTTCTCTTTAATGTGGTTTGTGGTGTAACCAATGTAAATTGGTACACCACATGATGTTGCTTATCAGGGTTTTTGTTACGTGTCGAAAAATGGCTTCATAACTTTTTGTTTTTATAGTATATGTTAACATTGATAGTTTTATGTGCCTCTTTAATATATTGTTTAGACATTTTTCTTCATGTTTTAGTCTTGTTGGGTTTCTTGTTTCGAAGTAAAATTTTATACCTGTTGTTTATTTTTATTTTCATCCTCCTTATTTTTGTTATATAAATTTGTTGGAGTTCGGTTTATGATATTATCGATTAAAAATAGCGGAAAATCACTGTTTATTAGATTTTGCTTTATTCTCTCAATTTCTTGATTAAATAGTTGCCAACTTGAGCATATATTGAAAGCTCTGTGCACAAGTGTTTTAATTATTGATAGTTTATATTTTTCTGGTGAGTATGAATTATAATTTAAATACGTTCCTTTGCCTGTTGGTTTAACATGTACAGCAGTCGTTAAACATCCATTTTGACTAATGAATATATTAATGTCGAGAAAAGAGAATGTATTATTCAAGGAAGGTTCAAATGTGAATTTTAATTTACTAAGTTCATGAAGTCTTCGAATAAATAAAGGAATGTGGTTATTGTTTTTAAATAGTATTGTGGGGCCGCGCAGTTAATTTTCCGCATTTATATTATTTTTATATTAGTTACCGACAAACCAATTTTGCGCGTTACCAAATTGTATATATTTTATCATTGTGTAATTTTAAGAATCATATATAATCTTTATAAATAAGTATTGTACATAAATTTATATATATATATTTAATTAATTCAGCTATATATACAATAACAAAATCTTCTGTGAAATAACCACAGCCAACCAAGAACTCAATAAACTCTGAAAACGACCGGCTTTTCCTTAAGATGCTAACCTCCCAAACGACAGGGAGAGAAGAGGACACGAGAGGCCCCTAAAAGAGATAGCCTGTCTCTCGTATCCTTCATTCTTCCCGGCAAATACAAGTAGTAGCAAGAAGGAACAAGCTACAGTATCAAGGTATCGTCGACATATCTTATGTACGGGGCTCCAATAAACCTTATTCCCCCGCCCATGGCCTAAACCATTAGAGGTACAGTAAAACTAAATATACCTTACAAAAGAGAATTTAATCCTGCATTTAATGGGAAACAATTAAAACTTGGTGTTCCCGCCATTGGCTTCCAAGACAGCCTGAATTCGCTTTGGGTAGCTTGCCAAAAGTGACGTGAATAGATCTTGATCGTTACGCAAATTTGCTAAAACAGTTTCAGTGTGTTGCGTCATTGTATCCTTCGAAAATCGATTTGATGCAGATTCTTGAAACAAGAGACATTCAACTTTGTCCTTTATAACTGATCCAATGTGTTCACAGACGTTCAGGTCAGGAGAATTTCCTGGCCATTCTTCATTTCCAAAGAAATCGATCTCATGGTTCCGCAACAACTGTTGAGTGGCTATTGCCTTAAAGCAGGGGGCCTTATCGTGCAGAAGTGTGACCTGATCGACATCCATAACATTGTTTGGGTTTCTTAGAAAAGGAATGACATGCTGGGATACAATAATATCAAGAAAATACTGTCCATCCCAACTCTGACCATTTGGCTTCAGCACCCACATGAGCTTCTTTGAAGTGAACAAAACAAACACACCAACACAGTCTGGACTTTTTAATAATTCGCGATAATGTTCATTGTCATCGATTTCATCTGGTGTTGTGGCCCACACTCGATCATTTTGGTAGTTAAGCCGACGTGTTACGTAAACAAAAAATTCATCGGAGACAGCTAAATGCATGAAATCATCCACATCCCAATCTTCAAGATAATGGGTAAACCACATTCTGTCATCGATGTTAAGTTGAGTTTTTCTTGGCTTTGGAAGTTCATGCCAAGGCTTTAAACCTTGCCTATGACGGTACAGTCGAATGATTTCACCACTAACGATCTTTCCTCTTAACACTTCGATCTCTCTAGAAAGTTTAGCACAGCTGTTTTTCAGCTTACGCGTACCGCTTTCAATGATGTCCTTTGTTTCCTGAGAGAGTGACAAATTTGGGCACCCAGATTTGGTTGTATCCATTTCACATTCATCCAAAGTTTTATTCCAATTTCTTTTGACGAAGTCCTCACTTCTTCGCAACTTTTTGGCAACCCATGAACGTGTTATAAAGGTGGCTCCAGCATCACGAACTTCCCGAAATGTTATTGCTCGTATGCGATCTATCACATGTTGTCTCTCCGAATCACCAATTAATTGAGAAGCCATTATATTATCACTTTATCAGCTAGAGTAATTTTAATACCTGCAATAAATAAAGAATTTTATATATTTTTATAATCACTGAAAACTATTTCGATATAAGTAAACATGTAAGCTGCAAATGGGGGGGGGCTAAGGTTTTTTGGAACCCCTTACAGTTTTGGGTTGTAGAAGTTGTTTTCTTTCATTATTTTATTTTCAAAGTTTGACATATAAAAGTCTGCGAAGGTAGGTCCTAATGGTGTGCCCATAGCAACACCATCTATCTGTATGTAGGTTTCATCACAGAATCTAAACGGAGTTTTTGTACAACACAAAATAAGTAATTGTTTCATATCTTCTTTTTTTAATGTTGGTGCAATTAAATTTTGATTATTGTAAACATTGTCCAAAATTATTTCTATGGTTTCCATGACTGGTACATTTGTAAAAAGTGATTCCACGTCAAGAGAAACAAGTTGTTCAGCGTTGGTTATTTTTAAGTTAGCTAATTTAGCTAGTGTTTCGGTTGTAGAATTTACAATAAAATTTTTGTTAAGATACGGTCTTATTATCTTATTTAAAAACTGAGCGATATCATGTGCGACAGTTCCGCTCATTGAGATGACAGGGCGTAATGATGGATTAGTAGAGTTTTTATGAATCTCAGGTAGTCCATAAAGATGACCATCATTATAACTTTCTGATCGTTTTAGTAATTTGGAGATGTTTACGTCATTTATTGAATTACCAATTTTATTTATTTCATTTTTTGTTTTTAGTGTTGTGTTAATATTACATTTCGAAAATTTACTATTATTGCTGACAATATCTCTTAATTTATTACTATATTCATTCTTGTTCAATATAACAGTACTATTACCTTTATCGGATTTTTTTATTATGATTTCATCATTGTTTCTAAGAGATGATATTGCATCATATTCATTTTTTGTTAATTTTCCATGATTATTATTTTCAATAAATGAGATTGAAAAGGTTTTTAATTTCGTTTTAAGTTCATCAACATTAATCACATTTATTTTACCATTATGTTCATTGTATTTAAATTTTTCATAAAGTCTTTCGGTTTCAATTTGTTTTTCTATCTTTTTAGATGGTTTCCTAAGGCCAAAATTTAATCCTTTGTCAAGTATACTAGATTCGTGTTCATTAGGTTCATAATTTGATAAATTAGTCACTATTGATTCTTTGTTTTTCTGCATAATTGTTCCTCCATAAGTTTGTGTAATTTATTTAAGTGTTTAAACTCAATGTCATCTTTGAATTCTCTTAAGCTTCTATTTAAGAATAAGATAGAAGAATAGAAGTGTAGATTTCCGGTTTCTTTTCTGAAAAGTAAAACATCTTTAATGGATTCTTTTTTAAGGTCGATTAATTTATCTTTCTGTTTCACAATTTCGCGTTTGAGAAGATGCGTTTTGAAATTTTCTGTAGACTTTTCTTTGTGAGCTGTTTTGTCGTAAAGACTTATGTTCAGAAAATTAGGAAACAGCTGATTATTGAGGCAAAATTTTAGAAAGTCGATATCAGCCTATGTCTTTATAAAGGATTTACATTTAATTTCCAATATTCTGAATAGTTTTTTATTTTCAGTACTGAGTTTCTTAATAATAATTTTAGATAAGAATTTGCAGTATGCTAAGAATACTGTCTTCATTTTTCTTCTGCTGACGCGTTTCGTTCATATACTTTGAACATCTTCAGAGCTTTATACGCGTCAGCAGAAGAAAAAATGAAGACAGTATTCTTAGCATACTGCAAATTCTTATCTAGAATTATTATTAAGAAACTCAGTACTGAAAATAAAAAACTATTCAGAATATTGGAAATTAAATGTAAATCCTTTATAATAATAATAATAATCATGAAAAAACTATACAGGGCTGTGGGTTGATTGCCTGTTACCCTCATCCGTTGGAAATTTCCAGCAGATTTCAGTGGAGAGTTACGACAAAAGCACCATGTTTTTTCGTTAGAGAGTTATGTATGTGTAGATCTTCAAAGGGGTAAGATATGATTCATCACCGCCAACTCATCGCCGCCAACTCAACTCCGCCGACTGAACTCCAGCCAGCTCAACTCCAGCCAACTCAACTCCAGCCAACTCATTGCCGCCAACTCAACTCCGAATGCACCGTTGCCAAATAATGTTGGATAGTTTCCTTACGTTAATTTCAGGCTGCCATGAACCCATTGGACGCAAAAAACCCAATACTGAACAGTTTGTGGTCGGTGATCTTTATGGGGGCGGAGCCCCCGTACCCCCCCTAGACCTAAATTATACAGATGATAATGTATTAACATGTGCCCACCATGGCTGGGTACCAGGAACAAAAATACTATCTGGAAATTTATAGATGCCTTATACAAAATACAGAAGAGTCGAGATATGTATATCGAAGAACTTGTAGGAGGTCATGCTCCACCTTCAAAGTTAAAAAAATATCGTGATGCTAATGACCGTATTTTAAAACTAGTTTTAAGCTTTGAGCAACGATCACCATTAGAATATTTACGTGGGATTGCCTACAATTACCACTAATTAAAATCTGAACCTTTTAACTGAGTTGAGTCGGCGGAGTTGAGTTGGCGGCGATGAGTTGGCTGGAGTTGAGTTGGCTGGAGTTGAGTCGGCGGAGTTGAGTTGGCGGCGATGAGTTGGCGGTGATGAATCGTCCCATCCCGCTTCAAAGGACCTCTTTATGTGTTGTTTTTAGTGGTTAATACTAAATTTATTTGCCTTCGGTATTTTAGCGCTGCCTAATGGTAAAGAAAGAAATTGCCTTACTTTATTATTTCGTTGAGCTTCGCTTCTGTTCGGAGGACGCGACGATGTTTTTCGATGTAGGGCCGCGGTACGATGGGGTTACACAACGAATTGATTTGATGTAATTAATATAGGCAGTCACTGTATTTAAATTCCTGAAGGTATAGGCCTATCCTTTTGCGTTATTAGGTTTATATCATATGTTATTCACTCAGAACGTATAGGAAGATAAAGTACATCTTCCTTGCTTAAAAGCAAGCGAGCCGCTAATATAATGTATAAATCGTCGTCTTTTATTATTTGCTGAATTTGCAAAGTTCGTTGACTCTTCTCTCGAAGTAATTTTCACGAGTCAGCAATGGAGAATTTTGAATACGAAATAATAAATTTGGTTTTCTTGTTGTCATGCGGGCCCAATGCCTACATATGGGGTTCTATGTATGTATGGCAATTATTTTCATTCCCAACAGGCTATGTCGCCAATCCCGAGACAATTTTGTAGATATTTAATTCAATTAATTAATAATTTATATTTAATTAAGAAGTACGATACGATACATATATACATACATACGATACTACATTGTAAACCTGTATAGTTTTTCCATATATTGGGGGGGCCGGAGAAAAATTTGTATGTTATAGATTAAATTTTTTGACAACCAGTGTGTTTTAAACCATGTGAAATGGGTTAAAAAGAATGAAGTAGGAATTTAGAAAGAGAAAGGTTACTCAAGATCTATTTAAATATAAAAGTTCAAGAGGTCAACTTCTGAAGTTTAGTTAAAGTTATGTCAATCAATTTAACTCACCGTAGGTATAGGAAATTTATGAAATTAAAGTAAAGTTATTAAGCATTTTAACTTTGCTCATTATTTGTGTAAGTTTTATAAGTCCACCAGTTTTTAAATGCTGGTTTAATAATGTTGTTTTGGAGTTTTGTCATGTTTTGTTTTGTTGACGATTTAGGTTTTAAAGTGACTTCTACGTTGGTGAGTTAATTGAAAAATACTGTACCTCCATGTTGTGTTGTTTGGTTAAAAGAGTTTGTACTGTATTCAAATCTCCTACCACTTCAGACTAGTCAATACCCGTAGTTTTAGTAGAGTAAATGTTACTCCTCCACAGGTAGATCTGGAGGGCTTGGTGCTTTGAATCCTGTACTGGTTTTGTGTTCTTTGGTCTCAGCCAAGGGAGGCATAACACCCTTGTTGTTTGGCCTATGGCCAAGGGAGGCCATAAGACCCTTGTTGTTTGGCCTATGCCCAAGGGAGGCCATGAGACCCTTGTTGTTTCGCCCATGGTCAAGGGAGGCCATAAGACCCTTGTTGTTTGGTCCATGGCCAAGGGAGGCCATAAGACCCTTGTTGTTTTGCCCATGGCAAAGGGAGGCCATAAGACCCTTGTTGTTTGGCCCATGGCCAAGGGGGACCCTTGTTGTTTGGCCCATGGCGAAGGGAGGCCATAAGACCCTTGTAATAGTTTGCCATATGGCCAAGATAGGCCAGCAGCCCCTTGCTGAATAGTTTTGGCTATGGCCAAAGTAGGCCATCATCCCCTTGTTGAATATTTTGGATTATGGCCAAGATAGGCCATCAGCCCCTTGTTGAATAGTTTGGGCTATGGCCAAGGTAGGCCACAAGCCCCTTGTTGAATAATTTGGGCTATGGCCAGGGTAGGCCATAATCCCTTGAAATAGTAGTTTGGTCTATGGCCAAAGTAGGCCATAAGCCCCTTGGAGTAGTGTAGTTTGTATGTGCCACTGTCTAACTATATAATTTTTAGCACAAAATTATGTGTACAGAACCAGAGCGCAGCAATAAAAGCCTTTACTCTCCGATCCTTGGTTATGTTCAGACAGGTTGTTGTGTTTGTGGCACATGTAAAGAATACAGTGTGTGTGTGTGTGTGTATATTAGGGCGGCTCGTTTTTACACTTTTTTCGATATTTGATTGGGGGTAGTGCGGAAAAATTGCGATTTGGAGAGAAAATAAAGTGTGTAAAATTTTTTTTATCTACGTCAATACCTTCCGGTGGCAGCGAGTCCTTAAAAATCGAAAAATAGGTCTAAAAACACATAAAAATACGATATCTGAAAAAAATATTCATAATTATATTTGTGAGTATTTTTGAACGGGGTAGATTGGAAAATGGTTTTAAAGACTTACAAAATAAACAATAAAAATTTCAGCACAATCTGTTAATAACTTCCGGTGGCGTCTTAGCCGTTAAAATATCCAAAATATTGATTTAAAGCAAGTTTTAACAAGATGTTATACAAATGTTAATTCCGGTATATTTCTGTGCAAACAACCCTGAGAACACTATTATAGGCTTGAATAAATTAATAGCAGTCATTGAACAATGAACATTATACGCTGATCTTCTAAAAATGTTCTTTCATTTGGGGGCACTTTTTTTTCTTTACAGCAAAAACAAGAATTCCAATTACCACATTTACAAGAAGCAATATCAAATAGTTGTTCCGAATTTTCCTGAAATGACTTCAATTTACTTTTGTAACTTTCAGAATTCCTTTTTAGTTTACCTGTTTTAAGTAAGGTCTTGTACTTATTATGATAGTTTTTGAGCATATCATGTATTCTTTTCCTTGATAAAGTTGGGATTGAAGCTGTGAGCCATATCTCTTGAAGTTTGGAAATGATGTCATTGGCAATAATCTGGAATGGAGGATCTTGGCCTGTCGTTTTTCTGTTGTTCCGGTGCCAGAGATAAGCTCTTAGCACATCTCCATAAGTAGGTAGAACATTATTAACAAAATCTGCTGGTTGACCGATGCTATGGTATTTTGCTAACGTTCTGGTTACTTTTGAAGGTTTCTTTTCAGACATTATAAATCTATTTACGATATTTACCAACTAACTGCGGGTAAATGGTGATATACTACGGTTGATGAACAAGTTATAACACAACCTCTCGCCACACGTGACACACAACAACTGACAACGTCGCTTCCTTTCCCAGCTTATATAGGGTAGGGAACGGGGGATGTAGCAGTGTGCAGTGTGCAATGCACAGTGTGCATTTTATATAATGTTCATTGTTCAATGACTGCTATTAATTTATTCAAGCCTATAATAGTGTTCTCAGGGTTGTTTGCACAGAAATATACCGGAATTAACATTTGTTTAACATCTTGTTAAAACTTGCTTTAAATCAATATTTTGGATATTTTAACGGCTAAGACGCCACCGGAAGTTATTAACAGATTGTGCTGAAATTTTTATTGTTTATTTTGTGTCTTTAAAACCATTTTCCAATCTACCCCGTTCAAAAATACTCACAAATATAATTATGAATATTTTTTTCAAATATCGTATTTTTATGTGTTTTTAGACCTATTTTTCGATTTTTAAGGACTCGCTGCCACCGGAAGGTATTGACGTAGATAAAAAAAATTTTACACACTTTATTTTCTCTCCAAATCGCAACTTTTCCGCACTACCCCCAATCAAATATCGAAAAAAGTGTAAAAACGAGCCGCCCTAGTATATATATATATATATATATTTTTTTGCACTCCTCTGAATCCAGTTGGTCTTCAAAATTTGGATTCACCACTCCAGTGGTTATGATTTGAATAAATGTTATGTGTCCTACACGTGGCCGGACGTTTCGTCGACGGACGTTACGTCGACGGACGTTTCGTCGAACGGACGTTTCGTCGAAAGATTTTTTTTAAAAGAACTTCATTTTCATGTAAAAATAAAAAGAATTTGTTTAAAAAGATGTTTATTTTCCTTTACGGGATTTTTTTTTGGAAAGAACTGTATTTTCATTTAAAAATAAAATATATTTATTTAAATTTCGGAAGAAAGAAATTTTAAAATTGTGCCCCAAGAACTTACAAATTATGTGCAATAGCTTTTAGGTATTGCTTTTAGGTATTTAGGTATATATATTTGGTAATTATATATATATTTAGTAATTATATATTATTTATATATTAATATATTAGGAGCAAGTGTAGTTTACGTTTCCCCGACACAAAAGGGGACACAAACTACACTAGGTCAAAGTTGGGGAACGTAAACTACACTAGGATCTTTAGGAGACATTTTTTAAATGAATCCATCAAATAAAACGTTAAAACTAACGAAAATATTACGACTTAACCTAATTAATCATCAATATATATAGAGTGTGTGTGTGTATATATATATATATATATATATATATATATATATATTGACGATTGGTTAGGTTATGTCGTAATATTTTCGTTAGTTTTAACGTTTTATTTGATTAGGTATACGCGGACAAAGTTGGGGAACGCAAACTACAGTAGGATAATGTAGGGGAATGTAAACTACACTAGGATAATGTAGGGGGAACGTAAACTTTACCCGGCTGTGGACGCTGGTTGGTTTATTAACCTCTAAGTGCGCAATTACCTGGTTGGTTGATTAACCTCTAATTGCACCATTACATTATCTGAGATGGGGGTGGTAGAAATATGAAATAGCCATTTGACGATACGTCTGTCGACGAAACGTCCGTTCAACGAAACGTCCGTTCGACGAAACGTCCGACGACGAAACGTCCGTTCGACGAAACGTCCGACGACGAAACGTCCGTTCGACGAAACGTCCGGCGACGAAACGTCCGGCGACGAAAAGTCCGGCGACGAAAAGTCCGAGCACCGTCCTACATGTAGGTCTGGAAGGTTTGGGGTTTTGAAGTAATCCAATCTGTTTGCAAGGAATGCATGTGTCTGTTGATGAAATCTGTTGAGTGATTCTTCTTTAAAAGAAGAATTAGATGCTTGGAGTTGTATATATATATTTATACTGTATGTACTCGTATGTGTTTAAATGTATATTTTCTTGTAGGGTTTTATTTTCGAGTTTTGTGTTAGGTTAACCAATTTGGCTGAGCAAAGCTCCTCAAATGTTACATTTGAGACCCTTATATCAAGCCTTGTCTATTTTATGCCTATGTACTGTATATGTCAAATAGGACTTAGAATAGGTTTTGCTTATATGTCAAATAGGACTTAAAATGTGTGTGTTAGACCTATATGTAAAATAGGACTTAGAATTAGGCTGACCATACGTACCGTTTTGAACGGGACAGTACCGTTTGTTTTATATTTCCTGGCCGTCCCGTCGTTTTAATAAAAATGTCAATTTTGTCCCGGTTTATGTACTTACTTTTTCATGAATACAGAATATTACATAACCCCGTCCCTTTTTTGCCATCCCAATGTCCCGTTTTTGTCTCAAGGAAATATGGTCAGCCTACTTAGAATGTGTGTTAGGTGGGTGTAGGTTTGAGTTTGTGCAATTGCTTTAAGTCTGTGTGATGTTAAAGTTCTGAGTTAAATTTTGTGATGTTAAAGTTCTGAGTTTAATTTTTTATGTTAAAGTTTCGAGTTTAAATGTTACTAGTTTGTGGGGATCGAACCCAAGGGTTGGTTGTCTGTTACCTCTCATCCGTTGGAAATTTCCAGCAGATTACAGTGGATGAGAGATAACAGGCAATCAACCCATCGCCCTATATAGTTTTTCTCATAATAATAAAGTATGTATAGTGGAAGTAATGTTATTAGTTTGGGAAATTAATTAATAGAATGAATTTTCTTCCTTTATTAAACAATATAAATGATTTATGAATGAGACAAATAAAAGCTGTCTTTTTTAATACAAGTTCAGTCGAAATTAAATGTGCATTTGAATAATGACTTCAATATAATAATGACTTAAATATTAATAACGCGCGAGTAATGATTAGTCTTTAAATAAAGTTAGGTGAATGACACCAGGCCGAAATGAACCTGCACAATGATGTTTGCATGATGGTAGCTATCATGTCACTGGTTCTTCGAAGAGAGACGTCGAGGTGTCTTGGTGGCGTCCTGTCCGAGAAGTCCTTATAACGAGGTGAAGTGTGAGGAAAAGCAGAGTCAAAAATGTCACTACATATATGTCGGGATGTCTATTTCTCTCCAATATATACAGGGCGTCCCAAAAAAATGTATACACACTTTAACAGCTGATAGCTCAATTGATGTTTCTCTCTTTCCAAGTTAAACCCATTAGAATTAATAATGGCAGTCAGACTAAGCTTTGAACAAAGGAAATTCATTCTAAAATGCTACTGGAAGTGTGAAAACGCAGTTGAAGTGCAAATACAGTTTAGGAGGGAGTTTCAAACAGATCCACCAACGCGACTTACCATCACTCGAATTAGAGATAAGTTTGAAGCCGATGGAACTGTTCAGAATGTCCACAAGAAGCGTTCCGGAAGACCACGGACATCGACAAGCCCCACAAAGCAAGAAAGAGTACTGGAAACGTATCACCAAAGTCCAAGAAAATCTGTGCGGCAAGCGAGTCGTGAGGTAGGAATTTCAGAATCGTCTGTCCAACGCATTTTGAAGCGCTGTCAATGGAAAAGTTACATTCCAAGATTAGTCCATGCTATTAATGAAGATGATCCGGACCGAAGAGTGGAGTATTGCGAGTGGTACTTGGCACGATGTGGATGTGGATTGGACGAAGGGGTTTCGTAGAATACCCTCCGCGTTCACCAGACCTCACACCACTAGACTTTTTTTTATGGGGATACTTAAAAGACAAAGTCTACGCTATAAAACCTGCAACAGTCGCTGAATTGAGAGCAGCCATTGAACGAGAATGCACACAAATACCAAATGAAATGTTTCGTGATGTTGCGATTCCATTGCTTCGCGTTATCAGCAGTGCCTGGACCAGAACGGACGTCAGTTTGAAAACAGGCGTTGACAAAACAATTAAATAATGTCTGTAGATTCTATTACATTTTGAAAATGAAATGTATTTTAATAAACACTGCCTTTATAATTATTTAAAGTGTGTATACATTTTTTTGGGACGCCCTGTATATGTGTATATGACGTTACACCATTTCTGTTGTTTGGTAACTCAGTATGTTGCTTCGTTGCACCGACAATGAAGTGTATACTGCTTACATCCACGGTTCTTCTTTTCCAAAAAAAATCTGACTGCGTGTTACGACAATGTTTTACACTCGTCAATGACGTCCCCTCCCTCAATCCGTTGAGAGAATGGAATGTTTATAAATCTCACGTGGAAGGATAAAAATGACGTTACCCTTTTTCACAATTTTATTTTACAAGGATAGTTCATTTCTCAAGAGATTAGATTTTTACAGAGGAAAGTTAAAATTGAAATGAAAATTTCTTTCTCACCACACTTGCTTAAAGAGTTATTAACTAACAATGCACGAACTGTTGAGTGTGTATGATAAGAGTAGGGCGATTGATATACTTTATCTCGACTTTGAGAAAGCCTTTGATAAGGTACCTCACCGCCGGCTAATGGCGAAAGTCCGCGCGCTCGGTATCGGTGGGGAAGTAGGTAGGTGGATTCAAAACTGGCTGAAGAATAGGCGGCAGAGGGTTGTAATTAAAGGGGTCGGTTTGGGCCTCGGTCACTAGTGGGGTTCCTCAGGGTTCCGTTTTGGGGTCACTGTTGTTTATCATTTACATAAATGATATCGACGGTGGCATCGTCAGTCGGATCGCCAAATTCGCTGATGATACGAAGCTTGGGGCCAATGTTGGAACGCCCGAAGCGATCGAGCAACTGCTTGCGGACCTGCGTAGGATAGGAGTGTGGTCCGAAAAATGGCAAATGCCGTTTAACTTGGGTAAATGCAAGGTGATGCACATTGGCTACGCCAATCCCAAGTCGGACTACTCGATGTTGGGGAGTAATATCGAGGCAACTGATTTGGAAAAGGACTTGGGTGTGCTAATTAACAGCGACCTTAAGTTTACGAAACAGTGCGTAGAGGTGGAAAAGCCCAGAAGCTGTTGGGTTATATCAGGAGGCAATTTCAGTTTCGGAACAAGGAGATTGTGCTCTCTCTGTACAATTCCCTTGTTCGGCCGCACTTGGAGTATGCTGTGCAGGTCTCGTCGCCCACCCTCAGGAAAGATATTGAGAGGCTGGAGCGAGTGCAGGCGAGGTCCACAAAGTTAATCCCTTCCGTTAGGCATATGGGCTACAATCGACGCTTACGCGCCCTGAATTTTTCTTCGCTAGAAACTCGGAGGCTACGCGGTCAACCCATCGAGGTTTTCAAGTTCCTACGCGGGTTCAACATTGTCGATTTTAGAAGCATGTTTAGTTTAAATGATAACCCAACTCGTAACAATGGTTGGAAGTTGGATTTGAAACGGTTTAGGACTAGTGTGTGTGGGAATTACTTTACGTATAAGATCTGTGACACGTGGAACAGGCTACCTTCAGAAGTTGTGAACAGTTCTTCTGTGGATCTGTTCAAGAAAAGGTTAGATCGAATCTTGCACACTATTTGAGGGTGTATGAATTTTTTCCTGGCACCTGTTGCCATTGGTACCTTTTGAGGTACTACTTTTCCTTGTAACTCCTTGTAACTGGCATTCCTCTCCTTGCTATACCCTGGAGAGACTCCCGTGTTGCCACGTTTACAAGATATTATTAGAGTTGCAAAGTCCTAGTTAGTCTAATAATGATATGTATTAGCAAACGAATTTATATAATTTTGGTTTTATACAGGGTGTTTATAAAGTCCCTATCTATTTCAGTGAAAACGTAGCAAAAAGGGTAAAATTCAGTAACAATATAATAGAAGGCATACATTTAATGAATACTTAAGCATATGATTCTACATGAGCACCATCAGTATCTCTACAGAGTTCGAATCTGTCAGCAGCATTGCGGAACACATTTTGGAGCATGACACGGGTTATTTTTGTAACTGCTGTTACGATACGAGCACGTAAATGTCCCAGCTTCATTCAGATGGCATTTTAAACACCGTCGTCTTTTAACAAGATGGGGCACCTTGTCATTACGCAAACATTGTTCGGGAGTAGGGGTGTGCCGGATAGTATTTTTTACTATCCGGCCGGATTCCGGATAGCCGGATAATAAAAAAAAATATCCGGCCGGATACCGGATAATATCATTCAAATAATTCATAATTTTTTATATATTATTATTTAGCTATTACTTGACTAATTGACTATACTATCAAATTTTAATCACTATTTGATGCAAATTATAGCTATCTTTCAATAACTTTACTAATTACCTATATTTTATCCTTTTCAGGATTGTTTCATTGCCTAAATCATATAGCTATATAGCTAGTTAGTATTAGTTACAGGCTTACAGCAATATTTTAACATTATTTACCGCCTAAAATGGCTAGTTTTATTTGGAAAATATTTACAATACATGAGACTAATCCAACGATAGCTATTTGCTCCCTATGTTCCAAACAGATTAAAAGGGGATCAGAGAAATTAGGTGCTAGGTGCTATAGCACAAAACCTTTGCACAATCATGCAAAGATGCTGCATTCAAAAGAATATAAAGAAATGTCTCAACTTAACAAATCATCTGAAAATCAAAATCAACCTATAGCGACCACCTCAATGGCTCCGAAGGAGAAAAAATTAGTTGCCATGGAAAAGCAACTCACGTTAGAAAAACGTTTTTCCTTTAAGAAAATATGGGATATAAATGACTCAAAAGCTCAAGCTTTACATAAAAAGATAGGATTAATGATGGCATTGGACAACCATCCTTTTAGTTTAGTTGAACAAGATGGCTTTATAGGACTGATGGCCCACGTACAGCCAAGGTATTTGCTACCAAATCGAACATATTTTTCAGAAAAAGTCATACTCAAAATCTATGAAGAACTCAAAAATTGTTATGAATAAATTGAAAGAAGGAAATACATTAGCTTCACTTCCGATATTTGGACCTGCTCTTCTTCAAATGAATCATTCATTTCCTTGTCAGGTCATTGGATCATGAATGACTACACTCATTGTAATGCAGTATTGCATTCAGCTCATTTTTCAGGATCGCATACAGGAATTAATATAGCGGACAAATTGCAATCTATGTGGCAATCATGGAATATGACAGATCAAGGCGTAATATATTGGTCAGAGATGGAGCTTATAACATAGCTTTGGGAGTGACCTTGCGGAAATACCTTCTGTTCATTGTTCAATTCATTTGCACAGCTAGTGGTGAATGATGCATTAATGGCTCAACGATCTATAAAAGATCTTTTGGCAAAGGTCGAACGTTTAGTGACACATTTTAACCATCCCCACTGGCTATTTCTGAATTTAAAGCTCTCCAAACACAACAGGGTCATGTTCCTCTTCTATTGGTACAAGATGTTTTAACGCGCTGGAACTCATCTTATTTGATGCTAGAACGTATGGTTAAGTTGAAAAAATCAGTTGAAATATACCTTGCTGATCATAGTGAATTACTTGTTATTTCATCTAATGAGTGGCACTTGATTGAAAATCTTTTAAAGCTTTTACAGCCATTTTTTAAACTCACCAAGAAATGAGTACAGAATATAGTTTACTCTCTACTGTTATCCCAAACATGTGCGCGCTTGAAAGGTTTCTTTCAAAAATTGGCCAGGATGATCAAGGAGTCCAAACTACAAAAGATGAACTGTTGAAGTCATTGCGGTCACGATTTTTTGCCAATGAAAGCAATGAAAAAAGAAAGTGTCTAAATGTCTTAACAAATCGGAAGTATGCTCTAGCAACTGTCATTGATCCACGATTTAAATTTTTGTTTTTCAAAGATCAACAAAAGGAAAATATTAAGACGTGGTTAATTGAAGAAATAAATGAAATAAACAACCTAGAGAAAATTAGAGATAAATATTTTGAAGAACAGGCTCACAGCAGCGACGATTCTAATTCTTCCTCCTCAACAGGAAGAAAAAAGGCAAAGTTTGATGATGATCCACTCTCTGCTGTTTCATGGAACTAACACAAGAAAATTCAGAAAAGATACCTGGTGAGAAAAGTTAAAAAAAGCCGCAACATGGCTTCATTCGCAGAAATAGCAGAGGAAATTGAGCAATATGCAAAAAAACCCATATCAGACAGACGACTATCTCCACTTGAAATTTGGAAAAATGAAGAATCCTTTCCATCTCTCAAGAAAATTGCTCTAAAATGGCTAGTGACACCAGCATCTTCAGTTTTCTCAGAAAGAATGTTTTCCGAATACGGAAACATTTTTGAAGAAAAAAGAAGTACTTTGCTACCAAAGCGAGGGGAGATGCTTCTTTTATCCATCACAATGGACGAAAATTTGATTTAAACTTGTGAATCTAGTGTCTTGAACATAGTATTAATTTTTATTGTTTAATGTGAGTTTTTACTTTTTAAGGTTTTGCTATTTTAATAATTTCACTTACCTTACTGGTATATTTGATTAGGCTATATGTTTTATTTTTATATCTCAAATCTTAATAAAAGGTTTCGCTAATTCATATTTTTTCATATTGTAATTTGCAATATATATAAAAATAAAAAATAAAAATAAAAATTAAAAAGTAAGGGAAGCTGGGATCTTAGCTATGCGTCACACTTTTAGCTGGACCAAACATTTTGCCTTTTTAGCAGTGTTAATATAGTTACATACTAGTAGTGGTACATGCTTATTTATCAATTATTTTAATTTTAGATTTTTGTACAACTATATTCAACTTTTGCTAGCTAAAGGCTATGCAAGCTAAGATTGGAAAGGGGCGGGCCTAGATGGTATTCCCATTACAAAAAAGACTATCATAAATATCCGGCTATCCGGCCGGATACTGACATCTATCCGGCCGGATACCGGATACCGGATAATAGCTGTTATCTGGCCGGATATCCTGCCGGATAGTGGTATCCGGCACATCCCTATTCGGGAGTACATAACTAAACGATTTCCAAATCGGTGGATCGGACGTGGAGTCAAGAGGCCATGGGCGGCTCAATCTCCTGAACTAACGCCCTTGTTTTTGTTTTTTTTGCATGGGGCTTTATCAAATCAAACGTCTATCAAACGAGAGTAACAGATCTACATGTTTTACATGCTCGTATTATCGTAACAGCAGTTACAAAAATAACCCCTGTCATGCTCCAAAATGTGTTCCGCAATGCTGCTGACAGATTCGAACGCTGTAGAGATGCTGATGCCGCTCATGTAGAATCATATGATTAAGTATTCGTTAAATGTATGTATGCCTTCTATTATATTGTTTTGAATTTTACCCTTTTTGCTACGTTTTCACTGAAATAGATAGGGACTTTATAAACACCCTGTACTTAACTCCTTCATGTGATTTATATTAGCCAAAAAGAACATTAGAATTTAGGAGACTCCGCTCAAGACTATAGATTTGGCACCTCTGATGTCATTAGGGTTAAGAAGGGCTGCCAGACATCTACTATAAAAATCGTTCAACTATTTCCGAACTTTTGAAACACCCTGTACTTGTTCATGGACCAAAACCTTTTTGAATTTGGGGATCATATTATGCAATGTTGTTTATTTGCATCTCCAGTAAATAATATTGTTATGCAATTTTTACTTATTTCCTTTGTCGTGTCTTACCCTGTATATCATGGCTATTCTTGCCAGACTTATGACATCGATATTATAATTAACTTCGTAATGTTTCATTTTCCATGAAAGTACGCTGTAGTATTTTGCGATAATGTCACTCAAAATCCTATTTCATCTCCTTTCTCCAAGGAAATCGTACTATCGCCGTATCTCTGCGGAAAGAACGATCAAATCGCGACCAAATGGTACTGGGTTCGAATCTGCACTGCCAACTGCTTTGTATTATTTCCTTTAATTATTAAAATATTTAAAAGGTGGCAATACCTAAACCAGAATAACATTAAAAATATTAAGATGTACAAATGTAATTAATATCAAATACAATTAACTTAGAAGAAATAAAAATTAATTAACTATTAAATTCAGTATAATATACGAAATACAAAAACTGAGTCTGTTGCAATGGTTACCGTTTACTAACATTCGCAATGATATCGTTGTACCCAAATTAGAAATATGTATAAAAAATAAAGAAACTGATGGAAGTGCAATCCCGTGGGATGGGATGAGGCTGCCTTCCTCGAGAGACAACTTCGTTCAGTTTTCAACCAGATGCTCGCAGTTCATCTGGTTCTATGAGTTGTTCTGGTTCTGGCGATATGAGTTGATGTTTGGTTAGGTTAAATTAGGCAGGTTAAGGGAGGGAAGGTGATGTTAAGTTTCAATGTTTTCACCGATATTCTCTCACTTTCTTTCTTTCTTTCTTTCTGTCTCTGTCTGTCTGTCTCTCTTTCTCTCTCTTTGTCTGCAGATGCACATTTGTATATGAAGATTTACAGCGTATGAATATTTATTAAATAAATAGAATACTTCGGTTAAGGTTTATTTGTTTTTATTACGAGTCCATAAAAGGAAATCCATTTATTCGAGAAGGTTCCCAAAGGTATTCTGAAAAATTTTATGGGATGCATAAACGCCATTCAAATCCTTTGCAGAAGTTATTTTCTTTTATTTAATGGAAAAGCCTACACACAACCAGATCCATATATATATATATATATATATATATATATATAGAGAGAGAGAGAGAGAGAGAGAGAGAGAGAGAGAGAGAGAGAGAGTAGGAGTATGCAGATAACTCGACAGATTTTATATATATATGTATATAGTTTAGAGGTCACCAGCTTGACCTTCATGTGAAGAGAAAGTCGACGCACGGAACAACTAAAAGGTTAGAAGGTATATATGTAAATATGAATAATTCCTATATTCCTATATTCTTATATTCATATAATTCTTATATTCATCTATATTTATATTCATATAATCCTTATATTCATATATACTGTATTTATATTCTTGTATTCATTTTTACATATAGTCCAAACTCGCATAACGTTGACACAAGTTCGGATAAAATTTTTGATTTGCTTTCTATTTTATTTTTCCTAAATAATTGGTGAATTATTTCTTTTTAAATTACTTCATTTTTTTAGATTTGGCTTAATAATGTAATCTTGTTAAATTTTCTGTATACATTCTCTCTTCGTTGTAAAAGATGAAGTCATGTCTTGCTTAACACTTACATAATTTTAAATTTTAAGCATTTAATTTTCGCTCATACGCATATTTAATTGTAATTCATAATAAAATGCATGTTTCAGTTTCTATTTTTAGTTAACTCGGCAGATCATGATAACATCAGATTTGTCAATATGCGATTTAAAATGAAAATATGGCTTCATCTTCAAATATCTTGCTTATCTGTCTAGACCAGTGGTTCTTAACCTTTTTACTACCATGCCCCCTCTAGGAATTGGTCCTTCCCTCCACGCCCACCTTCAATCAAAATAACATTCTCAATAACTTCTCAATATTAGCCCATGCTCTCGTTAAGAGAATAACAAATACAATTAGAGAAATTCCTGTTTCTAGGGGGGCGCGCCCCCCCGGTTAAGAACCACTGGTCTAGACATTGCTGCAGCTAAAATATTTACCTTATCTTTAAATATTTTGCAAAATAAATCAGCCTATTGAGAATAAAAAACAAAAACAGATCAGCATTAAATAATAATGATGTCATTAAAATTTCAGTATATAAACATGTAAAATTTCTCCAGTGATCATTCTGATTTGTCTGATCTAACTTAGAGGTTGAGCATTACCTCCTTCGAGCCTTGCTCTCTTCAGAGCAAATAGAGAAAAATAGAGAAAAATAATTTGCTGATACGTTACAAGAAGAATCAGGGAACCTTTAGAGAATTTAGTAAGCTCCAGAGAATCCTCCCATCCACTACAAGAAGAATTAGTACAAGAGAAACTACTGTGATTCCCTATACGGTACCAGCTACTCCAGAGTAACAAATCCGTTGCTGCCACCTAACCAGAACCCCAGTCAACGTCGAACCTCCCAAGGCCATAGACGGAGCGGTTAACAAATATTTAAGGTGGCCCTGATTTTTCGAAAGTTACAAATCTCATGCTCTCCTCCTCTCAGTCTATCACATTTCACTAGAAAACAATGCCTGTGAAATTGCAAGGAAATTGAGGTTTATTTATTGGTGCCTCACAGGAATCAAAAGTAAATCACACAACGTGAGGGTCTTAGTTTCTGAACAAATAGTTTTTAGAACAATAGAACAATAAAGAACAAATCGAACAGGGGTCTAAAGTTGATGTAAACGACACTGAAATGAGGCCTATGTTTTTGAATGCGTTGTTTTTAAAAAGTGGATAAATACCGAATTCGTACTCTACTTAGGGCTGAAATCAAAGTGAACGTCAGTAGTATGGGTGCAAACAAGACCAGTGCAGAACAATTGCAATGTTGACCAAATGAGTGCCAGCGCGAACCCTCTCACCCCAGGGTGCCAAACAAAAGAAAGGAAAAAGGGGGATTCCTTCAGCTGCAACAAGCTGGGGGAGGCCACCAAACTTAAGAGAGAGAGAGTGAAGAGACTTTGGGGGAGAAGTTGGGACGGCCTCACTCCCCCAAAGGGGTATACCTAGCTTAGGAAGGCAAGAGAGAGAGAGAGAGAGAGAGAGAGAGAGAGAGAGAGAGCATGTTTTCGCTTGGATCACCAGACGCATAATAAGAGCTCAGGGTAGCATCATCCGCCAGTTGGCTTAGAAAACTTAATCTGGCTTAGAAGGAATAAATGGCAGATGTGTGTGTGTGTATTAGGGTTATGACTTTTTAATTTTTTGTCATAAATATTGTTTCCTGTATCATCAATCGATGAACTTTTGCTTGAAAACAATAAAAAAGGCCTAATTCTTCAGAATTAAAAAAAATGTCACCCCGAAAGCAATATAGTATATTAGTATATTCGAGACAGCTGCATTGCACCATTCTAGATTGGTTACCTAGTATTTTCTTGAATATTCCGGAATATTCCAGAAATACCGTGTCTGCCTTAAGCCACGCCCTCTCTGGCCTCTATATAAGTGTTGCCGGATGAGGGTCTCGCGCATTCGCTCCTCAGACAGTGCTGGTGAACAGAACACATATCACGTACAATTTATCATTAACGGAAAGTACTTGTTCCAAGTGAATTTATTTATCTCAGGTTATCTATCTTACAATGTCGCATAAGAGAAGTGCTATTGAATGCGAAAAGGGCAAAAAAACTTGGACGAAGATTCTGGTGCAGTTTCAGAACTCACACAAAAGAAAAACGTCTCATCAGAAATGTCACCTCTTTTCGAACGAAGCCGCTTGCCTCTCCAAATATATTGCTGGAAGATACCTGTTTCTAGACAACAATGTAAAAAGTAAAAAAGACCGGCAAAGGTGATTTGTAATGAAGTCATTCAATTATGGGATAAATTTAATTTCCCACATGTGTCTAATCAAGTTGTTCAAAGCAAGATCGAGAAAGTCTTGAAGACATATGATGAATGTGTACGGCGTGGCAAGTATTCAATACTGGATGAACTATTTGATATCACAAAATTAGATGGACAATGGCTATGCAGTGAGGACAAAAAGTTTTACGATCTGCAAAAGGAGAACAAAGGTGAAGTGGGATATGTGACTGAGAAACTAGCAGGCAAAGAAACTATCCATCCATCAAAACGAATAAGGAAAACCTCCAGTACTTGCGTGGCGTCCAATTCTTCTGCCATCGAGTCCATCGATGTGTTAGATAGTGATGCAATAACGAGTGAAACAGAACCTTGTGACATGAAGATGACTGTGAATCTTCCGCAAAAAGCCAATGCGTAGACATTATAGCAAAACTGCAATTGCAACCAATTTAGTAATATCTTCAAAATTATCAACAAGCAAAGCTGCAAAAGTCTGCAAACAGCTGTCAAATGAAGGAATCAATATACCAACACCATCTCAATCAGGTATTTACAAATCAACGTTCAGAGAAGCAGTTCGACTGAAAGAAGAAATGAAAGAAACGCTGCAACTAGAAGATTGGTCATTGCATTTTGATGGTAAACATATTGATGCTAAGGAATATCAGGTGGTTGTTCTGAAAAATGAAAACAGAGAAGTCAAGTTAGGTGTGTTGTGTTTGGCAAATGGCAAAGCTGAAACTATCTCTGATGGAATACGGGCTCTTCTGGATGAGCATAATTATGGAGCAGCATAAAAATGATGGTAGCAGATACAACAAGTGTCAATACAGGAAAATTGAATGGAGTTATAGTCAGACTACAAAGATTGTTTGCAGAAAATGGGCTTGATAAGCCACAATTCATTGGCTGCCAGCATCACGTACTGGACCGAATACTTCGTGTGGTGATGGATGACGAACTTGGAGGTAATAAAACATCACCAAACATTGATTACCCTTTTGTTTCAGACATCATGAAGAAATATGACGAACTTAAAGCAAATTTTGAAAATGGCGAGGAAGAGATTTGTGAAAGTTCAGGATGGCGTGATGACATGAAGTTTCTGTTTCATCTAACACGTGTTTTTCGGTTTCTTGAAGAAAATTTTCAAAAGGTACATTTTCGAAAAATACCAAACATCAGCAACGCCAGATGGAATTCAAGAGCAATATTAGCAATCCTAACCTATATACTTCTCCCAACACGAAGAGAATCTCTGCATAAGATTTGCAGATTTATTTCCTACGACTGGGCAGACTATTGGTTCAGCAATCAGATGTATAAGAAAGATGATTATCATAAATTGTCCAATATCTTGCAACAATACCGAAAAGCACTAAATACTCTGGAAAATAACTGGAACAGAGACCCATCTGCAATAGCTATACCAAGGAGCAACCAATGTGCGGAACGTGCCATTAAGGTGATGCAAGAACTTTACGTAAACTGTAAAAATAAAGACAACCTTAATCACAGGTTTATTTTAAGCAATAAGTAAAACAATTAAAACAATAATAGAGTAAATGTATAATATTGTATTTGTATAATTAATATGTATTGTATAGGTATAATGTTGTATACTATAATATATGTTTATGTATAATAATTGTGAAATAAACATGCAAATTTCTATTTATTATTTTATTAATTGTTTCTTTTTTATTTTGGGGTGAAGTTTTTTCAAAATATATCGAAAACACTGTTATTTTCATTGTCAGGGGGCAAACGTTCATCGATTTATGATACAGGAACATGAGATTATAAAAATGTCATAACCCTAGCTGTGTGTATATATATTATATATATATATATATATATATATATATGAAAACTATTTCACTAAAGTAACACGAGAAAAATATTTATGATGAATAAAACCACGAAGGAAAGGAAACAGAATGGTGCTCAAGCGCTTTCGTCTAATGACATCCTCATGAACACTGAAGTACATAAGAGTTACAGCCTTTATATAGGTTACAGAAAAAAAAATGTATGTATATATATATATATATATATATTATATATTATATATATATATATATATACAATAAACGGAGAAATAAAATTAAAAATTAAAAATTAAAGGATTGTGGGAAGGGCATACAAATTTGTAAGGAAACACTATCGATTTTTAGCACAAGATCAAATGAATTTAAAAAAAAAAAACTACCGATTTTTAGCACAAGATTAAATTAATTCTTTCCGACCAATGTTATAAAAAAAAAATTAAAAAAAAATTTAATTTATACTGGAAATCTGCCCGGGTTTTAGCACTCTGCCCATCTTGTATATAAAATTAATTGAAAAATAAAAGTTATTAGAGTGGCATACAAGTTTACCAAAGATTTAGCGTTCTACCCTTCTTATCTAAATCTGTTCTGAAGGAATTCAAAACAACAGGATCGAGTTGAAAAAGACCTTTGCTTATGTTGAAGTTATTTGTAAGTTGGATAATGGCAGACTCAAGAATATTTCTATTAACAATGTTGCTAGAGTGAAATAAAACTGAAGCATTATTCCAATCAATACAGTGGGATAACTCTGACAAATGGACAAAAAGGACACTGGACGACTGTCCTGTTCTAACGGAATACTGATGCTGTTTTATACGTGTGTGCAACTCCTTTCCCGTCTGACCTATGTAAAAGGAATCACATTGTTTACAACCAATTTTATAGATAATGCCTGAATTATTGGTAGGGCTATTTTTTACTATGATATTTTTCACAATATTGTTATTTGAAAATACTACATTAATATCCAAAAGTTTAAGTACATTAGCAATGCCTAAAAAACCCGGGAAAAATGGAAGTACTAAAATATTTTTTGACAAAGTACGAGTGTTATTATTGACCCGATAGAAAGTTCGTTTTGCCTTGTTGAGACAAGATTCCATAAACGCAGATGGATAACACAGATCACTTCCAATACCGTTGATTTTTTCTAATTCGGCATCGATCGATGTATTCCGGACTGGCGATCCTAAGAGCGCGGAGAAACATTGAAGAAAAAATGGCCTTCTTAGTTGGGGTGTCATGTCCAGAGTAAAAGTGTACGTAGGACAAATTGTTTTTTTTTTCCGATAGATTCTAAACTTAAAACCTGGGCTTTCCCTATGCACACGCACATCCAAAAACGGAATTGAATTGTCTTGTTCCACTTCTAAAGTAAACTTAATGGAGGGGACTTGATCATTTAACTGAAGGAGGAAGTTATTCAGGTCACGATTCATGGGCCAGATTCACAAAATATCGTCGACGTACCGCAACCATGGGATGCCAACCCCCAGGATTCTCGGAATGTAAGTAATTTCGAAAAACTCCATATAAATATTAGAGAGGAGGGGCGACAAGGGGTTGCCCATGGCTATCCCAAAAACTTGTTGATAATACTCGTTATTGAAAGTGAATTTACAGTCTTTGATGCAAAGCTTAATAAGTTCCAAAACAATGTGTGAAGGTAGTGGCAGGTCATACTTATGTAATTCTCGGGAGAGAAAGTGAAGCATATTGTCAATCGGCACTTTTGTAAACAATGAACAAACGTCAAAACTGATCAATCTATCTTTAGTTTCAGTACGTGCATTATTCAATTTTTCAGTAAGATCCATAGAATTTTTTACATGTGAATCAGAGATAGTTCCGAGAATGGGGGACAAGACTTTGACAAGCCATTTGGAGAGTTTATAAGTAATAGAGCCCACCGAGCTAATAATAGGGCGCATAGGGTTGCCAGGTTTGTGGGTTTTAATAAGACCGTAAAGGTAGGGCAGAGAAGGTGAAGTGGACATGAAAAGCGGAATTAAGTCCTTATGATCTTTGAGAATGCGTTTCAAGCCACTATTAAATGATTTGATGACGTCATCCTGCGGGTTCTTCCTAAGTTTGCTGTACAGTATGTGGCGGGGTCCTGGAGAAGCTCGTTCATCTTTCTGATGTAGTCCACTTTGTCCATAATAACTATGGTGTTAGCCTTGTCTGCTTTAGTAATATGGAGCTCCCCATCTTTTTTTAATTGTGAGAGGCTATTGCGGAAATGTTTAGGAAAGTTATCTTCGTAACTACTATTCGCCGCACTATAAACAAGGCCTTTAACTATGTTAAACAAATACTGAGGGAGATTACACTGTTTTTCAAAACAAGCGAGACTGTAACAAATTTGTAAAGCCGAAGGTTTTTTAATAATAAAAAAGGACATACCATATCGAAGGGCACTTTTTGCATCGTCACTAATGTTTTTCGAAGAAAGGTTCAAAACACACTTTGAGCTTGCTTTTTTACTCCACTGACTATTTTGAATGAGACTTAATTTTTCGATCCAAAATGTTACGAAGTGAAGAAGTTCTCCGACGCAACTCGTTGTAAATTTCATCAAACAAAGGTTGGATCCACGGTTGGGGAATAACAGTTACAAAATTTCGTTTGGCAAAGTTTAAATTTTTGAAGGCGGACGACTCATTTTGTCTGGTGACTTCAATATGTTTCTTTAAAATTAATCTGCTGAAGTTGTTGAACGGATGGTCGTCAATTTGTCTGAGGCGAATCGGAAGGAGGGATTTGGGAAGAACTTGCTCCTCTAGACAATTAGTAAGAAACTTTCGTCGGATACGAATTGCATGCCCCTTCATTAATGTAGAAGAAAACACGGACACAAACGGAGACAAGAGAGGGAACAGCAAGCCGAAGGAACGCGTGGTGTTCATTATATGAAAATTATTTCACAAAAGTAACACGTGAAAAATATTTATGATGAATAAAACCACGAAGGAAAGGAAGCAGAATAGTGCTCAAGCGCTTTCGTCTAATGACATCCTCAGGAACACTGAAGTAAAACACATAGTAAAAAATAGCCCTACCAATAATTCAGGCATTATCTATAAAATTGGTTGTAAACAATGTGATTCCTTTTACATAGGTCAGACGGGAAAGGATTTGCACACACGTATAAAACAGCATCAATATTCCGTTAGAACAGGAGAGTCGTCCAGTGCCCTTTTTGTCCATTTGTCAGAGTTATCCCACTGTATTGATTGGAATAATGCTTCAGTTTTATTTCACTCTAGCAACATTGTTAATAGAAATATTCTTGAGTCTGCCATTATCCAACTTACAAATAACTTAAACATAAGCAAAGGTCTTTTTCAACTCGATCCTGTTGTTTTGAATTCCTTCAGAACAGATTTAGATAAGAAGGGTAGAACGCTAAATCTTTGGTAAACTTGTATGCCACTCTAATTACTTTTATTTTTCAATTTACTTTTATATACAAGATGGGAAGAGTGCTAAAACCCGGGCAGATTTCCAGTATAAATTAAATTTGTATTTTTTTTTATAATATTGGTTGGAAACAATTAATTTAATCTTGTGCTAAAAATCGGTATTTTTTTTGTTTTAAATTCATTTGATCTTGTGCTAAAAATCAATAGTGTTTCCTTACAAATTTGTATGCCCCTCCCATAATCCTTTAATTTTAATTTTATTTCTCCGTTTATTGCATATATATATATATATATATATATATATACACACATTTTTTTTCTGTAACCTATATAAAGGCTGTAACTCTTTATGTACTTCAGTGTTCCTGAGGATGTCATTAGACGAAAGCGCTTGAACACCATTCTGTGTTTCCTTTCCTTCGTGGTTTTATTCATCATATATATATATATGTGTGTGTATATATATATATATATATATATATATATATATGTGTGTGTGTGTGTAACGTTTGAGTTGCCAGATTGCGCTATTTATTTAATTAATGTAGATATTCGTCACAGTTGGCTTAGAAATCCGTCGGTTGGCTTAAAAGTCGTAACCAGCCATTTCGTATAGTGTATTCATATATATATAATATATATATATATATATATATATATATATTGAAGGTGCATTGTTTATATACATTCCCATCACCCAGCTATTCCTTAATATAGTTTATATATACCCCAAGGAAAGCATTTACTGGATAATAAAACACAACTACATTTCATGAAATATATAGGAAATAAATATACATTCAAAAACAATATACAGCAAAAATACACACATTAACATTAAACGATATATATAAATATATACACACTTAAATAATAATATTAGTACAGGAGAAATCTATATACACACTTATATTAAGTAATAAAATTTTAACAAATATATAGAAAACATATACATTCAAAATAGTTCCGATGAAATCTATGCACACTTTAAACGATACATATAAATATATATTAAAAAATTATAATAATACAGGAGAAATCTATATACACATATATGTTAAATAATAAAATGTTAACAAATATATAGAAAATAAATATACATTCAAAAATTAACATATAAACATCAAAATAGTACACGAGAAATCTATACACACATTATGTTCTACTGCGCTTAAATAAAATACTAAACTCGCACCTGATCGAATCTACATTTACATCATTGTTGCTTTGTACTATGCAATAAATACGATTTAACATTATTTCACCACTCAAGGTGTGCGAGCGTCTACATTCAATGTAAAGGGCCTCCAATTCGTTCAATACTATTTTTGTGCGTACTTTACAATTGGTTGGCAAATTATCACTCTCTTTAAACACGAACAGAATACAATCAAAAGCACGACACAAAGAAGACGTCGTTAGCCACAACATCATTATTAAATTCAAGTTTATAAACACTCCTTTCCAATCGAGGATTTATTCTTACCGATCCGAGCTTTTCAATCGTGAACTCTTCTTAAGAACGCATAGCGGCAGTTGAAATAATCTTCTGTCGTAACGACAGCTGCTCATTATATAAAGAAACAATTCTTCATGGTGAACAGTGTAGGTGAGCTCTGCCCTGTACCGATGAAGTCCTTTCTACCAAAGTTCGTGATATTTCGAAGAGTCTAAACCTTTTAAATAAGTATCCAGCTCTAGACCATTCTCGCCATGTTCTTTCCTACACTCGGTAGACCCGTCGAGTAGAGGGGTGTATGCGTATTCAAGAACCGTATCAAAATAAAGCATATCCATAATACGTGGCTCTAATATAGGCTTTAGCTTGCGGAAACCGACGATTTCAAACATTCTGTCGAGGATGAAGCGGTTTCGCGTAGGGACAAGAACGTTATTATCAGATGCATTCTTCCACATCAGTTGTATATCAATACATGGTTAATCGCTATTTATACAGAACGTACAAACAATGGCATGTGAGGGGGTATGACTAATCTGTTCTCTTCTTGTACCTACACCTGCAGATATTTTTTAAGGATCCTCGCTCCACTTCTCAACTATCACGAAGATTCTATTTATCTCCTCAACACTTAAATAAAGAACATTATATTTACCAGAGTTTGTTTGTCTACAAGTCGTTTCAAGTTGAAAGTTAATGGCACCTGTTTTACGCCTGAACACACGCAATGACTTCGTCACGGACACATCGTATACGGCATTGAGAATGCTGCTCAAAGGAAGCTCCATCGTATTCTATTGTGAGGAGTGCACTTCCAGTCGGGTCAAGCTCCAAGGTGACTATGAGTAGCCGGTGCGCGGTTTGGCTTGGAGACGGATGTGGGAAACGAGTCACACGTACGAATCATACTAAATGTTAATGTTTCGTGTACGGGTTTGTTCCAGCATGAAACAATGATGTGAATACTTGTGCCCCCAGATTGCGCACCAGACATTTTTGTTCAGGGTGATTTTCACGAACTAAACATTTTATTCACACTCCAGCGCACTATTCGAGAGAAACATGTACCCATATTTTTCCTTTTTGCCTAGCAAGCGATACTCGTGAAGATTTTGACCGCTACTACAACAGTTTTAATGAAGATAATCCTTACAATATAGCTGAGAAATGTGAGCGTTATTGCGTGAATGATGTGCGCGTGCTTAGAGTATGTTTCCAGGCCCTTAGAAGGATGTACAATTGTACATAGACAGTTTCAACTGCAATCCGCTGCAAGTCGCAACCACGATCGCCTCATTGTGCTTTACTGTGTTCAAGAACAACTTCATGCCTAAAGTCACCTTAGCCGCATTTGATTGTATTCTGTCCATGTTTAAAGAGAGTGATAATTTGCCAACCAATTGTAAAGTGGGCACAAAAATAGTATTGAACGAATTGAAGGCCCTTTACATTGAATATAGACGCCCACATACCTTGAGTGGTGAAATAATGTTAAATCGCATTTATTGCAAAGTATAAAGCAACAATGATGTAACTGTAGATCCGATCACGTGCGAGTTTAGTATTTTAGTTAAGCGCAGTAGAATGTGTATATAGATTTCTCCTGTACTATTTTGATGTTTATATATTAATTTTTGAATGTGTATTTATTTTCTATATATTTGTTAAAATTTTATTATTTAACATAAATGTGTATATAAATTTCTCCTGTACTATTATAATTTTTGAATGTGTATTTATATATATCGTTTAAAGTGTGTATAGATTTCTTCTGAACTATTTTTAATGTATATTTGTTTTCTATATATTTGTTAAAATTTTATTATTTAATATAAATTTGTATATAGATTTCTCCTGTACTAATATTATTATTTAAGAGTGTATATATTTATAGATATATCGTTTAATGTGTGTATTTTTGCTGTATATTGTTTTTAATGTATATTTTGTTCCCTATATATTTTATGAAATTATTTCCCTTAACTCCTCTAAATAAACAGAATGATGTAGTTGTGTTTTATTATCCAATAAATGCTTTCCTTGGGGTATATATAAACTATATTAAGGAATAGCTGGATGATGGGAATATATATAAACAATGCACCTTCAATAAATGCCTTCTAAGCCGACTGACGGATTTGTAAGCCAACTCTCAAGAATATCTCAATTAATTAAATAAATAGCGCAATCTGGCAACTCAAACGTTATATATACGTTACAGTCAATGTGTGTAACCAGCCATTTCGCGTAATGGCTGAAACTTTTAGTCATTTTGCGAAATGGCTGTTTCACTTGGTCATTTCGCAAAATGACTAAAATCTTCAGCCATTACGCGAAATGGCTGAAATTCCACCTTGGTCATTTCGTAAAATGGCTAAAATGACTTTTGTCATGAATTCATAGAAATAACAAACATCTACAGGTCTGTTCGAATAAGTGAGAAACACTCTTCAAATACACACTTGAACACATTTGAACATTTGAACACATTTTAATTTGAATTTTAAATATAAAGGTTTTCAAATACTAACCGGGCCTTCAATGTTATTCCGATGTCCGCCATTGAAGGCCCGGTTAGGTCAACTGTATGCTCTTGACAAATGGTTAGGTTAAGTCGTGTTATTTTCGTTAAAACTAACGAAAATAACACAATTTAACCTAACCAATTGTCAAGGGCATACGGTTGACCTAACCGGGCATACAGTTTACCTAACCAGGCAAATGATCTTGTACGAGATGACCAAGGTGGAATTTCAGCCATTTCGCGTAATGGCTGAAAATTTTAGTAATTTCGCGAAATGACCAAGTGAAAGCTATTTCGCGAAATGACTAAAAGTTTCAGCCATTACGCGAAATGGCTGGTTACACACTTTGACTGCAACATATATACACATACATCTGCCATTTACGCCTTCTAAGCCAGATTAAGTCTTCTAAGCCAACTGGTGGATTTCGCGTTCTAAGTCAGATGATGCTACCCTGAGCTCTTATTATGCGTCTGGTGATCCAGGCGAAAACATGCTTTCTCTCTCTCTCTCTTGCCTTCCTAAGCTAGGTATACCCCTTTGGGGGGGTGAGGCGGCCCATCTTCTCCCCAAAGTCTCTTCTCTCTCTCTTAGGTTAGGTGGACTCCCCCAGCTTGTTGCAGCTGGGGGGAATCCCCCTTTTTTCCTTCCTTTCCTTTTTTGGCACCATGGGGGGAGGAGGTTGGCACTGGCACTCATTTGATCAACATTGCAATTGTCTGCACACGTCCTGTTTTCGCCCACACTACTAACGTATTGGAAGCAGGGCACAGCTTCCGATGTTGAGAGACAAAGTTGAGCAAGAACTGCTTTTGCTCCTTGTCACGAGTTAGGTGGTCATTAAACTCTTGAATGGGAGCCACGCATCTCTCTGCGGTTTCATCGACCATCTTTAATCCCTTGACAATTTTCTGGGCGGCTACATAGTCATTTCTGTATGTCATCATCAACGACACCCTTATTGATTTTGGGGTACTTCTGGAGCCTTTCAAAGAGGTTCAGATCATTCAGTGGAGCGAAAGCAGCTGTGGGAGCGTAGAGCCAAGTTTGGATGTAATCTTCTTCAATGGCGAAGCAAAGAAGTTAACGAAGTTCCTTCTCTTTTGTTGTGACTTTGAATAATCCGCCATCTTCCTTTGTCTGACTGAACATAAAGATCTTGAAGCCATACAGCAGGCGTGCCATCCATCGTGGTCTATGAAGTCAGGCTGGAGGTTGGAAGTAAACTCCTTCAGGAAGCATGTCACCCAACAAAATGATAGTCAGAAAGCAGCGCTTGATAATCTTTTATCCTTTGTGTTTCGTCAAGCTGCTGCTGGGAAAGATAACTTATTTCATGTCGTCTGTGATCTTCAAAGTCATTTCCTTAAACTCCAATCCTGTTCGAAACTTGACCTGAGCGATGAGTCCCACCGATTTTGGAAAAGCTTGAAGAGTTGTTACGTTTGGCCGTGAATAACCTACAAATGTGAGTGTGAAGACTTTCTGGAGCATATGGTGGCAACATGCGAATTTTTTATCATGCAGGAAGGAGGGGCCAAGGGCGAATGCCCACAAAACATTTCCCCCATAGAGGAAGAAGAGAGCCAAAATCAAGGTCCAAGGTTTTTAAGATGTTTGGACACTGCGTTTGAAATAATGGAGGTCATAGACAGGGGAAAGATGGATTGAAGAAGATTGTCCCAGAGTTGACCGGTTAAGCAGATGAAAGATTGAAAAAACTGATTAACCTTTGCGTTAGAGAGTTGGGCAGAAAAGGAATGAGAATGTGTCAAAAGTCTGGGACTGCGTGCTCTCTTTAACAGAGCTGTACCAACCTGTGATGGCGCCCTGTGCAAGGCATTTCTTGTGCGCCCCCCCCCCCCCACTCCATTAAATTCGCAACATATACAAATTGATTATGGTAGGAATACATAATTAATTAAAATACATAATTATTTAATACATAAAAAATACATAATACATAATTAATAAATAATACATAATACATAATTAATAAATAATACATAATACATAATTAATAAATAATACATAATACATAATTAATAAATAATACATAATACATAATTAATTAAAAATCCAAATTTCATTCTAAGTGACAGCTCTAAGACCAACAATTTGGCGCCACCAACACGTTGGCGCCCTAGGCGGCCGCACCGCGCTCATGCCTTGGTACGGCCATTTTCCTTAAAAAAAAGAGACATGCACTTCGAGAGTCCAGAAGAGCAGTATCTGTTATAATAGCGATAGTGAAGAAACATTGAGGCAACATTGCGGCAAAGAGAGAGGGATTGAAGACAGTGAGTGAGAGGCAGGGAAATGATGAGAAGAAAAGCTTTGGATTCCATTCGGTCAGATAGAGCTGTGTGGGTTGAGCCACCCGACACATGAGAAGCGTACTCCATACAGGGGCAGACAAGACCCATTTACAGAGACTGCAACTGATTTGGGGTGTAGAAACTCCGAAGCCGATACAGCACGCCTAACCTATTAGAAACTGTTTTAGAAAGAGAGTATATGTGATCTACTAGTATGCCCGCATTTGGGGAGACAGGCATGGATCAATTTGAGAATTTCCCACTTAGGTTCCTCACCGTCTTTCATGAAGTGTCCTTTGAGGCTTCCCTCTACCCCTTGGGTTCCTCACCTTCCTTCATGAGGCTTCACGGTCTTTCATGAGAGATATTTGTAAGTGTAAACAAAACAAAAAGAAAAAGAAAACAAACAGAAACTAAAAACGAAACCAAAAAGAAAAACCATAAAGAAAAACAAACAAAAAAAAACCACGAGAAAAACAAACAAACAAACATTCCCTCACGAAATGTATTTGAAGCCGGGAATTGGTTAAATTAACCTAACCTAATTTTAAGTTGAGTAAGAAAAGGAAAAATAAATTCATGAAACTTCTTGAAAAATTCAACCAATTCAAACTCTTACATTAACTATTTTTCATTTCATGATGACCACGTAAAAAAATCAGTTGTATCTTCAATGTTCCTAAGAGCATATAGAATGTGTCACCCTTCTTTTGTTGATGAGGAGACACAAAAAATCAACACTATATTTAAAATTCTGTATTATCACAAATGGTTAATTTTTAACGTTCATTTGACAGCAGAAAACCTTTTTATACTGGCAAGTTAACTGTAAACAAGGATTACAACTGTAAACAAAGATTACAAGAAAATTATTGTCCTCCCCTTTATCAAAAACTTGAAAGGGCTTAAGAAAACTTGTTAGAGAATAGGCACTAATGTGGCATTCAAATATAATAACTGCATAAATGACATGTTAATAAAGAACAAACCTAAGGACGAAAAAGACACAGGTGTGTATATATTACCATGTAAAGAATGTCTTGATAATGGATACGTGGGAGAAACGGGAAGGGACCTCAGCAAGAGAATTTATGAACACAAGAGAGATGTGAGGGTGGGGAATGAAAAAGTGTGGTATTCTGTCATGTTAGAGACTATAACCATGTAATAGATTTCAGTAATTGCAACTTTGTTTTCAAATCTAATAATTATGTTAAGCGTAGAATTGTTGAATCTAGTCTTATAAGCTGTATACAAAATTTTAATCTCTTCGATGGTCAGTTCTCTTTTAATAAAATTATATGTAATAAAATTAAGAATTTTGTAACATTACCTTCCAGGCAACACAGGTACATCCATAGGTCAAAGATGTGTTGGAGGGGTCACTTAACTATCCTCTGAGAAGAGGATGAGAAGGTTCAGTCTGCTAATCCGTGATAATTAACTTCCAGGTGTATATAAATTCTGTTCTCTGTTTATACAGTCATTACCAATTGACAAGGGCTCGCCAGCAGCTGAAACTATATTGGTACTAATAAATAAAACTTTACGTCTCCCTCAAAAGTGGTTTCCTTCTACATACTTCATCGCGACAGTGCGTTATTCATTCTGACGAAGGTCAAGCTTCTTACTCTACCCTAGACCTACAGATTAACGTGGAATCCGAACGAACTACGCCCCACTAGCAGGCCAGCGTCTTACCACTAAGCTACCCAAGGTACCCATTTATCTACCAACTATATTTTTTCATCATTTCATCAGGATATATATATATATATATATATATATATATATATATATATATATATATATATATATATATATATATATATATATATGTATAATATATATATATATATATATATATATATATATATATATATATACATATATATGATATAATACAGTGTGTGTATATATATATATACACACACACACACACACATATATATATATATAATAGTATTACTTAAGGAAATTAATGGAATGAGTTTTCTGACTTTATTAAACAAAATAAATGATTTATGAATGAGACAAAATATAAGTTGGCTGTTTATGTGCCCTTCAATCATGGCTTCAATATAATAATGACTTCAGTATTAATAACGCGCGAGGAAATGATTAGTCTTTATATAAAGTTAGGTGAATGACACCAAGCCAAAATGGGGCCTGCACAAAGGTGTTCACATGGTGGTAGCTCAAGTGTCACTGGTTCTTCGGAGAGAGGTCGAGGTGCGATGTCGGCTTCCTACTCGAGAAGTCTTTGTAACGAGGTTGAAGCGTGAGGCAAGGCATAAGGACATGCCTTGAGTGAATCCTCGCGATGTGATGTCATCTTAGTCGTGCTTGTGTGACGTCATCTTGGTTGTGTTTGTGTTAATGGAACAACGCTAAAGTATTTGAAAATGAAAACGTCTTTGATATACTGTTTATATATATTGTGTGTATATATATATATATAATATATATATACAGATATATAATGTTATAATGTTTCAGACCAACAAAGACCCTAGGATCCACTCATGGCTGGTCTACCTAACTGTGTTCGTAATTGTGTATTGTGCATGTCCTCCGTGGTGGCGGAGGGGACCTACAATTTTACGTGGGTTCCGAACCACAAAGCCTTAATTTTAATACCTTAAACTATACCTAGTCTATCAACATATGCGTCTAATCGATTTTTAAACATGTTTATAGACGTGCTACTAATTACTTCTACCGGAAAACTATTCCAGCTATTTACTATTCTATGCGTAAAAATGTTTTTGGCAACTGCTGTCTCGAACCTTCTACTTGTCAACTTACACCCGTTATTTCTAGGCCTATTATATTGAGATATTTCGAAAATCTATCTTTATCTACGTTATCGAACCCATTCATAATTTTGGAAACCTGGATTAGATCACCCCTTAGCCTCCTAGTCTCGAGTGTAATCAATTTTAACTGCTTAAGCCTATCCTCGTACGACTTTGACCTAAGCGACGGAATCACCTTAGTTGCTCGTCTTTGAACTTTTTCGATTTTGTCTATATCTTTGCGCATATGCGGATTCCAAAAATGGATCGCGACCTCCAAATGGGGTCTAACTAATGATTTATAAAGAGGAACTATAATATCGCGCGATTTGTACTCAAAATTCCGAGCTATAAAACCTAACACTTTGTTCGCTTTATTGACCGCTGCTGTAATTTGTTTCGCTACTTTTAAGTCACCAGTGACTATAACTCCTAAATCTTTTTCCTACTCTACGCTTGTTAACTCTTTCCCTGACATACTATACGCAAAATTACCGTTACGCGAACCTATATGTAAAATTTTGCACTTATCGACGTTAACTCTCTTTTGCCATGTGACTGACCAATCAACGATTTTATTCAGATCTTCCTGGATTTTACCTCTATCTTCGTCATTAATCGCCCTACCACCCAGCTTCGTGTCATCCGCAAACTTTGAAACTGTACTGACTAGGCCGACATCTAAATCGTTAATATATATAAGAAGAAGCAAGGGACCCAATACAGAACCCTGAGGAACGCCACTCGCTACATTAGCCCAACACGACTCCGCTCCATCAACGACCACCCTCTGTTTCCTACCTCGCACCCACTCTTCTATCCAATTTATTACTACACCCATGATTCTATGAGCCTTAGTTTCTTCAATGAGTCTTTTGTGCTGTACGGTTTCAAACGCTTTTTGAAAATCTAAATACACTACATCAACCGCCCGATGACTATCATGAACGTCATCCACGCTTTGAAAAAATTCTAAAAGATTAGTTAAGCAAGATTTGTTTCCGCTAAAACCGTGTTGCGTATTTCTAACTAAGTTATGTAATTCTGAGTGTTCGACTATACGATCCCTAATTATTGATTCCAGTAGCTTAACTACAACAGACGTTAAACTGATTGGCCTATAATTTTCCGCCGCACCTTTATCGCCTTTCTTAAAGATAGGAGTTACGTTTGCTAACTTGAAATTATCTGGTACGCACCCCTCAGTAATAGACGCATTAAATATCTTTGTTAGCGGCACAACAATGCTATCTTTTAATTCTTTTAGTTGTATGGGATATATGGAATCCGGACCCGGTGATTTACGCTTTTTCATTTTATCAATATAGCACATTACCTCCCCTTCACTAACCACAATATTACCATTATCAAAAGGTATTATGTCTATGACCGTAAGGATATTCGTTACATCTTCTATAGTAAAAACTGACGTAAAACATTCGTTTAGCAAGATAGCCATTTCCTTGTTTTCAGAAACTAGATCTCCGTTAACATTTTTCAACGGCCCCTAACACTTTTCACTGGATTTCTATTGTTGACGTATTGAAAGAATCGCTTGGGGTTTTCTTTACCATTACGAGCTATGGAGATTTCAAATTCGCGCTTGGACTTTTTTATTACACTTTTCGCTTCACGCCTTACAGATATGTAGTTGTTTCGTAACCACAAATTGTCTTTATCGCACTTATGTAGCCTATAAGCCATATATCTACTCTTTATAATGTCTCCTACTCTAGAAGTAAACCACAAGGGCTTGTTGTTTACTTTCGCACGCTTAATTTTGTACGGTACACATTCCTCATTTATAGTCCTAAATACTGTTGCAAACGATTCCCACATTAGTTTTGCGTTGGAGTTCCCCAGTGCTTTTTTCCCAATTGACGTGTGACAATTTATTTCGAAATTTACAAAAGTCTGCGTGCCGGAAGTTAGGAATTTTAGTCGAGTTAGTTGGTTTCGAGTGACTTACTGAGAGGACAAACTCTACCATATTTTGATCGCTATTGTTTAACGGTTCTATTACTTGAAGATCAGTGATTAGCCTATCGTCCGTAGTTATTACTAAATCTAAAATACTGTCCAACCTCGTACGTTCCCCAACCTTTTGAATAAGAAAGCTATCCTCGAGAAAATTAACTAAACGATTACCTTCCGCGGCTCCCTGCATTGTATCGTAATTCACGTTGGCGCAATTAAAGTCACCCATAACTAAAGCCTGCTCACTACCTATTATTCTCTTTAGTTCACGATATAACGCTTCGTCCGTATCAGCTGTTTGATTAGGGGGCCTATATATAACCGCGACAAGAAGTTTGAAATCGTTCAATTTAAGTTCTGCTATAGTCGAATCAATCGGTTCTGGAATTGTGTGCTTTACTTCTATAACGTTCGCAATATTATCTTTGATATACAACATAACACCGCCTCCTCGCCTACCTATTCTGTTTTTAACAAAAAGTCTATAATCTCTAAGCCACGATTCATTTATCGCAATTAAATCATAGTCTTTACAAGCAATTAAAGAAAAAAATTCGTTTATTTTATTTCGCAGGTCGATCCTGAACCGTCGTTCAAACTCAACAAAAGTAACAAAAGTAAGTAAGTATGTGTGTATATATATATATATAAGTAAATGTAGCTTAGAAACGTATAAATTATTTATATAAGAACAACGGAAAGAGAGTAAATAAAGTGCCGTAATGTACCGACGTGACAAATATCAAAGTTTCGAGCATTCTTCAATTAACCCTTCAACGTCAACAGTTGCCTTATGGCATAAAGAGCGTGTAATTCGATTTTGAGGTTTACGACCTGAATTTTAGAGGTTATTGTGGCTTGGAAAGAAATAATTTTAAAGTAAAATTTTATAATTCAAACATGAAGAGGATTAATTGCCAGAAAACAACCTATTCTATCTAATAGACATATACGAAGACGTGTACCGTCTCAAAAAATGAATGTACGACAAAAACCGCACAAGAAAAAAAAAACACCGACAAAACTCCCGGCGACAAAACCCCCGGCGACCAAAACCCAACCGACAAAACCCCCGAAATAGGGTAATGCGACAAAACCCCTACTCACAAAAATAAATATATAATGTGTATTTAAATTCAAGGTCAAGGTGACAGAGTCTAGGTTAAGGTTTTGAGAAATTCCAGTTTCAGTTTCTGAATAAACTTCACTGCAGCAGTATCTCTGAAATTTTCACCGCAAATTATATTTTCTTTACGTTTTTACCCATCATGGAAGTCATTCGGAATAATAAAGGTGGCGAAAAGCTGTGTTACAATGTCTATATGTATACTAAAAAATCCACTAGTTCTAATACAAAGCGGTGGGATGTAACGGTAAAATAACAACTAATTTAGAAATAACCGATATCATTTCAAGTATAGAGCATAATCATGAGAGAGATGAAGGATCAATAGAGGCCGCGAAAGTGCGTGCATCCCTCTATCAACAGGCCAAATCAAACAAAGGAAATACTAATCGCGTTGTCGCGGATTCATTGGAAAGCATGACTCAAGAAGGAAGACTTGCTATGGGAAAATTAAGTACAGTAAAAAGAAATGTTCAAAGAAAGCGTCAGGAAGCCTTTTCTTATTCACGATAGTAGCATTGAAGCCAGGAATCGAGTCATTGTGTTTGCTACAGAAGAATGTATGCAACATTTAGGTAAGTCCGATATTTGGTTTATGGATGGAACGAAAATATTACGACTTAACCTAACCAATCGTCATATATATATATATATATATATATATATATATATATATATATATATATAATAATTATATATATATATATATATATATATATATATATGCTGCAAACCCACAAGGAAAAAGAAAAAGAAAAACGATTATAAGGCTACCTAACGAAGGCTGGGGGCCCTGGTTTTGTCGCTGGGTTTTTTTTCGGTGGGTGTTTTGTCGGTGGTTTTTTTTTTCGTGTGGGGGTTTTCTCGGTGGGGGTTTTGTCGCCGGGGGTTTTGTCGGTGTTTTTTTTTTTCGTGTGGGGGTTTTGTCGGATCTCCTCCAAAAATACAACAGACAAACCATCATCTTCACAGAAGGCAATAAAAATAAATTTACCAACTGCGTGTAGATTTCATCATTACATCTCTATATGTTAATTAATGCAGATATTACAAAAAACTAAAACTGATAAACTACAATTTAATTCCTAAACAATTTTTGGATCAATGAAAGAAAGCCACCCCCAAACGTTTCTAGTAAATAATGCTACCCTAAAAAATTATCAAGTAAACAATGCCAAAATCACTAAAGTAAAGAATGTAAGTAAAAATACCTTCATGAGGAATTGTTTATTATTTATTACTGTATGCCCTTGATGATTGGTTAGGTTAAGTGATGATATTTTTATTAAACTAACTAAAATATCACAACTTAACCTAACTTAAATAACCTACCTACCTAAATGGCGAAGCCGCCACCCAATGACAGGTCAAAGACCAGCCTGAGCAGTTCGGATCGAGTTAACTTAGCACGATTCCGATGTGGACATCATCCCAACTTACAGACATATAAACACAGACTAGACAACTCCACAGACAACACCTGTGCCACCTGTGCCGGCTTGCTCGATCAGGGTGGGCTGATCGGATAACCAACCTAAATAACTTACAAATCAATGAAAGAAAGCCACCCCGACCAGTTTGGGGGATGGCTTTCTTTCAATGATCCCAATTTTTTTGGTTCTGATGTTTGTATTAAGAAATAGATCCAAAAAATATTAACTAATTTTATTTAAATTACATTTTATTTATCTAATTTAGGGGTAGCTTATATATTTCAATCAACACGTGTTACATATTGTATAGTAACGAGATAATATTATAATTATCATTTGATTAACTAATATTATCATTATTTCATTAGTATCATTATCATAACTAATTATTACCTTATTATTATTATTATTGGTTCTTTTGCATTATCCTCCCAACACTAATTTTTTTATATAATGTTGGTTTGGTTTTGGTTATGGTACTTTATTTTCCTTCCATTATAAAAAAAATTAATGTTAGTATTAGGTTAGGTTTGGTTAGGTTTGGTTAGGTTAGGTTACGGTAAAAACAGCCCGCCGCAGGCGTTAGCCGTTATAAAAAAAAATTAGTGTTGGGAGGATAATGCAAAAGTACTTTATTATTTATATATATATATATATATATATAATATATATATATATATATATATATATATATATATATATATATCAGGCATTTAAAAAAGACATTTGAATACATGTAATTTATATTTCATGAGTTCAAATATCGATATGTTATGTCTTCCTTCATTGTCATATAATTCAGCCAGTTAACCTGTAGCTGATTTTCTAGACTTAAACTTATATATCTGTAAGATAAATTTAAAGAAATGCTAGTACTAAACCAAACATTCATCTCACTAGCTATATCAAAAGTATTGCAATGCAGCTGAAAAACTAAAACCATGAAAGTGTTCAATAGCTTCAATACATTGCGCTGACAAAACTCGGTCTCGTCATACATATTCGATAGATTTATGACCAATTACTGAATCATCAAATCTGTTTTCCGCCTCTAAACATCACCTTAAACATTATTATTATTATGATTATTATTATTATTATTATTATTATTATTAACTTACCTTACCTTACAACCTTACAAAGGTTTCGCGCGATGATTTCTCATTTCGCGAAGGTCAAGCTTGTCGCCCCTCCTCTCGAGTTGGCCTGGTGAAGTACTGAGTCGGATTCTCGCGCTCTCCACCTCACATAGCCAGGTACGCCCGGCTCATCGGGGATTGTTCTGAGCCAGGCGTCTAGTCTTCTTTTGAAGATTTCCATTGCAACTCCCTTTGTGTTTCTTAGGTCTTTGGGCAACTGATTAAACAGTTTTGGTCCTCTCACTACAAAACTATTTTCTTTCAGGGTTAAGGATGTTCCCTGTCTCGCCTTCAATTTAGGAATACGACACAGTCTACCGCTTCTACTTTCCACCGTTCTTTGGGGAGTTATAGGCTTCAGAGTAAGATTAGGGACTAGTTTCTCCATTATTTTCCAAGTGTAAATAATGGTGTATCTCTCTCTTCTCCTTTCCAGTAAATATAGGTCTAGTTCTCGTAACCTTTCCCAGTAATTTAGTTCTTTGAACCCATTGATCTTGGCTGTGAAGCTTCTTTGGATCCCTTCCAGCTGTCAAGTGTCTTCTTTTTTTATATGGGGATGTTAGGACCGAGCAGTATTCCAATTTAGGTATTATCAGGGTTTCCAGTAGAGGAATCATTACATTCCTATCCCTTCGTTTAAAGGTTCTCAATATCTGACCCGTTATTCTCTTTGCTCTGTTTACTGCTATCTTATTTTGTGTTTCAAATTTCGCATCATCTGTCATTACAACCCCTAAATCTTTTGCTCTGGAATTTCTCTGAATTTCGTGTCCATTTGGGGTATAATATTCCATGGATTTTAGGTCTTCTCTTTTTCCGTACCGTAATAGCTGAAATTTCTCGGTGTTAAACTTCATATTGTTGTCTTTCGTCCACTTGTAGATTTTGTTTATGTCGGTTTGTAGAGATCCTATGTCTTCTGGGTTTCTTATTTTTCTACTGATCTTTGTGTCATCCGCAAAGGATGTTACTGTGCTGTCTCTGGTAACGTCCTCATCTATGTCAGTTAGCATGATTATGAAGAGTAGTGGAGCTAATACTGTTCCTTGTGGTACTGAGCTGAGGACCTCTGATTCTGATGAAGATACTCCTTGTACTGTAACGACTTGCCTCCGCTCACTAAGGAAATTATATATCCATTTCCCTACTTTTCCTGTTATTCCCATATATTTCAGTTTATGTATTATGATTCCGTGGTCACACTTGTCGAACGCTTTAGCAAAGTCTGTGTATAGTACATCATAGTTTTCATTACTTTCAAGTGAATCAATAATGTTGTTGTAGTGTTCCATTAGTTGTGATAGGCATGATCTGCCTGACCGAAACCCGTGTTGGTTATCATTGAATTTTTTCTGAGTTTCCAAAAAGTCATAGATTTTCTGTCTAACTATTCTTTCAAATATTTTAGTGAGATGAGATGTAAGCGACACTGGCCTATAGTTTTTGGCCTCGGATCGATCTCCTCCTTTATATATTGGGACTATGTTCGCGCTCTTCAGGATGCCCGGTATTTCTCCCGTGTCTAATGATCGTCTCCATATCCAGTATAGGGGCTCAGCGATTGCATTCTTGCAGTTTTTGATCAGTGTGGCATTCCATTTATCCGGTCCTGCCGCTGAGTGTGTTTTTAGTTTCCCTATGGCTTGTGTAATATCATCCGTCGTAAAGTCGAAATCCGTTATACTTTCCCCTTGTGGTTCTTCTTCAAAGAACGCGTTTCTATCGCATATCAATTTGTCAGTTTTTGGGATACTGAAAGATGATTCATACTGAGCTTCTTAATTATTCAGTTTTTTTTAAAGGTCCGATAGTCGCATGGTTTTTCGACTTTCTTTTTGCGAAATTATAGAAGTACTTTGAGTTAGCCTTTATCGCTTCTATAGCGTCATCTTCTTTTTCTGTATGCTTCTCGATTGTTCCTGTATGACGACATCGATACTTTGTAGTTTATCATTTAATATTTTTCTGATGTTGTTATCTTTACAATTACTTAATTTTGCAGTCACTCTTTTTCTCTTTCGGAACAATGCCCTCTTTTGTCTTTCGAACCTGCTTCTCTTTCCTCTTTGTTGTATCTTTGGGACATGTTTTTCCACAATTTCTAACGTCTTCTCCTCTAACGTCATTAGCATCTCTCCGTTGTCTTGGCCTCGAAAATGGTTTTCCAATCTATTACTTCCATGCTGGATGTCACATCTTCCCAGTTTATAGCTTTGGAGTGAAAATTAAAAATTTCGAATTTGCTTCTTTCTGTTGTGCGTGTTCTTTCCTTTCCTGTTGCCTTTATATTAGTTGTTATTTCAATGATTGTGGTCTGATATCATAGTTGGGGATATTTCTACATTATCAATTAGATTACTGTTGTTTGTGAATACCAAATCTAGGCAGTTGTTTTTTCTTGTGTTTTCTGTTATTTCTTGCGTTAACATAAATTCATCAGCTAAAGCTAGTAGCATTTTTACCTGCTCCTGGTCTTCTCGTGTGCCCCCCTTGTCCTGGTGTATACATATATTTTTTCCTATCCTTTTATATTTCATGAATGGGAAATTAAAATCACCACAGAGAAAAATATTTGGGGTTGGAGAGTGTAGATCTTTTACAAGTTTCTTACCTCTGTAATGGAATCTGAAAATTTTGAGGTTGGCGTGTTTGGGGGTCTGTACATTACAATTAGTACCATATTTAATTTTTCAATTTTTGCTGCTACACATTCTACGTAGTTGTTTGAGGTACTTATAGCCATTTCTGCTATGTGCCTTTCGCGTGTGTAAATAGCACATCCTCCTTTACGTCTCACTGTTCTGTCGGCTCGGAGGATGTTATAGTTGTCAATTTGTATTTCTTTTTTGTCAATACAGGACTCACAATTTTCACAGTTCGCCTGGCAGTCCTTTAGATGAGTTTCCGTGAGGCATGCAAAGTCTGCTCCGGCTTCTTGCATGAGTCCTTTCAGGTATGCAACTTTGTTCGTGGATGGTTTGATTTAAGGCCCTGTATGTTGGCTAGGATTATTTTTTTTTTCTCTTTCTTTTTCGCATACAGGTGGTTCCGATTTGTTTTCCAATGGGGTGCCGGTTTCGTTGCCTTGTGGTCCTCCGAGAATTTACCTCTTTTTATCTTTGTCGGTACCTGTTGTCCCGATAACGCATGAAGTGCCTTTGTTCGTACCTTCTGTCCGGCTCTCGGATTTCTATATTTATATTTGTCAGCTGGTTTTGTAATTGCTGGAGAGTATTTAGCAGCTGAAATGTGTTGGCTGCGTCTAAAAAATTCCACTCTTCTTTGATGTTCGTTTTTTCTGTTCCCTCGTTGCGTTCCTTTGAGGGTGGTGGTATCGGCATTTTTTTTCGTATTTGCAACTCCCATATCTTTCATAAGTGTTGCAGACCGTAAGATGGTGGAACATGCATTTCTTATCAAACTTGCAGTATCCACTTGTGTAATGCATTTTGCATAATGTGGGATGTGCATATATGCATTGCCCATCCCGATATCTGCAGTTTCCTTTCGCGTAGTATTTGCATACGATATTTTCTACGCTTCTGCTTTCTTTCTTATTATTTTCAAGTTCTTAGTTTTGGCATTATCATTATTTTTCTTTGGCTGTTTATTTTCTACGTTTTTAGTTATTATCTTTTTATCATTTCGCTCGTTGGACCGTTTGTCTACTTCGCCACTTTTACTTATTTCTTTCCTTTCATCTATGTCTTCCTTCCGTATTATATTGTTTATATCGTTATTTGTTATTAAATTGTTGTTCGTTATTATGCTGTTATCGTTATTTCGTCTTCTCTCTCATCCACCCTGTTTTTCGTTGGGACCATTTCGGACATGTGTCCCCATTATTTCATTCTTTTTTGTAACTTTCGAGTCTGCTATCTCCATTTCTTTAAAGACCGCGAAAGAATTTACGGTCTGTGTACATGCGCCACATAGAAATTTGATCCCCACGACGTGTTTCGCGTTCGAGACAAGAGTTATTTCCCGATCATTCCAATTCATGCAGTTAAAGTCGTTTAATCGTTGGCAGAAATCACACCTAATCGCTAGGCTTTCCGTTGTTACTAAATTGCACAAATTACAGATTAAGTGAGAATTTGGACCCATATCCATGCTATTCCTTAATTAGTAAGAAGAAATACCCACACAAATTCTTTATTTATTTATTTTTATTTCTGTTTCTTTCCTTTCGATGGTCGAGGGTATTTCGAGGGTTTTCTGACCTTTGTGTTTTATGACCTTTTTCCTGCTTTGTTTCAAACTTTCTCGAATGCCAACCGTATTTCGTTTTGATGAATTTCACTTTATAATTTATATGCACGATTCACTGATACTTTATACACTTTCGGGTGCAAACAGAATAAACCGCCGAGTAGATTATTCCCTTCTAATTTGGGTGTTAAATAGAGAGAGCAAAACAGCACGTCCATTCACCACAGGGTATATGCAACATATATATATATATATATATATATATATATATATATATAATATATATATATATATATATACACAAATATACATACATACATATCTGTAAGATAAGCTGTGGACTTCTTGGTACGAAAACGTCTGTCTGTAGCTCCACTTAACTTCGACATTACAGTATTATTT